>VDFB02049217.1:65462785-65655539 GCA_007258455.2 Sequoia sempervirens
GAATTATATATATAAGATATATATATATATATAACTATATTTTGCATATTAAAATGAAATTGTGTTTAAAAATTCTAGATTTTTGAGCCGAACCAGTACTTGGTCGGTGTTTTGGTTTAAGGTAAAAGTTTTTTTTTTTAAAGAATAAAACAAAAAAAATAGAAATTTATTATAGTTTATTGGGGGGTCAGGGGGGACGGCTGGGCCATACCCACCCCTCTCCCTATGGGCCACGCGGGCTGCCACAAGAGTCCATATGGACTGCTGCATACAACAGCCGTAGGATTGTCGTGCATAGTTTGCATACAACAGGACTGCGAATTGAATCTTTTTTTTTAGTTATTATTTGTGTATTAATTTTAATTATATATTTATATATATATAAATATATATTTATTTATATTTAATTATATATATATATATATATTTAGAATATTTGTACTAGCATGGGTATGAGTACATACATAGACCAGAATGTATTGTTTTAAAAATAATTTGACAGATTAATTAAAATAAGCTGAATGTTATATTTATATTTATATATATAGTAAATAAATAAGCACAACGCTATATTGATTTATGTTTTGAAATTTAATTTTATGGCTATGATGATTATTGTATTGGAAAATAAATCTCATTGTTTAATTGTGAATGAAATAAATCAAATCGTGGAATCTAGTAAAATTGGTTTGACTATTTCTCCTTTTTGTTATTTTATTGTTTTAGTATTATCGTCATGGGAACCCAGTTTGGTTTAGAAACCTAATTATTGATGTTGTGGTCCTTAGAATTCTAGAGGTGTGTTTTATTGGTGGATGTTTACCTTCGTCCTATGTGCTCTTGATGTAGCAAGATTTTGGTATATTTATTCTAGAAGGGTTGTAAGAAGTTTTGTTGAGACAAATTTGTGTATTTTTAGTGAGATGGGTAATGCATCATGTGTCATCTATTGAGACTTATTTCTTTATTCTTTATGGTACAACCCTTGCTTGATTTTGTTATGTTTAGGGTCTCAGGGAGAGAGTGGCTCTTCGTGGGGCTCGACACTCCAAAAGGAGGAAGGGCTCAGGATAACCCACATAAGAGTAGATTAACAAGCAAAAACCTAATAATAGAACCTAGGGGGATGTGTAGTAATAAAACATATAAGTTAATCTTGGATACCTCATTTAGTCATTAGGGTTATCATAGACTAATGGTAGACTGAGAAGGCCATGGTCGGCAAAGTCGTAACCTCATCATTAGGAGAGGTTAATGGTTCTGCATGAGTCACCCTATGGGGCCGATGCCTCAAGTAGGAGGAAGGGCTAGGATAACCATAGATAGGGGCCAACACCTCAAGTTGGAGGAAGGGCCAGGATACCCCATGTAGGCTATGCGATGACACTCTCCACTTGTTTCCCTTGTTCTTTGCATTCTTGGTTGCCTTTGGAAGTGTATTATGATTGTCTCTTTGGTTTACTTGGCATGTGGTTAATGGTTATTATCTTGGTTTATTTATGATGTGTTTTATGGTTTAAGTTATTGTGATTGAGTCTTTGTTGTTGTCGTTTATGATCTATGTATTCTTGATGTTGTTATTGGATTATTGTACTATGTTATTCTTTATTGGAGTTGTCTTATGGAATTCATGGTCATGATTACTTCCTTGTAACCTTTGAGTATGGGGGGTGGGTTATTTATAACCCACGTGGTCGGGTGGAATGTGCTCCGCACCTGTTGGGTTCCCCATCAACGTTCGTCTTCACAACATTCTTCAGATGGAGCTTGTACTAGTTATTTATCTTGTATTTTAGATATTATTTGTACTATGTATTTATCCCACATGTATGGGAGATTTCATTGTATTTCATTTATAGAGAACATGTAATGTATTAATTGATGATGTATTATTATGCACCCTTGTAACCATTCATTTTATGGGATTTAATATGGTTGTACCATGTGATGTAATTATACTCATGCTTATGGATATATGTATGTTATCTTTTGAAAATGGATATTGTAATGGTTATGATGGATGTTAGATTAGTTAATTTTTTAGCCATATGTGTAACCTTTCGGTATGAGTTTGTTTATAAGATGCGACCTTGCGTGCCCTAGAGGACTTGACGTTATGAGGTTAATGTGCAATGTAAATATATTTTAATGTTTCGTTATATGTTTACTTTGTATTATTTCTTTTAAAAATAAATAAATGTGTGCATTGTTTTGTCCTTTGGGGTTTGCACGATGGGCGTTACAACTTGGTATCAGAGCCAAGGTTTGCAAATGCTGGGGTCTCTGGGTAGTTAAGTCCATTAGGCAACCTTTGCATTTGACTCTTGAGCTCACTTGTACCTTTATCTTGTTACACAGAAATATGCCACGTGGTAGAGGCCATGGTACTGGTTGTAGAGAAAACTAGAAAAGTCCTTCAACTCCTAGTTCCCATGGTTATGAGCATGATGAACAATAGAGTCTTCAAAGCAATCCATCAAGCAGTGGTCTGAACCCAAAACAGCTTGGTTTAGATGGTCAGTTGCAACACATTCTTGGAGAGATTCCTTATTAGTTGGGACCCAGGCCAGAGGAAGGGCAGCAAGTCAAGAGAGAAACTTGGAAAGGTTGCCGAGGTGAAGGGAAATAATTGTGGATCAGGATGCAGTGATAGTTGGTCATATGAGAGATTTGATGAGAGCACACCTGCCTACATTCGATGGTTCTGGAGGAGGTCTGGAAGTAGAAACATGGTTAATTGATTTGGATCGATGCTTCACGATGCACCCCTATGGTAGTAATACCAAAGCTCGGTGCGCAGTCATGCATCTGCAAGGTTTCACATTCACTTGGTGGCGGCTGGAAGAGGAAAAGTTACATCTGGATATCAGCATGGTCACATGGGAATTATTTCTAGACAGGTTTAGGGCTCGCTTCCTTTCAAATCATTGGAGGCAATGCAGGGCAAATGAGTTTCATGACCTCAGGTAGATGTCGATGTTTGTGGAACAGTATGAGCGGAGCTTCTATGAATTGAAGCAGTATGCAAGGATCAACCATGATGAAGGGATGTTGGTGTAACATTTTGTTCAGGGCTTAAATGCCCGAATTAGTGGTGGCGTGCGAGTCTTTGAAACGAAGATAATGGAAATTATGGTTGAAAATGCTCGTTTGGTAGAGGATTTTTCCATGGCCTTAGGTGGTCACATTGGAGTACAGATTGGTAGTACGTCTACACCTAGTTTTAGCACTCATGGAGGTCAGTCATAGGCTACATGATCTTCTAGGAAAAAGTATACACCCTCTAAAGGGGGTCAATAACAGCAGTAGTATCAGCAGCAGTAGTCGTAGCTGAAGAATAAAAACTCTCATTATTAGCAAGGTGGCAATTCTCAGTTTCGAAGGGATCATAATCAGAACTGAGCTCATTAGGAGTGTTTTATGCAGACTGCACCTAGTTTTCAGTCAGTGCCGAGTCGGGGAAGCTTTCAGTAGTCAAATGCTCCATCAGGGGGCAGAGGTATTAGATGCTACTCATGTGGGCAACAAGGGCATATTGCTAGATTGTGTCCTCAAAAGAGCACCTCAGGATTTAATCAGAGACTAGCTGGATCAGAGCCGACAGTAGGTGATGCAGGGAGATCTCATTGTGTCTTTGTGACAGTGGATAATCGACATGCAGACCACCAGATCACCATCATTGAGACATTAGGTGTGTTGCATAACACTAGCATTTATATACTCTTTGATTTTGGTGCATCTGATTCTTTTATATCTCCTTCAGTAGTTGAGATATGTAGATTGGTGTTAACTAGTCAAGGCGATAAATGGCAGGTTGAATTTTCCTCAGGGTCAAAGCTTGTTATAGAGAAGCTTGTGCAGGGTTGTAGTTTGAATAAAGGGGCATTGACAACTAAAGTGGACCTCAGAATCCTACCACTTGGCTCATATGATGTCGTCTTGGGCATGGATTGGTTGAGTACACACCATGCTATGATAGACTATCACCGTAAAGCAGTGCAGTGCATTGATGATTCTAGAAAGGAGGTGGAGATCGTGGGTATTCAAAGGCCCATTTTATTGTGAATGATCTCTGCCATGCAGCTTAAAAGGTACTTCTGATAGGGTTGTTAGCTTTTTGCAGTTTCAATGAGTGATTTGGAATCAAAGGATAGTCGAGGGGTGTCATTGGATGATTACCCTCTCCTTAAGGAGTTTTCTGATGTCTTTCTTGGTGAGATACCTGGTATGCCACCAAAATGAGATATAGATTTCAGGATTGATCTAGTACCTGGAGCTGAGCTGATATCTCGAGCTCCATATCGGATGATAATGTAGGAACTTCAGGAACTCCGTTTGCAATTAGAAGATTTGTTGGATAAGGGGTTTATCCGCCCAAGTGTTTCCCCTTGGGGAGCACCTATGATATTCGTAAAGAAGAAGGATGGTTCTCTACACTTGTGTATTGATTATAGGTAGTTGAACAAAGTAACGGTGAAGAACCGATACCCTTTGCCCAAAATTGACGATCTCTTCAATCAGATAAAATGGGCAAAGGTATTTTCTAAAATAGATCTCAAATCAGGATATCATCAGTTGTGGATTGCAGATGTAGATATTCATAAAACAATATTTCATACTTGATATAGACATTACGAGTTCACTGTGATGTTGTTCGGGTTAACGAATGCACCTTCAATCTTTATGAGCTTAATGAATGGAGTGTTCTGAATGTACTTGGATAGATTCATCCTTATGTTTCTCAATGACATTCTAATCTATTCTAGGTCTATGGAAGAACATGAGGAACATCTGAAATAGGTGTTGCAGTGCTTAAGGGACAATCAGTTGTTTGCCAACCTGGCAAAGTGTTACTTCTATAAGACTGAAGTTCACTATTTCGGCCATGTGATTTCAAGTGAGGGAATTTTAGTTGATCCTGCAAAGATTTAGGCCATTTTGGATTGGCCCACACCCACAAATGTCTCAGAAATTCACATTTTCATGGGACTTGTAGGCTATTATTGGTGGTTCGTCCAAGGCTTTTCAAGGATGGCACATCCTATCACCTCTCTCCAGAGGAAGGGAAAGAAGTTTCTTTCGTCTGATCAAGGTTAGTTAGCTTTCCAAACTCTTAAGGAAAAGCTTACTAGTGCTCCAATCTTAGCAGTACTGGATCTGATAGGTGACTTTGTTGTTTGTATGGATGCTTCTTTGGAAGGCTTAGGGGCCGTGTTGATGCAAGAAGGGCGAGTGATTGCTTATGAATAACATAAAATTAAGGATCATGAACTAAACTATCCCACACATGATTTGGAGTTGGACACAGTTGTACATGCCTTGGTAAGATGGTAACACTTCCTCCTAGGGCATCGGTTTGACTTGCATACAGATCATTCTAGTCTACAATACATCTTCACGTAGCCAAACCTGAATGCAAGGAAGAGAAGGTGGATGGAATTCTTGTGCGAATATGATTTTGAAGTGAAGTATATTTAGGGCAAGGAGAATGTGGTGGAAAATTCTTTGAGTCGATGCATGCATGAAATTTCTGCTGTGACTCTTGAGGTTGATTTAAGGAGTCAGATCCTCGTAGCTCTTTCTTTAGATAATTGGTATCAAGTGGTGAAATTAGAGATTGAGTTGGGTAGAGTGCTAGAAGGTAAATTTGCTAGTTACTCTTTGGACTTAGATGGTGTTTTGTGCTATGTAGGTCGAATGTATGTCCCTCCTGCAGAGGGTCTTCACACCCTAATCTTGAGTGAAGCTCATCGGGCTCCTTATTCTGCACATCCTAGAGTTAAGAAAATGTATGCTGATCAATCTACACTCACTATATTTTTGGGCAGGATTGAAGTGTGACATCATTGATTTTGTGGCTAGGTGTCTAGAATGTCAGAGAGTTAAGGCAGAGCATCATCATCTGGCAGGATTGCTACAGCCTCATCTTGTTCTAGAGTGGAAGTGGGACATTATCTCTATGGATTTTATTGTCGGCTTGCCCATGTCTTCCAGGCAGCATGATGCTATCATGGTCACTATTGACAGGTTGACCAAGGTAGCCCATTTCTCTCATATCCAATCTTCCTACACTGCTTTTGTGGTGGCCAGGGTGTTCATGGAAGACATTGTTTGATTGCATGGGATACCACATAGAATTATTTCTGACAGAGATCTGGTATTCACATCCGCGTTATGGACATCTTTGCAACGGTCCTTAGGGACTAAGTTGAATTTTAGTTTTGCCTACCTTCCTGAGATAGATGGTTAGATTGAGAGAGTCAATTAGGTGCTTAAGGATATGCTTTGCATGTACATCATGGACAAACAATCACGTTGGGAAGATTATCTGCACTTGGTCAAGTTTTCCTATAATAATGGTTATCATAGTTCGATTGGCATGGCTCCATTTCAGGCTTTATATGGTTGTCCTTGTCGTACAACTTTGACCTAGGATCGACTAGAGGACAGGGTTCTTCTTGGACCCAAAATGCTTCGAGACATGGAGCAGCAAGTAGGTCGCATTCGAGAGCATCTTGTAGCAGCTCAAGACAGGTAGAAGAAATATGCTGATGCACACAAAGTTGATCGGCAATTTGCAGTTGGAGATCGAGTGTTTCTTCAAGTTCATCCTTGGAAGAGCCCTATTTGTTATGGAAAGGGTTCTAAGCTTGCACCCCATTTTGTAGGGCCATTTGAGGTGTTAGAACGAATTGGTCCTATTGCCTACCGCCTGGCCTTGCCACCCAGTCTATCGCGGATTCACGATGTTTTTCATGTTTAAGTACTTAGACCATATTTTCCTGATGTTACTCACATACTTGATTGGAATTCTCTACAGGTTGAGGACGAGCAGCTAGCTCTAGAGCCCATGGCTGTGCTGCAACACAGGAGACTCGCTCTCAAAGGCAAGGATATTAAGCAGGTGTGGGTCCAATGGGACCCCAATGATGAGACTTCAGCAACATGGGAGGATGCCTCCTGTATCAGGGAATCCTACCCTTACTTGTTTACTGGCTTCCAGAAGTAAGCCAAATGCATGGGGGGGAAGATGTAATACCCCTCATGTTGCTGTTTGGACTTATTATTTTTCTATGCTTTTACTTGATACTTTGAGACTCCGATAGTACTATTTATTGGTTGGTTTGGTGGATTGGTTAGTTTAGATTGATTGATGATTATGCTACTTCATTTGATGACATGGATAATTGATATGACATTATGGTTACATTTGGTTGGTGATGTTTAATTTGATTTTAGTAATACATTGTGATGTAGTGGTTTAGTAATTAGTTTATAATGTGATCAGTTAGTTAGAATTGTTACTTTATATTTAATGTGTAATTGTTAGAATAGTTTTGGTGAGAGGACAGTGTAGTACCACTTGTTCACGAGTGCCCTGCTACGCTACAATTCCTTCTCACAATGTGATGTTTTTATTATATATATATGCATGCACACGATCTTGTTTGTATGTAGGAATTGTAGGTACAGAGTCTCGATTCCACCTGCTTTGGCAGGACAGGGCGAGCATCAATTTAACCCAACAGGCATGAAGTTGAAACAGAGATGACAAGGAAGTCACCCCATCCCATGTTTGTCAAACCATCTTGTCTTGTGGTATTGTGCATCTTTGACTTTTGGTCATTTTGCATTTTATTATAGTGGCTTGTGTGAGTGTACCTTTGGTATTTATTTTACATTGTTGTTTTCTATGATGTGGTTTAAATAATAGAATGATGTTAATTAATGGTTGGAATAGTTTGTATTAAAATATAAAAGTCATGTGATTTATTTAAAAATGTAAATTAAATTATTTAAAGTTATTATTTTGATAATTTAATTAAATAAGCATGTTGAGGATAATTATGAAATAAATAAATTAAAGATATTAAATTGTGATTATTACAAGTAAAGCTTGCAAAATCAGAATAAAAAAAAAAAAAAAGTGTTGTTAAATAGAAAAAAATCAAGAAAAGATAAAAAGGACCAATGAGTGTTGAGTTTTGGTTGTAAAGCTGGGAATAAAATTAGAAAATTTCTTTTAATTTTGATTTTTGGAGCTTTTGAAAATGAAGAGATACATTTTTATTTAATAACAAATTTGTGAGATTTTTCATTTACGAGGAATTTTTGACAGAAGTTACAAAAAAATAATAGTTCTGAAATATTGGATCCTCTGGGGTTTTTTGATTGATTGTTTCACTTTTTCATTGTTTTGGGGAGCTTCTTTTGAATTGAATATTAAATTAGAAATTTGAACAAGGAAATTGGGTGGAGAAATTTTGAGGAAGGAAAGAGAGCTCTTCAAAAAGCCTATCTGGATCAAGCAAAACTTCATCAAATTTTCAACAGCACAAGACTCTAGCTTCCATTTTCTTGTTTTCTTCAATTTTCTGATTCAATAGAAAAAAAAAAAAAAATCTATTTTTTGTAGAAGAAAAGAAACTATATGATATTTTAGAAAATTCTTTGGGAAATAACTGAGAAAAAATTCATCTTCTGAAAATGTCTAGTATTTCTATGACTTGATATGAAAGAATAAAATTGTATTCCCTCTAAAACAAATGAGTTATTTTTGATATATACTCATATATATATATATATATATATATATATAATATATATATATATATATCTAACTTTGAAGGATATATATATATATATATGATATATATGCATTTAAATATATTACCAATTTCTTACAAAAGAGTTTTTGATAAATATATATACATGTATACATATACACATCCATATATATATATATATATGAATTATGTATATATATATAACTATATTTTGCATATTAAAATGAAAATGTGTTTGAAAAATTCTAGATTTCCGGTTTTAACCAAGACTTGGTCGGGCCAGTTGGTTTACAGAAAGTTTTTAAAAAGAAATAAAACAAAAAATAACTATTATAGTTTATTGGGGCCAGACAACTGAGTCAGACTCCACCCCTCTCCCTGGTGGCCACGCTGGTTGCCACAAATAACATACGTATCAAAGTCGTATTTAGTCCTGCTAATTTATAGGACTGCTTAATTGATCTTTTTTAGTTATTATTTGTTTATTAATTTTAATATATACATATATATAAATATATATTTATTTATATTTATTTATATATATATATATTTTAGAATATTTATACTAGCATGGGTATGAGTTGATACACTTACCAGAATGCATTGTTTTAAAAAGAATTTGACAGATTAATTAAAAATAAGCTGAATGTTATATTTATATATATATAGAAAATAAATAAGCACAACGTTATATTATTTTATGTTTTGAAATTTAAATTTATGGCTGTGATGATTATTGAATTGGAAAATAAATCTCATTGTTTAATTGTGAATGAAATAAATCAAATCGTGGAATCTAGTAAAATTGGTTTGACTATTTCTCTTTATTGTTATTTTATTGTTTTAGTATTATTGTCGTAGGAACCCAGTTTGGTTTAGAAACCCGATTATCGATGTTGTGGTCCTTAGAATTCCAGAGGTGTAATTTTTTATTGTTGGATGTTTATATCCTCATCTTTATGTGCTCTTGATGTAGCAAGATTTTGGTATCTTTATTCTGGAAGGGTTGTACGAAGTTTTGTTGAGACACTTTTGTGTATTTTTAGTGAGATGGGTAATGCCTCGCATGTCATCTGTTGAGACTTATTGCTTTATTCTTTATGGTACAATCCTTGCTTTGATTTGGTTATGTTTGGGGTCTCAGGGAGAGTGGCTCTTCGTGGGAGCCGACGCCTCAAAAGGAGGAAGGGCTCAGGATAACCCACATAAGAGTAGATTAACAAGTGAAATCCTAATAATAGAACTTAGGGGGTTGGGTAGTAATAAAACATATAAGATAATCTTGGATACCTCATCTAGTCATTAGGGCTATCACATACTAATGGTAGATTGAGAAGGCCGTGGTCAAAAAATTCGTAACCTCGTCCTTAGGAGAGGTTAATGGCTTTGCATGAGTCACCCTATGGGGCCGATGCCTCAAATAGGAGGAAGGGCCAGGATAACCATAGATGGGGGCCGACGCCTCATGTTGGAGGAAGGGCCAGGATAACCCATGTAGGCTATGTGATGACACTCTCCACTAGATGCCCTTATGCCTTGTTTTCTTTGATGCCTCTAGAAGTGTATTATGATTGTCTCTTTGGTTTACTTGGCATGTGGTTAATGGTTATTTCCTTGGTTTATTTATGATGTTTTTTATGGTTTAAGTTATTGTGATTGAGTCTTTGTTGTTGTCGTTTATGATCTATGTATTCTCGATGTTGTTATTGGAGTATTGTACTATGGTATTCTTTATTGGAGTTGTCTTATGGCATTGATGGTCGTGATTACTTCCTTGTCACCTCTAAGCATGGGGGGTGGGTTATTTATAACCCACATGGTCGGGTGGAACGTGCTCCGCACCCGTTGGGTTCCCCATCAACGTTCGTCCTCATAGCATTCTTCAAATGGAGCTTGTACCAGTTATTTATCTTGTATTTTAGTTATGATTTGTACTATGTATTTATCCCACATGTAAGGGAGATTTCATTGTATTTCATTTATGGAGAACATGTAATGTATTAAACGATGATTTATTATTATGCACCTTTGTAACCATTCATTTTATGAGATTTATTATGATTGTACCACGTGATGTAATTATACTCATGCTTATGGATATATGTATGTTATCTTTTGAAAATGGATATTGTAATGGTTATGATGGATGTTAGATTAGTTAAGTTTTTAGCCATATGTGTAACCTTTCATTATGAGTTTGTTTATGCGATGTGACCTCCCGCACAGGAATTGACGCTATGAGGTTAATGTGAAATGTAAATATACATGTAATGTTTCGCTATATGTTTACTTTGTATTATTTCTTTAAAAAAAAATAAAAATGTGTGCATTCTTTTGTCCCTTTGGGGTTTGTATGATCAGAGTTATAGTTTGACTATGGCATGCCTCAAAACAACCCCAACAATTTTATCATTCTTATGTGAGTAGGTATCGAAGGTGTAGGTTTGCTGGAGGCTTCATTCTTGGACCTCTTGTCAGTGTCTCCTTTCTTCTTCTTCATTTTTATCACTTCCTTTTCATTTTATTTAGTTTATGTTTGTCAAATTATTATTTCTCTACTATTTTAGCGCATTTTTGAGAGTTTAGCTATCAAAACTGTTGGTAGGTTCTTACTAGTTTTCTAAGATGAATTTAGTTTTTGATCCATACAAGACTATAACACATTGTGGGGAAATTTGTGTGTCACACTATCATCCTTGGTCGAGAGCTTGCCAGTTTTTCTAAAAGACCTTCGTGACTCGCTCTTTCAGTTTCTAAAACTCTCCCCTTTTAATTCTCTAAAAAACATAAATATTTCCCCTTTGTCATTTTATCTTGTCATTCGAGCTTTGATCCCTAAAGTGGTTGATGGATATTTTCCCCTCAAGATCTCATCATCTTGAGGGTGTCAAATTTTATTCTCTAAAAAGTAACCTATATTCTAATTTTCATTTATGTTTTTTTATGAATGTTGCAAGTAAATGTTCTTCATGGATATTCCCCATGTTTCTCTCTATCTAAGTGTGGTGGTAAAGGAACTAAATTGTGAAAAATGTCTTAATACCTATTCTATATGTATGTATGTATATAGATCTACATATATTTATAGATTTTTATTTGCAAACCTAGGTTAGGCACCTAGGAGCCACAACAAATTAAGCATTGAAAGCTAGATTCTAGAAGCTTTGAGCTCATTGAATCCATAAATTAGAAAACTCATAGAACCTTAAATTATCATTGACACATGTTAAGAACACATTCCTAAAAAAATATTTATAGCCTACAAAATTGAAATTGATAGTTCCAATTCTATACCCAACTACCAATAGAGATCAATCAAAAAGTGAGGAAAAGGTATTGGCAGTATTATCATAACCTGTAAGAGTTATTCCTCAAATTAGAAGATTTTTTATTCATCATATGCATTATCTAATTTTGAAAAGATCTCTTTTTTTTTGCTTGAAAATATTTTTGAGTCAACATATGCATAATCTTATTTTGGAAGGATGACCTCTTTTCCTTGCTTAGGTTTGACCAAAATCTTGAGGGAAATTTTGTGTCAAAAATTGGAGAATTAGGGAGATTTGAATAGCTCATTAATCCCTCTTTAATTTATCTATATGATGTATCCACATTCTCATCTATCAAAGAATATAGAATCTTCCAAATTGACTCAAACTCTTTCAAAATATTCTCTAAATCAAAAAATATATAAAGATATTTTTATTTAACAAAATGTAAGGTGTGGACGTGGGGAGAACAAATACCCTTATCATGTTTTTCAAATAAAGAGATTGAGTTAAATATATCCCAAGTTTTTTCCCCAACCCATTTGTTGGTTTGAGAGTATCCCTTGGGCTTAATGTCCTAGTAGTTCTAAAATCATTCTATTAAATTAAGAGGCCAAACACATGTATAGAAAACATGTTTTACATAAAAAAATTACTTTTTCATAGTCTACTAATTGGGTAAAAGTCCTATATTTGAATTTCATAGAAATTTTATAGGGAAATCTTCAGAGAGGTCCACATCCAAACAAAAATGGGAAAGGGTGGTGCATGTTTTGTTGACCATATGTTTGGCCAAAAATTCAAATTTCTTGAAAGCATTGGCAATAGCTACCAGCCCTATATGCCACTAGCATTATAGGCAAAATATATAATCCTAACCCAAATATGGGCAATGGGAAAAGGGGTCACATCCATGCAGTGAAGGACTACCATTGACATGCTCAATAATGTGGATATAGAGGATGGAGAATAAACGTAACAATAATGAATTATTCTTTCATTAACCTTTGAAGGTGTTTGATTTTACGTACCAAAATAAAGAGGATTAAATGATGGAACTATTGGAAAAGGATACCAAAAGCTTAGACTTTACATAGTTACATCAATTATCATAAAGAATCACAAAAATATATGTGTGTGTTTATATAATATTAAAACTCCATAATTATTTTTGAATGCAAATAAAAAAATAACATGGAAAAAGAAAGTTTTGATGAAACTTGTAGTAGCAATCTATTTGAAAATGTATTATTCAAATACCTCTTAGAGCATGGTTGCAAATTATTCTCAATTCTACACCCCCTATGAGAGAGAACATAATAATATAAACTTTTATAAACACTAACCCGAAAATTTAGAACAAATGATAGGAGGGATCAACTTTCTCTGCATGCAAATGAACCGACAATCCACAGACCTTGATGCCTAACAGAATTCCATAAATTGACATGACCAGTTCCACATAAGATAATCTCTTCCACATACAGCCTTGATAACAAAAAATGCATTTAATAATTAAGAGGAAATTTGTCAAATGAGCATTTAAGAGACGTTCACCCAGAAAGATCGTTATGTACCTGCAGGATTCCATCTTATAAAAGTTAAGAGAGTAGATGCACCGAATTTGAAAAGCTTAAAGATGATTGTTTTTTATATATTTCTTGTGCATAATGTTCTCTGTATAATCACTCGAAGAAATTATAGTTTTATGTATTATACGACAATTTACCTCTAGAAACGCTTCTATCAATAAACACGGTCTGTTACATTTATGATTAAAACCATCCAACGAGGGAAACACTGCGGACAAATTCATGGGCGACAGTGGGCGATAGTCTTTTAATAAGGTTGAAAGTGTCGGTGTTTTTGGCAGCTTTCTGGAAAGTAGGTACTTGCTGGCGCCCACGGAAAGGAAGCTCGTTATGGCATTCCGCCGTCGTATTTCATTCTTTTATGTTGAAACTGTACTTGCACGCGGATTCAGTATAAGTGTTAAACAATACGCCTGTTTCATGATTCTGTTAATTAAAACCCGGATGGTGGAGCAGCAGAATCTCTGCTACGTTCAATTGCGTTAGAATGTTCATGGGTCCCTCTGAAGCAGCACATAGGATGCTTGGACTTCCTGGTGACTAGTGAGTACCATGCACATAGGATGATTTTTTTTCTTTTAAATATTGAATACTTTTAGGTACAATAGGTCAGTTGGATATCACGGTTTGAGTTTAAAAATCATACGGTTGGTAGATTTGTTACCGTTTAATATTGCTCATTTAAATTTGATGTTGAAATCTTGAAATAAAATAATAAATTGATAAGGTTTTAAACTTGGAGATGTTTCAAAACTTTACGAGAACAAAATATGAGAGCAGGGTGACTGTTTGAGCTTTTAATACCTATGTCCAGTATATAAATGAATTCTTATTGTCAAAGTCAACAACACGACCTCTTCCTTGTGTATATTGCTTAAAGGTCTTCACAAATAATATTTTCTTTCCTCTAATTTAGTTTTATTGTATTTCCTCGCTACAATATGAAAGCATAATAAGCCACCTCCAATAGTTTTAGGCTCTTCTTATCTTGGATATTCAAACATATTTGAGGAAAGAAAATATTAAACAAACAATAGATTGAGAAACCATTTGATATTATATAATAAATTGTTCTTGTTCTAATTCTTAAAATTGAAATTTGAGTTATGAATGTTCAAAAGTGTGAAAACAAGCTTCTAATTCTTTACATGTGACATTTACCCTCTTACCCTCTCTTAAAATACCTTGAAAAATTTCATCCTAAGGAAGCTTATATAATGAAAATCCTAAAAACTTATTTGAAATCAATGTTAGGTAAAAACCTTCAAACAACCTAAAGTAATTGGAAATAATAAATTATATCGTGCAATAAAACACGACTATGGACCATAATTCACTTACAACAATAATAGAAAAGTAAAGTTCAATGAATGATAGATAGTTGTAAAGGAAGACATATTCACATCAATTGCATTATGCTAAATAAAGGTTTTCCAAAGAATTGAAAATACATTGGGAAGAAAATGCAAATAAGGAAATTCAATGGCATTCGTGCAAGTAAGATCGTAACAAGGGAGGGAGCTATTCTATAAAAAAATTGTAAGGTTGGGAATAGAGTTAAAAAAAATGGAAATGTACTAAAGTGAAAACCCAAAAGATTTATTTGATTGAATGAAAAATGACACAAATAGATCAACAAATCGTCTTTTCAATTCAATTACAAGAGACTATTAATTTCATCTCCAAGATGATTGTTTATATTCTACAAAAAATATAAAGAATTACTTATTAAAAATTGTAAGCCCACCTTAACTTGTAGGAGTCATAGAAAGACCAATCACGCCTCTTAATTTTTTAATAAGTATTCCTTCTAAGTACTTTTATTAGGATCTCCACTAGTTGATCTACAATTGAACTGTAACAAAATAATTTAATTATACCATATTTCATATAATACCAAGTAAAATTAATTTTTGTGTCAATTATTGGTCTGGTTGTGAAAAAACTAGATTACTTTCCATGTTGATTGTAGAAGTGTTGTTAGACTATGAACAGTGTTGATGAAACCTAATTTTCTTATAAATCCCTAATAATCTTCTAAGCCATAATATTTCTCTATTTTCTTTGAAACATCACATATTTACCACTTTTTCTAGAGAAATAACTAGAAATGTCTACTTCTTTGACTTTCAATTGATGATTATTGATCCAAAGTTCATCAAGAAACTTGAAGTACATTTCCAATATTCAAAATCCTGTACAAAGTGTAAATCTAAGTATCCAACTAGTTGGAAATCTACTACAAAATCAAGCAATCAAGCCCATAATTTTAAGTTTTCTTTAGACACTAAGGAACCCTCCTTGCTGATATCTAATAAAATTTTCTAGCATATTTTGTGTGAATCTAAATATAACACAACAAAATATGAATTTTTTTCTCTAATTGTTGTTACATATATAAAACTTCCAATGAGAGCTATCTATAATGCATTTTTACACTCTATAATATTATCTGATGTTAATTTTATATTTTATGCCATGGATATGATGAGTGGTTTATCATCGACTATTGATGTGTGCAAGTGAATTTGACCTACTTAAAATGCAAAAACTAAATAATCCAAGAGATAAAAAGAATAAAACAAACACTCGAGATTTGGCATACAATGAACTCAAACAAAATGCAAGAAAATGAACTTTTTACCTTGTTGAGTTGATTGCTTGGTTGGCCCTGTTGATCATTCTAATGTGTGCTCCTTTTGATGGAAAACTAACATGAAATCTAGGTCTAAATGATCGTGAGATGATGGGGAATGTAATGGTGCAAATGGGTAGTTGGACATATGTAATGTATGAGCTCAAATGGTGCAACAATGGTCAATTTTTTCTTGGTTGAGTGCAAAAGTGGATCATCAAATGAGGGAAAATTCCTCCATTTTTAGGGGAAGTGCCTCTAAACAATGGAGTGTCAAGATGAAGCCACAATGGATAAGATCAAGGGTTAGCGTGAGTGGAGAAATCACAATCCCTCACATCTTGACATGTAGTGGGTGAGGTGTCAAAGGGGAGATGATGTTGAGGTACTTCATAGTACCTAGGGATTTGGACAAGATCTCCTCATAAAGGAGGTCCTTGTCCTCATGTGGGTGATGAGATATGTGAGGAATTAAAAATTCCTCAAATATCCTCATGGGGACGAGGGAAGGAATTAAAAATTCCTTAAAATTCCTAAGGGGATTAAATGTGAATTAAAAATTCACATGGGAAGGGGTTTCCTTCTCCAAAAGGAGAAAGCAATAAATGAAGTTGACTTAGGACCCATTCCATAAATAGCATGGGGATTAGGTTGACCTAATCAAATGATTAAGGTTGTGCAAACATGGGATTAAGTAGGTTAATGAGGAATTAGGGACAAGTGGGGAATTATTGAGGATGTGACCCTAATCATGATTAGGAGTGTTGACATCCTAATCATAGGTTAATTAAATTAATCTGGATTAGAGAGAACTATGGAGGATGGGACAAGTAGAGAGAAATGGTGAATTTAAAAATTGATTTAAATTCATAAAGCAAAAATGACTAAATTAAATAAATTAGAACAATTATTTAATTTAGAGAGGAAAGGGGATAAGGGATAAAGTATTTAATTATTTTAATTAAATACCTTAGGGACATTAGAATAAGAGGGGATATTAATTGAATGATACATCATTTAATTAATGTGGATAGGGGATGAATAATAGAGGAATAAGAAGGGATGAATTTAACCATATAGGGATGGTCAAATTCAAATGTCTACATTTTTTCCCTCTTCGAAATATTATTAAAATTTAACAATGTTTCAAAGAAAAATAAAATGCAGATGACTCGATAGAAGAATGGTCTGTTAGATGATGTCCCAATGTAGGAAAGGTTGTGTAGGTTTTTTGATCATAGTAAATGAAGGAGAATGCCTTGGTGTTGTAGGGAGGTGGATAGGATGAAAGAATGGAGGAAAATGACAAGGCATGCCCTCTTGAGAGGGTGGATGGGGAAGAAAAAGGGGCCTTGGGTGACTTCTTGATATGAGGAAATGGAGGGTACCATGCGATAGAGCACGAAAAACCATGAAGAATGGATTTTGAATGATGGACAATGGATGAACGAGATGTGAATGGAAGGCCACAGAAGAAAAGGGATGAAGGAATTAATAAAAGGTTAAATAAAGGGTAAAAATTACACAAAATTTAAAAGGATAAATAGGTGCAAAAGTTGAAAATTATAAATAGTAAATTTGAAAATTACTATTTACCTTTTGCACACTTGGAAGCTAACTAGACAAGAGAGAGAGACAGAGAGAGACAGAGAGAGAGAGTGTGAGGTGGATGGCTGACAGGTCGAACGAGGATGAGGGATTCATGGATGATGAGCTCATCCACTGAGGCTAGGATGTGCACTAGTACTATTAATGGTGAGGAGTTGCACACTAGGTAGGATATGAAATCCCGCTATGTAATTTTGTTTGAATTTTTTATGCATAATTTAGTTGGGGATTCAGGTAGATATAGTGCACGGCTTCACCAAAGAAGGGCGGATTCACCCATCCAAAAGGGAAAGTTAGGAAAGGGGAAACGTCGTGATCCATAGGGGTAGATGCGCTGGGGGAGGGGTGATTGTGAAATCACCTCTCCCCAAAAAGGGCATTTCTGGATGACGTAGGGGTGAGGGTATAAAGGAATAGGCGATTTCGAAATCACCCAAGATGAGAAAGGGCGAATAAGATTTTGTCCAAAAGGGTAGTGAACTCGCCCGTCAATGGGAAAATGACATAGGGGCGATTGCACAATCGCCCCTCAAGGGTAAAAGGTGAATACGAAGTCACCTTTGAGGGAAAAATAGGAAAACTCGTGCTCAAATAGGAAAAGGGGCGAATTCACCAAGAAAATAGGAAAATTCATGCACGGACAAGAGAAGGGGAAAATTCACCAAGAAAATAGGAAAATTTATGCACTAACAGGAAAAGGGGGGAATTCACGAAGAAAAAAAGTGAATTAACTAAAGAGTAACAGAGGCGCGAATCATAAGCTGGATAGGCGAATGTGCGAGGGGATGGAAAAGGGGCGAACTCGCCCTACACAGGGGTGAATTTGCCAAAATCTATGGTAGGGGAAAAATGATGGAAAGAGAAAATGAATTTTGGAAGACTAACAAAATGATCCATGTGGATGTAGAGCTTCGAGACACTGAGGACTCATGAGGGTATGTGCAGGATCATGATGGGCCAAAAAGTGGCAATATGATGGGTATGTGGCTGACGACTATTTTTTTACCAAAAATTGATGAAACGAAAAGGGTTTTTAAAGGAGATTCTTAGCTTTCCACTGATATAAATTATGCTTTACTTTGAATTTAATAATTAATGATTATTTATTTTCTATTCAAATTACGACTAAAGTCCTGATTGATAGGCTGATTGAAAAACATCTATAGCTTTCAAACGATATCACATATTTTTAATTCAAAGCATGCGTCACATTCTATGCTTCACATATTATAGGATTAAAAAAGAAAAATTGAATTTCATGTAGTTTTGAACAAGTTAAGGTGGTTAGACATACGAGTTTTTATATGTTTGAAAATGTTGTAATAAAAAATTCATACTGAATTATTTACTTAGAAAAATGTTATAGAAAAATATGCATCACATCGGGGCATGAGTCCTGTACTTATATCTAAAATATTATAAAAAAATATTATCATTTTATTGTGGTTAGAGTGGGCAGACAGACACCTATTTCTTATTTTTTCCCTGAAATTTAAGTACCACTGCATTGAAATTTTAAATTTTCACCAAATATATTTTTCTATTTTTTTAAACAAACCTAGTACTTTAGAAATTACATTCAATTTGATACAATTTCTATTCTTACATATTTTTGAAATAATATAGATAACTTATTCAAAATTTTACGTCAAGTTTTCTAACTCTAATTTTTCTAAATTTTTTGCCACTTGAGGCCCCGGTTATTCCATGATGATCCTGGAAATACCCATGAGAGGCATTTTGTGGTGTTGAAGGTGACAATTAGGGCACTGATGAATATCCATGACCATGTAGCGCTAGAAAAGGCAGGGCTACTGCACATGTTGGGTTATCCCAACATTAGAGCATACCAGGGGCTCTTGATAACACTGATGGGGAGGTGGAGTTTAGATATGTCGACCTTCCATCTCTCGATAGGGGAGATGATGGTGACATTAGAGGACATTTGGAGGATCTTGCGACTGCCAATCAGAGGGCACCTAATTAGCTGGACATAGAGCTAGGATCTAGCTAGCAGCCTACGGGCGATTTTTGGATGGGCTGATCTCTGCATCTAGGGGAAGGAGTTAGATTTGGACCTGTGCCTGGGACTGGAGGTTCCTACATTACCATTATACCTCTGTGGCTTGATTAGTGAGATCTTACTACTAGGAAGGAGTAGACCCTTTTGTAGCCTCAAGGTTATTGAGGTTGTGAGACATATTGTTGAGTGACAAGAGGGGGAGATTCCATGGGGGGCATGTGTTTTAGCCTAGCTGTATCCAGACATGCACATGATTTGTTACAGGAGAGCCCTTAGCATCACACATGTGACCCTACTCCAGGTATGGGCTTGAGACCACATTAGCATTGTGAGGCCAGGGATTTTGATAGTGGGGACATAATATGAGATACTGCCAGTAGCATATTGGTATGATACAAAGTATGACTGGTGACTTCACTACCTAAATGTGAGTGATCTAGAGGGATGGAAGAGGAGATTAGATGACTTAAGGGAAGATCATATTATATGTAGACCCTACCAGAGATGATAATTTTTTGGATGGAGGGATGATGAGAGGAGGCATAGGGGCTACTTCGTTACATTGAGCTACTTGATCGGGTGAGGCTCGTACATTGTTGAGCTCCACAGACTAGATAGGGTCACGTGAGGCAGTTTGGTGTTCAATAGGATATCCCCATGGGGCCTTAGAGATTTTGTTGGATTAGCTGAAAGAACTTATGGGGTGATTTGATCATGGTAGAGTTTGTGAGGTAGATGTGGGAGGACCTAAAGATGGTACCATATCCTGGGAGAGGAGGGATGGTTGATACATGGATGACAGTGCGGTACCTAGGATGGTGGAAAGACCATAGTCCAGGATGCATCATGATAGTGCACCCAATTGTAGGGGAACTTGGATATGGATCAGAGGATGAGAGGAGATTTCCTAGATAATACAAAAGGAGGAGAGGTGGTCGACAGAGGAGGGGAGGAGATAGAGATGTTGAGATGGGAGAGGTCAGAAGGGAGGAGCAGGTGAGAGGGGAGAGGGTGCAGGCTATGGATGAGGATGCCCCAAAGGAGCATCCATTAGTGATGGTTCCCTATGTACCACCACCACTAGAGGATCCCACTATATTACTCATCAGAGCTTTAGTGAGACTAAGGATTGCAAATTATAGACTCAGGGAGTCAGAGGAAAATTGAGATAGATTGCAGGGTGAGGTAGGTAGATTGTAGGCTGAAGGAGTCATGGATTATGGGGCCTTGGAATATGAGGAAGCACAAAGAGTGTAGGAGGCTAACGTAGAGAGGGATGACCTTAGGAGGAAGCTAGCAGAGATGTAGAGGGATCTAGACAAGCCGAGGAGGGAGAGGGATGAGCTCAAACACAAAGCAAATTGTGTAGAGAACAATGGGAGATGCAGGGATGGTGTTAGAGAGAGAAAAGGTAGTAGAGGAATAGGCATAGGCCCTGTGGGATGAGAGGGATGCAGTGGTATAGGAGATGTCACAACTACGAGCATAGGTGGACAAGAAGAGGATGACCTAGGATGCATGGGAACAAGAGAGGAGATTGATCATGGGGCTGAGGGATAGATATAGGATTGAGAGGGATTTGGCCAAGGCTTAGGAAACAAAGGTGGAAAATGATAAGATAGAGGAAGCCTATTATATGTTTTCATACCATCAGGCAGTGCTAGATGTCACATAGAAAGTATTGCCCTATGTCAGATGTGTACCTCAGATGCCAGTACCATCCCATTTAAGAGGCACTCACACACATGTGTATAGTAGCTCTCATGAGACTCCTCCCGGAGGTAGAGGTTCAGGGGTAGACTCCCCTTGGAGATTAGAGGAGGGCATCTCTGGATAGGGAGGATAGAGATGACATGATCTCAATTTTTTAACAGGTGCAAAGTGGATATGGAATGGACAGGAACAGGGGCTACATACTCTACAACACATATTAGATATGTATTATTTCATTCATTGATGTGGTCTCTGCATTTGATTAGAGCTCTATACCTGTATTTCATTTGATGGATATCAATGGACATGATGGACATGTATTTGTGCTTGTACGATGGACTTATTATGGACTTATTAGAGACTTATTGTGATTTTATTATGGATTATGATGGACTTGTGATGGACATGATATTTTAATATTTATATGATGTGCGATGGACATTATCCATACTATGTGTTGATTATGTGATGGATTTTTATTTATGTACATGTTTATGCATGTGATTTATTATGAGATATACAGATGGTTATGATGATGATGATGATGATATATGCATGCATCTATGATGGTTTATGTTTATGCCTATGTAGATGGCATGGATGAAATGCATCTTTCCTAACACGTTGTGATGCAGGATGTGATGGATGATTTTTGATTTTGTATGCTATGGACATGAGACTAATGATTTATGATGTAGGTGGTGATGTGTGTGTACACTATACAATAAATTTTCCTTTAACTTTAGTGGGAAAATTTTCTAGGCATATTATTATGATTTAATTATGATATGAAAATGCAATGTGACACAATGAATAAGAAATATAGTATATGTATATGTAATAATGTTATGGGTGGATGAAATGAATGTAATATTATACATTGTATGTAATGAGATGGACTGATATATTTAAAAGAATAACTCTAAACAACCTAAAAAAGATAATGCAATGAAATGATAATGGAATGAACCTAAGATGCTTAGAATAACCAATCAAAATCAATTGAAACAATTTAAAATGAACATGATAATGATAAATGCACATGAGATGAAATGACATGCAATGAACTTAAGATGCTTTGGAATAACCAGTCGAGATTAAACCAAACAACTTATTTAAGTGAATCACGATAATGACAAATGAAAAATGGGATGAAATTGTACTCTTTGTGTTTAATATGACATCAAGCAAGATTAATGAACAATTGGATTCACCACTTTCTATGACATCCATTCTTTTCCTTATATTTATGTATGAATCTCATTTTCTTTGCTCATTTTGCATGTCATAGACTAGGGATTTGACAACAGAGATGACCTTGGTAGTGTTAGTATAATGATAAACATGACCTGCGTGAGTGACGGGTGTGATAATGTGTCGCATATCAAGATGAGAAATGATGTGTGTTACTACAGCTATCAAATACCATAGGAATCCTGAGAAGAAGAGTAGATGAGATATGAGTGTTTTCATAACCAAAATCACTAACCATAGGCTAGGGAAAGATGGGGGGATAAATACAATGCAATAAGATGATAAACGAAATGCAACCCTAATGCTATTTTTCCATTTTAGAAGCAATGATTTCTGATATAGCATAAGACACGATACACTAGGGTATAAGGAACCAAGGAAGATTAGTGTCTAATGCATAAAACAAATAGAATAGACAAGAAGGCTATCCTAACACCCAAAAGCCTCAATGGCTTTGGTCGGGCCAGGTATTGAGATAACCACAAGTACAAAGGATTCCCCAACATGACACAAGACCACAAGAATCTTGGTGGGTACTACATGAGACAAACAAGAAGACAAAAACAAAAAAAAGATCAAGATATGCTCCTATGTTTACCAGTCAAAGCACACCATGATATGATGGATTGTGGCGACCTTGACGACGTATGATAGGAAGCTCAAATGATAAACATAAGCCAAAAGCATCAAAATATCACAAGAAATATCAAATTTCCTTTGCCACAAGATCAAAAGGGTGGATGGGATTGATACAGTCTGATTAGGAAGGATGCATCCTGTTAAGACCAAATATGGATGAGAGAATAGATGATCGACATGACTTAGGATATTCAAAACTGATTGGATCTCATGATACCAATGGATTTTGTTTGTTAAGGACCAACTAGGTAGGGACATACTTGACAAAATCCCTTGATGATAAAAAAACACACCCTAAAGACCTAGGGGCTCATGGGCCAATCAAATATTAGCCTTGCCTACGTGAAAGCGTAGAGCCCCTGTAGTTCAATAAAAGACTGATGATTGACCATGGATAATGGTAGAAAGAAGACAATGGAAACGATGATTGATGACAAAGCCTAGATAGAAAAATGCCTCAGGGGCTCATCAAATGATTGACCTTGCCTACATGAAAGCATATGGGCAACATAGTTTGACAAAAGGACCAAAGACAAGATGGGACCTAATGATGATAGAAACAATGAGAAAAACCTAGATGAGGACATGAGAGCGACAAACAACAACCATAAATAGACGACCAAATATTAGAGTTAGGATAAAAGCATAGGATTATGGGTAGCTAATGTGAATCATCCAATGCTTAACCAAAATATACCAAGCAACGGATAAGCGGACATGGATGAAAGAATTGGGTCAATAGGATGCTAGGATGGGATATGAGGATAGGATGGAAGGAGGCATAAGGTAACTAGGACGCATGGTAGATAATGATTAAGCCCTCTAAAAATGGCACTTGTTGCAAGGTTTTCACCAAATGTACTTATCCAAGGTCCCACCAAGGGTGGTTTTCACCATAGGATAGATTATTTCTCTTTACTATATTTAGATTTTTGACTTTTTTTGGATTTTCTTTTGTATTTTTGACAATTTTTTACTTTTTTTGGAATTTTGTAGGATAGGATAACCCAACTGACCTAGGTATAAAGCCTCTTCAGGCGCATGATGTTGACAGGCTCCTCCAGGGGATCCCCTTCAAGTGTAGCAAACCTATATGCCCCATAACCATACTTAGTTGTGACAACATAAGGACCCAGTCAATTAGCTTCAAACTCTCCTTTCTTGTCTCAATCTGACTGGGCATGCTAATTCTCCTTGAGAACTAGATCACAACCATTAAACTAGTGAGGATAAACTTTCTTGTTGTAGCTCCTCCTAAGAAGATGTTGGTATGCTTGTAAATGATTATAGGCCTTGATACACTTTTCATCCAATAGTTCAAGCTGACTTAAATGTGCAACCCAGGTGTCTTCATCACTGATTAATTTATTCAAAGATATGCGAAGTGAGGGGATCTCAAATTCATTTGGTAAGATTGTGTCGACACCATATACGAGGGAGTATGAAGTGGTGCTAGTGGGAGTTTTGATGGATGTACGGTAAGCCCAAAGGGTGGGATGGAGATGGAGATGCCAATCTAGATTAGTATTATTGACCACCTTTTTAAGGATTTTGATAAGCATTTTGTTTGTGGCCTCCATTTATCCATTACCTTATGGGTAATAGGGCATGGAGAAATGAAGCTAGATGTGATAGGTCTCACAAAGGTGTTTCATAAACTAGTTTTTGAAGGGATTTCCATTATCAGTGATGATGGTGGAAGGGATTCCATAGCTATAGAGAATATGGAAGAGGATGAATTTGAAGATCTGAATACTTATTATTTGAGAGAGTGGAATTGCTTCCACCCACTTGGTAAAGTATTCAGTGGCAGTGATGATGAAAGTATGGTCGTTGGAGGATGGATGGTAAATCTTGTCGATCAAGTCAAAACCCCATTGAGAAAAGGGTCATGGTGCTATGATGGTTATTATTGGCCTACAATGGAGCCTGATGGATTGTAGCTTTCCTTGAAGGCTTCTTAATTGCTTGAGGTTACACGGTGGTGGCATTTCCATTATAGCCTTAACCTTTGCTAGATCTACCACTATACCCATTTTGGAGATGATGATGATGAAACCCAATAGATTCCCAAATGTAACTCTCAACACACACTTCTTTGGATTGAGGTGTAGCTTGTAGTGCTCTAACTGCTCAAAGAATTTTTTTAAGACCAAAGGATGCTCTTCTCTAGTCTTAGATTTTCCCAATAAGTCATCAACATAATCTTCCATTATAATATAAATAAGGTCATGGAAGATAACAGTCATGGTGCATTGATAGGTTGCCCCCACATTTTTGAGTCCAAAGGGCATGACATTGTACCAAAAGGGGCCCCAAGGAGTGGTGAAGGAAGTTTTATGTTGATCTTCTATTGCAATCCTAATCTGATTATAGACGAAGAAACCATCCATAAGCCTGATATCATCTCATTCCCTAAAGTGAGGTTGACCAACATGTTGATATTTGGAAGTGGGAAATCATCCTTAGGACAAGATTTATTGTGATCCCAAAAATCTATACAAATTCTGATATTTCCATTTGGCTTGGCCATGGGAACTATGTTTAATATCTAGTCAGAATAGTCAATCAACCTTATGAATCCAACCTCTAACAGTTTCTCCAAATCTTTCTTGACAAGCAAAGCCACCTGGGGATGCATCTTTCTTAGTTTTTGTTTGACAGGTTTGGCATTTGGATGAACTTCCAAATGGTGTACCACCAAGGCAGGATCTAGACCTGGCATTTTTGAATAAGTCCATGCAAAATTGATGATTCCCTCTTTTAGCATATTGACAATGATAAAATGCTCTTCCTCTAACAAGGATTTGGCTATGTATGTGATCTTAGGGTCTTCTTCTTTGCCGAAATTGACTTCTTTATTTTCTTTGATAAAGATAAAGGACCATTTGGAAAACTGAGTTCCAACAAGGGGAAGATAAACATCCGCATCCTCCAGCACCTTAGAGGTTTTCAATATTAGATACACCCTTTATTTTGACTTTTGTCAAGTCAAGAAGTGCCTCACAGAGGTTTTCAATAGATGGCAATTTTTTATTTGTTTTCTTCTTACTTTTGTGGTTAGGGTGTTCATCTTCCCCCAATCCCATGAGATGCACATAAGTGTCCATTGATGGAAAGGTATCAATAGGTGCACTACCTCATATGTCCTAGTCAATAAGTTTGTGATGGAGAAGGGAAAGAATGATGGAAAAGACGAATAGACAATCGAACATGGATGAGAGATCTACATCATCGTATGTGAGTATGATGGACTCTTCCTCGGGTATGTCCTCAAGGAAACCATTATCCAAACTAACATTATTGGAGGTACTAGTTGATGGCGCAAGACCCTTTTGCTTCATGTCATAGCCTAAGCCCAAATGTCTTGGTCACACAGGAGTATCAACAGGTTGTTTCCTTCCTTGTTCTTCTACACCAAGGCCTCCCCCTTGATAATTATACTTTTCAGCTAGCTTAGAGGCATGAGGATAAGTCTGTTGGAAATATTACTTAAGAGGGGGATAAGGTTCAATCTCTTCTCAGCATATCCATTGATTGATATCATCTTCTGGTTGATCTTGTCATGTCCTAGGAGATCGGAAAGTGCAAGACCCCATGTTCTTAGAACTAAGTGTGATTGTATTCTCTTCTTGTTTTGGTGTGGATTGAGAGGGTTGGCCATAAGTATGAGGGGATGGTGGCATGGTTGCCACATTTAAATTCGTACACATCTCATACTCACCACAACCTTTTTCTATAATCTATACTTTTGTGATCGTTGATTCAGATGTGGGAGAAGGAATGGATGAACTAGTGGATGATGGGTTGGGAGATGGATGAGATGGTGATGCCTGAGGTGCTCCCACTTCAACTCCTAGATAGTAGTGAGAGTGAAGGAAGGAAGCTTCTAATGTATGGAAATATTCAAAGTGTTTCTGATTAGCATGCATAGTTAGTTCCATCCCATTAAATGAGAACTTCAAACATTGATGGTAGGTGGATGGGAAGGTCTACATGGCATGGATCCATGGGAGGCCAAGGAGGAGATTGTATGGAAGGTCCAAATCAAGGACATGGCATGTGGTTTATTATACAATAGGGCCAACTTGAATTGGAAGAAAAATAATTCGTTCAGATTCATGTTTTGCATTGTCGTATGCTTTGATAGTGATAACCTAGTTGTTCAAGTCATCATGGGTGTAGCCTACCTATTTTATGAACTTAAATGTACAAAGATTAAGGGTAGATCCATTATCTACTAGGAGCCTTTTTGCTTTATGCCTTGCTATGAGGACCTCAATATGAAGGGGACGGTTATCATTTGAGTCGATGCAAGGCATATCATTTTGACTGAAGCCCAACTGATATGTGGATGACAAGTATCCTACCAAGGTTTGAAATTGGGTAGGATCTATATCATTAGGGACATTAGTATCCTACAATGCTTTAGTGAGGATTTCCTAACGAATAGGAGAAGACTTAAGCAAGTCCAAAATGGAAATTTGAGTTGAAGTTCTTCCAAGGTGATGAAGGATGTTGTATTGAGAGCTTATAGGAGTTGGCTAGGATGATGTGGAGGCTCCAATAATGGTTATGCAGGTGTGATGGGTGCTGACAACATATTGTGGGACTTTTCCTTTGATGTGTATCATGGAAAAAAGGGGCTCTACCTGACTGATGCACATAACTATACTATCATAGTTATAGGGTACATTCTTGTAGTTGATATTTTTTTTTTGTTATTTTGATTATTGTTATTGCTTGACCCAGGATTAGCATTGGGCGTACTAGCACCTTGATTGTGTTTTGAGAAGGCATTTTGGTATATCTAGAGTTGAATGTTGGACAATGTGGCCTGGTTCACATCCACTTGAATATTACCATGATCTATAAGATCTTGGATGTACGTCTTTAGTCCTTGACACTTGTTTATGGAATGGCCTTTAATCTTGTGAAAATCACAATATTTGTTTTCTCTGTACTAGGAAGGCTTTGGTTTAGACTCATCAAAAGGATTGGTCACATGATAGGTGATTGGATAACTTGCTTGGAGGATCCTATTAAAGAAGGCACTTAAAGATTCTACCAATGGAGTGAATGTGTGTTTGTTGTTTCCATAATTCTGTTGATTGGACTATTGAGGAGGACAAGGTGCCCCCTGTGGCACTGATATGCCATTATAAACTGATGGTTGATTAGGGAAATATTGTGACCTCTAGGAGGTGTTAGCTACCTAAACATGCTTGGTTTCAGTGACACCATCATTAATAGCATTATTTTTTTTGTTCTATTAGTGGGACTTATCTCCAGATGACTTATCCTTATCTGGATTATGAATTTTGATCTATCCCTTAGCAATGAGCGCTCTCTCAATGATAGGACCTTTTTCTATGACTTCCCCAAAGGTTGTGACATAATGAAGGTTGAAATTATGTTCCATATCTACATGAGCATTTGTGACAAAAGGAGTCACCATTTGCCTCTCACTAAGTTGCGATTTCATTCGACTAGCCAAAGCATGCCACCTTTGCAGGTATCTTGCAAAGGTCTCTCCCTCACATTTTTCTTTCTTTTAGAAGATCTAAGGTATCAATATCCTTCTCTAGATTGAAGTGTGTAACAAATTTCTCTGAAAGATCCATAATAGAAGAGATTGACCCCTTTCGAAGATCCATAAACCAATTTAGAGCCACCCCCGTTAGACTCCTAGGGAATAATCATAGGAGATAATTGTCATTTTGGAGGACTTCTTGATAGTGTGAGTAGAATTATTGAAGGTGGTTCTTTAGGTCTTTAGTTCCTTTATATTTGTCAAACTTTGGTATTTCAAAATGCTTAGGAAAAGGAAAAATTGAGATTAAGGGATCAAATAGATAGTGACAAATCTCTTCAAACTTGAAAGACTTTTTGGAGGTCCCTGCTTGCAAGTCTTTCAATGCGGCTTTGATCTCTTCCCATTCCTTATTAACAAGCATCGAGGGAGGATTGGTTGGGTTTGATTGACTATATGGAGAATATGGTTGATATAATGTGGATGGAGTTGAGGTGGTTTGATCATATGATGGTGGAGGCTGATATGAAGGGACTTGTTGATATTGATTAGGATATGCAGATTGCGGATTGGTATAAGGTTGTTGATAGGATGGCAAAGCTTAATGGTATGAGGTGGAGGCACCCAGTTGATATGGGGGAGGTGCTTAGTAATATGAGGTGGAAGATCTTGGCTGATATGGGGGAGGTGCTTCATAATATGAAGAGGTGGAGGAACCCTATTGGTATGGTGGTTGTTGTTGGTAATAATAGGGATTAGAGTTATAGTTATAATTAATAGTTGGTTGTTGGGTAGCATATGGAGGCTATTGCCGATTGGATGACTAATAATGCTGATTGGGTTGTGATTGCTAAGGATTTGTGTATGCAGGTTTTGGCTTAGATTGTTGAGGATTATGATAAGTGGGATTAGGATTAGTATTGGATGGGGTAGCAAATGTGGTATACGTACTTAGTGGGTGATATAGGTATTGAGAAGTAGGATTGCTTTGTGTTTTGTTGGTAATTGTGTATGCTAAGGTGGTTGTTGATAAGATGATGGTTGTTGATAAAGAGGTCAAGATAGAATTTGATGTTGCTGAGGGACCTATGGTTGGTGAGGAGGCAACTGATAAGATAATGTCACTTGGTGTGTAGAGATTAACATTTGTTGAGGGGTTTGTGATGGGAAACCCTACAATTGTTGTGGAGGTTGTTGTTGAGGCTGTGAAGTAACTTGTGTTGCTTGATGTGGAGGTTGAGATGTGATGGTGATATTTTGTAAGGGTTGAGAGGGAGGTTGTTTTGACACCTATTGGTGAGGTGGTTGCAATGTGGTGGCCTACTGTAGATTAACCTAAGGTTGATGCAAGAAGGGGATGTTTACTTGAGGTAGTTGTTGAGATGTGAATGAGGGTGGTGATAAGTTAGATGTTGGTGTAGATATAGTAGGTGGAGGAGGTGCAACAAAATGATTTCTCCTAGTATTCACTAGTGGCTGACCTGATTGGTTAGGTGGAAGAGGTGGTGTAGGAAGTATGGGAGTTGAGCTTTCTGTGATGTTCATGGGTGGCAGATTAGGGAGACTCTATGGCATACCAAAGGAAAGGGGATCATTAGGATCAGGGCCTTGAGGAATGTTTGGATGAGGTGCTCCCATAACTGAAATTGGAGCCCAAGGAGGGTGGATGACTTGATAGAGCATGAAATTTCTAAACCTAGGTTGATACCAACCCTCTTGTAGTGGACCCTCAGGGATGTACGAATTACCCAAATTACTTTGTGAATTTTGAGGATCTTGTGATACCAGGGGTACATGAGGTGTGATGTTAACATACTTGGATAATTCAAACCTTGATAGTGGCTTAATGCCCTTCATCAGCAACATGGCGAGGATCTTATCCCCATGCTCATTGAGGAGACAGTTTGTCATTTGGAAATTAATAGGATTGTTGAGATATTCATTCACTGTGACCTTGGGTTGGTTGACCATGCTCTCATAAGTAGAAGGTGAAGTGGTATGGACCTCAGTATTGGATTGCGATGAGCCACTTTTGGTGGGATCTTGAGGAATGTGAGGTTGGGCACCTTAAGCCGGTTGTTCTGCCATGAGTTTCTTTGCTTGCAATCGAGTAATGGGCATGAAAATTCAAGACTACCAGGATGAACTAAGATGACGCTACCCTCTAGGATGCACTTAAATGAAGCTTCTAGGTGATGAATAAAGGATTGATTGGATTAGATGATGGACTGATTAATTGATTGGATGATTGGATATTCAATATGATTGGATTGGATTAGGTTGATTGATGGGATGAAATGATTGATAGGATTGGATGATTGATTGGATAGGATGATGAGACTGATTCTAAACCAAATTTAAAGGTCAAACTAGATGACATAAGATGTTGACAATTAGATTAAATGATGAAAATGATGATTACAACACCGAATCTACCTCAAGATAGAAGTAGATTTATTGGGTCGTGGATGATTACTGGCTCAAGATTGATAACAATCCTAAGTAAGTGCAAAGGATGATGATCAGGATTAGGCACCTAAGCCAACTTAGATAAAGACCTCTAAGACAAAGTTTAGTGGATTGGGATTGATGAACCGATGATAAAAATGCAATCTAGTGATGTTCTAAGATGCAACTATATGATTTGATAGATGAATGGATGACTTCTAGAAAAAATAGACGAACTAAAGTAACAATTACATGTGAATGAATGATGATATATTTTTTTTATCGTGGAAAAGGACTTAGAAAATGATAGGATTTTAGTGGCCCAAAGGATTCACTATTTGGATTTTGTATGGATAGCACATATGCCTTTGTGTGGCACAAATTCACCTCTTTAGGTCATGAATTCTGTTAATTAGGGTCATCCAACTCGCCTCTATGTTAGATAGAAATTTCTATATCAAAGACTGAAACTCGCTTATGTTTTGGGATGCAAAGAGAAACAAAAGGACTCGAGATGCAATTTTTCCTATCTAATTGCAGGATCACCTCTATTGAAAGTAGGATTTCCTAAACTCTCAGAAGACCAAAGGGGGGAAAGGAAGAATTGATTAGTAGAATCACGTAATAGGGATGTCAAATTTGTCCAAGTCTTACAACATATAGACATAATCAAAATCACCTATTGAGGGGTAACAAATTCACCTATTTCTTGAGATGTACAGACAAAGAATGAACTCTCCCCAACATGGGATCACCTATTGGACAAATGAATTTTCCTAAGTCTTGACTTGTATGGACAAGGATGACATAGGAAAAAATGGATTTTCCCCTACTGAGAATAGGCTTTCCTAATTTAAGAGATGTATGGATGGGGTAGACTTGGACAGAACATGAGATCACCCTGGTGGACAATAGGTTCACCCAAGGAGGAGACAAAATTTCCTATTCTAGAGGAACAGTTGGACTCAATGGATATGAACTTGACATAGACTCACCTAAGGGTTGGGCAGACTCGCTTATCCAGGGAACAGGTGGACATGCAGTCTCTTAAGAAAGGGACCCACAAGAAAATTCACCTTTGACAGAGACAAACTCACTTAAAGGGATGACCTAGACTGGACTCAGATGTTGAATCACCCCTTTATAGGGTAGGATCACCTATCCACAAAGAAAATTCACCTATGATGGCATGGGTAGACTATTGCAAAGAAAAGAAAAATGTAGGAAACAAGAGATAGAAAGGTTGGACTAACTCAACTAAAAATAAGCACTGGTATCACATAAGAAGACATGCCAGACAACACAATCCTAAAAGTAGTATTGAAGGCTTACAAACTTGATGTAGGCCCACCACCTTGAGTGAACAAACCAAGGTTAATACTCCATGATACTGGGGTGGTTCTCTAGATCACCCTTTCTCATGAGGGCAAATAGCTAGTGATTCAGTGGCACAGGGTCATCAACAGATGCCATGAGCTCACCTTCACACTCTCTCAAAGACTATCATAGTCCACCACAAGGATTTCTACCTCAACCCAAGGAAGTACATGATGAGTAACTTTGGGGTATGGTGCACATCCCATGCACTACACCAAGCTATGGCTATAACATAGGTCTCTATCTAGGCTATATAGGCTATCTCATGCATCCTCAATATATGCTAGGTACGTGAGGCACAACCATCAATACCAACCCATCACAAGCATGGATCGAGAGCCCTAGAGAGGTACTGGAACCTCAAACCAACCTTCCATGTTTTATCTAGGTATCACCCTAGCTTCGATGCTTTGCTAAACACGACATGAATGGATTGGGGTACAACTTTAGTTCTCCCCCCTTTATATACCCTGTTGGTAACACTTGGTTGGGATCATCCTTCAGGTTATGAAATCCCAAGAAGGTCCTACTAAGGGAAGAAGATACTAGATGCTTCAACTAGTCCCTAGGCTCGAACATAGCGCAAGGGGAGATCTTAGACACACTAGCACCTCCTACGTAGGTTGGATTGGACTAGAAAAAACTATGATTTCTCATCACCCAGGATCATTGAAAGGTGCAAGGGGAGTTGATATGTCAATAGCTTGTTCCCGAGCACACCAAACAATGTAAATTGACCCTTTAATTAATCTATGTGTGCCTAGATTAGTGTGAAAAATAAAAAACAAACATAGCTAATCTAAGGGTCTTCAACCGATTATCTTGTATAAAAAATGTCAATAATTTAATGCCACCGGTCTTGGAAAAATGAGGGACAATTGCTATGAAAATGGCTAGTAAAATGGCACACTCACAGACATACATGTTAGTGGATCAATACCTAAAATTGAAACCAAATTGAAGTTGGAATTGTAAAATTAAGGTTTAGGAGTACCTCAAATTTGCCTCTGTGTAGGAAAAAATTGCATATGTCTAATGATGAAGATCGCCTATTTGGGAATATGGGTGAATATGGGTATGGGCATGATCATGATGGGCCAGAAAGTGGCAATATGATGGGTATGTGGCTGATGACGTTTTTTTAACCCAAAATTAATGAAACAAAAAGGGTTTTAAAAGGAGATTCTCAGCTTTCCACCAATATAAATTATGCTTTACTTTGAATTTAATAAGTAATTATTATTCATTTTCTATTCAAATTATGACTAAAGCCCTGATTGATAAACTAATTGAAAAACATCTATAGCTTTCAAATGGTATCACTTTTTTTGAATCCAAAATATGTGTCACATTCTATGATTTGCATAATATAGGATTAAAAAAAGAAAAAATGAATTTCATGAATTTTTGACCAAGTTAAGTGGTCAAACATACGAGTTTTTTTATATTTTTTAAAAGTTGTAATAAAAAATTCATAATTAATTATTTACTTGGAAAAAAATTAAAAAAAAATGCATCACATCGGGACATGAGTCCTCTACGTATATATAAAATCTTATAAAAAATAATTGTCATTTTATTGTGGTTAGGGTGGTCAGACATACACCTACTTCTTATTTTTCCCTGAAATTTAAGTACTGCTGCATTGAAATTTCAAATTTTTAGCAAATAGATTTTTTTTTTTTTAAAACAAGTCTAGTAGTTTAGAAACTACATTCAATTTGCTACATATTCTATTGTTACAAATTTTTGAAATCATATAGATAACTTATTCAAATTTTTACGTCAAGTTTCCTAACTCTGATTTTTTGATTTTTGCCACTTAAGGGCCTATTTTTTGCATGATGATCCTACACATGCATATGCAGATGTCTATTTAGGTGGATGGGTGAATTTTAAAATTCCTATAGAGGAAGGGGTGAAGTCACAATTTCCTTGTAACTTGGTCAATCTCACTGTTAGGCGTCTATGTGTCTGCCTATGTTTCAAGTAATTCTTCCTTTTGTTTCAAGTTCACCCCTTTTCACAAAGGTTGAATTCAATTTTTCCTTTATCACTATAGTTTCACCTCTATAACTAGTGATTTCACCGTCATGGTGGATTTTCCCTAGCGTGTAAAATCCAAACCTACAAAATTCAAACAACAACAAACTATAAAGTGCAAACCTATGATGTGAGTCCCATTGGGCATGCCAAAAATGTGTGCAACTTAATTTGACCTACTTAAAGTGCAAAAATAACTAATGCAAGAGATTAAAAGCAAAAACAAACACTCAAGATTGGGCATACGATGAACTAAAAAAATGCAATAAAAGGAATTTTACCTTGTTGAGTTGATTGCTTGGTTGGCCCTGTTGATCATTTGAATGTGTGCTCCTTTTGATGGAAAAATAACATGAAACCTATAGCTCTAAATGATTGTGAGATGATGGAGAATGCAATGGTGCAAATGGGTAGTTGGATGGATGCAAAGTATGAGCTCAAATGGTGCAACAATGGTGGATTTTGCTTGGTTGAGTGCTTGGATGCTAGAGTGCTAAGTTGATTCCAAAAGTGGATGATCAAATGAGGGAAAATTCATCCATTTTTAGGGGAAGTGCCTCTAAACAATGGAGGTTCAAGATGAAGCCATAGTGGACAAGATCAAGGGTTAGGGTGAGTTGAGAACTCACAAGCCCTCACATCTTGACATGTGGCAGGTGAAGTGTCAAAGGGGAGATGATGTTGAGGTACTTCATAGTACCTAGGGATTTTGACAAGATCTCCTCATAAAGGAGGTCCTTGTCCTCATGTGGGTGATGAGATATGTGAGGAATTAAAAATTCCTCAAATATCCTCATGTGGATGAGGGAAGGAATTAAAAATTCCTTAAAATTCCTAGGGGATTAAATGTGAATTAAAAATTCACATGGGGAAGGGGTTTTCTTCTCCAAAAGGAGAAATAAATAAATGAAGTTGACTTGGGACCCATGCCATAAATTCCATGGGGATTAGGTTGACCTAATCAAATGATTAAGGTTGTGCAAACATGGGATTAAGTAGGTTAATGAGGAATTAGGGACAAGTGGAGAATTATTGAGGATGTGAACCTAATCATGATTAGGAGTGTGCAAATGCTAATCAAAGATGAATTAAATTAATCTAGATTAGAGAGAACTATGGAGGATGGGACAAGGAGAGAGAAATGATGAATTTAAAACTTGATTTAAATTCATAAAGGAAAAAATACTAAATTAAATAAATTAGAACATTTATTTAATTTAGAGAGGAAAGGGGATAAGGGATAAAGTATTTAATTATTTTAATTAAATACCCTAGGTTCTTTAGAATAAGAGGGGATATTAATTAAATGACACATCATTTAATTAATGCAAATAGCAGATACAAAACACAGGAATAAGGGATGAATTTGACCATCTGGGGGTGGTCAAATTCAGATGTCTATTATAAAAAATATACTTAAAATATTTGAATCACTCCACAACTAAAATCTATGATCTCAAAAACTTCCATTAGTTCTAGTCCAATTTTTATATTTATTTATCCTTATTTTCTATTATGAATATATTATCCATATATAGAACTAAGGAAACAAGTATTTTTTCTATTATCTTCATAAAAAATTTAGCATCTTTAAATTCAAAATGCTTGATAATCATACTGAAAAGGTATTGAGTGAGCTATTCATACCAAGATCATGGTTTTTATTTTAAGCTATACAATGATTTTGCATGATTACAAAATTTTTGTTCTTGGATTTCAACTAAAAAGACATTCTAGCTAAGTCATGTAAACTATTTATTTGATACTTACATTAAAAAAGGGAGTTCTACATATATGTTTGATGACATTTTTATCCATTTTGTGTTCACCAAGTTAACAATATAAAAATAATTTTAGGTACTAACCTCTCACAAAATTTTCCCTTATTTTTGTGCTTATCCCCTTGCAACAAGCCTTTCTTTGTGTGTCTAGTGAGATGTTTTATTATTATTTGATTTGGATGAAGCACATGTAAATAGTATGTTCAAAATATTTTAGAGGATCAACAAACTTCCATGAATAATATTTGATCAAGTCCCATTATTCAACTTTCATCACTTTTCTACACATAAAAATAATCCTATTACTTATTTTAATGAAGTTTTTTTTAAAATAAATATATGTATATATATGTAATAAGGGAAAAAATATCCCCTTTTTCTTAATTTTGGAATAATTAATATTAAAATTAGTCTAATGTTTCCTTGATTTAGTTTTGTAATGTTTTTTACATATTCAAATTTAGTTTAGGGCCCTTTTAAACTAAATGGACTTAAGTGTGCCTTATTTAGGGTATTGTAAAGTGTATCTTTACACTTTCAGACTAATTTAGGGCTTTATTAATTAATTGAGCTTAATATCCTTAATTGAATCCTTTAATTCAAATCCAAGCCTAATTAATTGAAAATTCTAAGGGATAAAACCCAACATTTATAAATGATATTACAAAACGCTTAATTTTAGAAGGTGTGTGTCCTAGGTTACTGACCTAGGACCCATTCAACACCTAGGAAATGGGTCCTCACTAGGTCCTAGGAACCTATTTTCACATGACATTTCATATTTCCCGAAGTGTGTCCTAGTTAAGTGAGCTAGAACCCATTCGCCACATGGCGAATGGGTCCCCACTTGGACTTAGGACCCCCCCCTTGGGATATGTTTTTGGCAATATTTTAATGATTTCAAATCCAAGATTTGATGTCATCTTGTGTTATTTGAATTTCAAGATTTAGTGTTAAGATGTGTATAAATAAAAGGATATCTCACTTAGTTTCACCTATGACTTTTTTATGCAAGCATCTTAATAGAAAGTTTATGAGATCAAGAGCATTCAAAGGAATTCAAGGGAAAATTTATAGAACATTATTGTAGCAGTCAAGATTCATTTCATCATGTCAAAGGCATAATGCATCATGCATGTTGTTGAGCTAATGTGTGTATGTAACATTCAAGCATATTCAAATAATTGTTTCTAATCAAGTGTTATGATCAATATCTACATCCATTAAGGAAACTTCATGCAAGATTGCTAATTTGTACTCCAAGGTTTCAATTCAGGATTGATGAGTTGTGAAATTGCATTTGTTCATTCATATTTCCTTTCATGCATTATTTCATCTCAAGGTTTAATTACCAAAATTGGGCTTGACCAAGGCAAACCCCTATTCCATAAGAAAACAATTTTTTTCTCTCCTTTGATGTGCGATTGCAAGTTTTAGGTTGAAGATCATTTGGAGAGAAAAATTGCAATAGTTGTCAAAGTTGTCAAAGTTGTCACCTTTCTTGTAAAATCACAAAAAATGAGCTACAATATTTATTACCAACTTTTCAATAGTGCCCAACTAGAATCTAGGAGTGAAAACTAAGAGGAACATAAACCAAAAATAGAATTTTTAGAGCCCTAGCCATGACCCATTCACCATAGGTCGTACAAGTCATTAGTGAGGACCAAAAAATTACTTTTTATAATAGGTACACAACATCTAGCCCTCTTAAAACTTTCCTTTCAATTGCTATATCATTTAGGTTTAATTTATGTTACTCATTTACACATTATAATCCTGATATTGAATAAGATATAGAAGAATAGGAGGTTCATCATTAGATATCATTTTGGTGAATCCTTTTTTCCTATAGGAGACCACGAGACAACCAAAACAATCCCATAGTGCCTCCTAAAGTCAAACACGTTTATAAAGATAAAGAGAAAGTGGTTGAGCAACCTCCTATGATTTGTTCCATTCCTCCCCTAAGGGAAGAAAAGAAACCTATGGTTGACAAACCCATTCCTACACAAAGGTTCAAATTGATAACATATTAAAATTAAATTGAAATGCTAGAGAGCATAGGAATAGATGTTGTGCTATTGCTCATATGTTATAAACTAAAGAAGAAAAGAGAAACACAAAATGAAAATATGAACTTAGCTGAAGTGATACATGACGACTCTATACCTTCACTGCAATGTAAACATGAAAAAAATTCTATGGACATCGTCATTAGACCTCCTATTGTGATTAATTTAGATGATGATATTCACATTACAAATATTGATGAACAAGTGCATAATGAGTTGAATTCATTGTTCTCCTCTTCTATGAGCTTTTAAATGATAATTCTACTAATAAGAGTGTTGAACTTAGTGCTTCCCCTAGTTCAGAACTTAATGTTGTCCCTTTGGCTAGTTTTTTTTCCTTCTGTATATACTGATTGAGATTGGGATATGCACGTCCTGCTATAGGTTGACTCGCATGTGGCTTACTAATCTTTTGCATTGTTTTATTTTTCATGTTTCTTTATGTGATTGCATGTGCATAATGTGATCCCTCATTCTATTGTGTTTGATGTATCTCTCTCTCTTTTTGTTCATCCCTGTAAATGCACCTACATTCTTCTATATGTCATAAACATTTTAGCCTTTTTCCCTTGTCTTTTGTTTTCCTTTTCAGGATGACACAAGGCATTGAGACATTTAGGTCTCTTCCATGTTGACCTAAAATTATTTTTCTTTGTTTTCACTTTATATGTGTTGTAAAAAAAAATTTCCTTAGTCTTTTTGAGTTTTTGGCCTTCACTCTTTTTTCGGCTTTAGATTGATCTACACTCAAATAAAAAAAAATTCTCTCAAAAGCGTGCAATGCACCATGTGGTGGCTACGTGGCTTTTTGTATATCATTTTTATTTTAGGCATGGGTTGGGACATGTGTCACCTAGGCAGAGTTTCTCTCTAAAGCCATTCTCACAATGCTAGAATTCCCCACTCGCTTGGCACACCATCTTTTTCTTCGGGATGTTTGTTTATTTTTGCGGAGTGATTCCTTTAAGTGGAGCCTATCAGAATGCAGCGTGTATTTTTCTTTCAGAGTGGAGCCTTTGAGTTGTCATCATCAACCTTAATATTAACCAATCAGATTTTTTCTAAGATGTATTTTTACAATCCAATCATTCTCTGATAGCTATCTTTTCTAAATATATGAAGAACCATTAATGTTGTAGTTGGGACTTAATGAGAAAAGATCGTTGCAATCTAATCAAGGTCCAAGATCACATCATGAGCTATCAAGAAAGGGCATCTGGCAATTTTTGTGTCCAGAATTTTTTATGGTAGTGCTCTCTTTTGCTAGCTATAAATAGAAGGGAGTGACCTATAAAAAAAAAATTGTTTCAAGAGCTATTTTCTTTTGAAGATAAATCTAGTAGGAAGTTTTTCTTTTTAGAAGTAGAAGGTGTTACAAAACACTGTTATTTCTTTGGTATGTTATATTTTTAAAGTATGAACTATCATTGGATTGACATTTGACCTTTATTTTTAAGATCATTTGTTTGAAGCCTGAACTATTTTTAAGAGATCTTTGAAATTGTGCATGATATAGCCTTTGTCAGGTTTCTTATTTATCTTTCTTTCATGAGTAAAGAATTGTGTTAAGCATACTTTGATAGTATGGGTTGTTAATTTTCATGTTGTTAAGCTTCTGTGCTGAATGTTAGTTTTCGGAAATTGGACTATCTTTTATACTTTTCCATTCTTTGTAAAAGTTAGTCTTTTTTCAAGAGAAGAATTTTTTATTTTTTTTTGTATTTATGTTAATTGATAGAGTATTCTTATATTTGATGGACATAAATGGATGCTTCCCATGAGAAGATCTAATAACTACACTATGATTTCACTAAGCCTTTGATGCTTGTTCTCTTCTCAACAATGAAGGGTTTGTGGCATTTTTGTCCATCATATCAGTTATAAGACACAATTTGAGGTTGGAAATGTTGTAAAAGCTTTGAAACATCACCCATTTTTATGTTTTATTCACACTTCTTTCTAACCCTTTCCCCAAGACATAGAGAAAATCCAGCTTTCTATAAAAACCTTAGAGGTATTCTACGAGGTACAAATTAGTCCCCCACTCACTGAATTTCCTATAAGACTATTGGAGGAGCACAAGATTTGATGATCAACAGTTCTTTTTCTAGCACGCCCAGTGGGATCTGAGTGTTTTGAACGTCTGATTAGAAGTTAGGAATATTTTTAGATCAGACTAAGAGAAGAGTCTAGAAATTTCATACCCAGAATCCAAACAAGAGCATCTTTAAGAGGCCATTTATAGTACTCCTAGTTACATATTTTGACATCAAGAAGAAGGAGACTTATAGGTTCTATATCACTTGTAAAGAGAAACTGGATAAGAAGTGTTAGCCTGCCATCTAGAATACCCATCTACCCCATCCATAGCGATTTGTTTTTAATGGATCATCTAGGTGTTGCCCCCTAGAAATTTCATGACCTAGGATAGTGGTAGTTGACTACAACCACCTACTTCCCTTGATGTATGACCCACCATACCTACCAATGCTCTTAAATCCATCCCAAAATTTTCTGGGAGTACTTCAAGACTCCTTCCAAACATCTCCAAGATATAGTGGAGGTATGTAGGGTGCATAGCATCACAAAGGAGAATGTTGCTCTAAGATTACTAGTCATGTCTTTCAAAGGAAAAGCCCAAGACTGGTAAATGTCTTTGGCTTCCAACTCGATCCGCTCATGGGACAATCTTGGATAGAAGTTATTTGATCATTTCTCTAAAAAGGGAGACTGCTCCTCTTTGCTACAACAACTAATCACTATCAAAAGAGCCCCACAAGAAGCCATGAGTGATTTCAACACCGGATTTCACAAGACTTGGCGAAAAATTCCAGTGACTGCCAGGCCTCTAACCACTATGGCATTCATGTTCTACTCGAAAGATCTTAATTCTGACATCAAATTCATGGTGCGATCCATGGGAGGAGATATTTTTTCTGATGCATACAATTTGGCCATGAAAGCAAAGAATAGTCTAATCAACATTAGGAAGCTCTCGCCACATCCACCAATGCCTATGTTTGTAGAAATATTTGGTTACCCATGGGAAGAAGCAACTTTGAGCACCTCCACTTTGTAGGAAACCATAATGGATACACCATAATCCATGTATGTATAATCTAATGCATAATCAAGCATGGTGGGATCCTCTTCATTAGTAGCTAATGCTAATGACATGAAAAATCTCATGCGATCTTTCACAAATGAGTTAGTCCTCATCAAATGGTAGCAAGAAAAACCTCTCAAAAAGGCCTCACAGACCTATCAAGGAGGAAGCTCATCTTACCAAAAAAATGCATATCAAGGAGCCTTGAAGGTGCAAGGTCAACAATCAACATCCACAAACTAGATAGTTCTAGTCACTATGCTGCTACAGACCATCAAGGATAACCCAAGTAAAGAATTAATCCTAGGCTAGAAAAACCTGGTGGAAGATGAGAACATATGGTGCTTCCCATGCAGTGATAGCCATATGCCCTAAAATTTCCCAAGGGGAAATATTCAACAAAAGATAGCAGAGCAGAGAATCCAAGGAATTTGCTCAAGTGTAGAAGAATATTAATCTCTCAAAATGGAGAATGCCTATTTTAGGGAACAAATGCAAGAAATGTCTTTAGAGCAGGAGCTAGACATTCCACCCGACCAAGCTCTTTTCTCTTGGATGGAAGAGGAAGATGTGGTATTCACAAAGGATGCTTCAACGAATCATGATCCATAAGTATAATCAGAGTATAATACAAGATAGAAAAGAAGGTTTACTTAAGAGTATGTGCCACAAGGTCCACAACATCCCTAGTTACTACCACAAGAAAAGAAAACTATGTGGGCCCAACCCATCCAGTAGTTGTAAGCTCCATCATTGCCAACAAAGAAGATGGTCAAGGCACCAAGTGCACTTGCATCAAATTGGCCTATTTTAAAGATGAAGGAGATACCACCATTCAAACCCAAAGTTCCCCCAATCAGAGCACTCAATGTGGTTGAGTAGTTAAATAAGGCGCTTGCTAGTGTGTCCTTGTGGGACGTGATATCTATTCTATAGAAAAAGGTGTTGCTCTAAAATTCATTAAAAGAGGGAGGAAAAATATCATGGATGGATGAAATTCCATCATGCGATCAAGTTAAAGATAAGGATCCCACATCAAATCCTCAATCTTTGAAAGTTGTAGCATATGTAAGCATGGCAGACAACCCAAAAGGGAAAGAGGTATGCAAGCCAAAACCCACACCTTTCTTTTTAACACTCATTGTTGGGGATAAAATCCTACATAATAACATGATCGATTCAAGAACTAGTATGACAGTAATTCCTAAACAAGTGGCAGATGCTTTGAAAATCAAGTATGAGCCTCTTGAGAAAGGGATCATGTAATTAGATAGGAAGAAGGTTCCAACTGTTGGTCGTATCAAATATTTATCTTTTACCCCCTTTTTGTGCCCAATCCAAATGGTCACACAAGAGGTGGTTGTGATAGACATTCCCATAGTGTTTGGAATATGCCTTGTAAGAGACTTCATCATGAAGCTTAGCAGATACTTAGTGTTTGATTGGTCCCACTTGATACTATGGACCAAGCATTGGTAATAGATGAAAATATTGTTTGAATCCTTGCATCTAGAACATATACCAGACAATGCAGTTCTATGATTTAAAGAAACACACACCTCTTTCTCAAAAGGAGAGACATATTAAGTTGACATTTTAGAGGATGAGGACACAAGCTAGCAGAATCCCGAAGAAGAGGTTCTCCTTAATTAGTTCATGAACTCCAATCCATTTTGGAACTTCCATGCCACTAGATTGGGCACTTATGTGATCTTTGATGATGATCAAGTTTTATTGAAATTGATAAAAGAACAAGAAGATCCTAGTGGTCTGAGTGACAATAGTATGTGGATGATATATTTTGATGGTGTCAAATGTAAGTCTGGCTCTAGTGTAGGCATTTGAATACTATCCTTGACTAGATCAGAAACCCTTAAAGCTTTTTGTTTCCAATTCCCATGTTCAAATAAAGATTCCAAATATGAATCTTTAGTCCATGGTTTATGTCATATTGAATGGATGGGTGCAAGAAGAGTGCAAGCATTCAGAGATTCAAAGCTAGTAGTAAGCCAAATTCGTGGGAGGGAAGCCACCAAAAATGTAATAGTGAAGTCCTATAGACATAGAATATGGGATCTAATTGAAAGCTTTGATGCTTTTAATATATAGGTCATTCCCCAATCTCAAAATAGTGTCGTTGATTAGATGGCTTTGATTGGTTTGCAATTTGCACCAATTCTTGATTTAACAATAAAGTAGAATGTAGTACAAGTCATGGTATGACCATTGATCCCTGATAATAACTAGAATTGGCAAGTATTTAGGGATGATATTCATATTTCCTCCTTTGTATAGTACTAAGGAAATTTGTCTGACCAATCACAAATGGAGGCGAGAAAGGCTTTAGAGAGACAAATGATCTAGTTAAAAGGTAACAAGCTCCCCTGAGGTTTGATTTCGCTTGAGAATCTTTTCAATTGTGAGGATGCTAGAAATAGTAAACAAATATTCACTGCCAATGAGAATGACTATAAAGAGCTCGATGTCGGAAATGGCAAAAAAATGAAATTTGGAAAGGATGTTTCACGAAAGGATAAAGAAAGACTCAAGGGGTTGTGTTCTAAATATGACAAGGCCATAGCTTGGACCTATGATGATCTTAAGGGGTATGATCTGGGCATAATTAATCATACTATTGACTTGACTAAAGGATCAAAACCCATCTGACAGAAGAAAAGGCTAGTCAATCCAAAATTCAAAGCATTGATGGTACAAGAGCTCACTAAACTGATCGAGTCCAAGATCATATACCTGATCAAGCATTCCACCTAGGTATCAAATATTGTACCAGTACAAATGAAGAATGCCAGCATTTGGATCTATGTATATTTCAGGGATTTGAAGAAAGCTTCGCTAATAGATCACTACCCCTTACCTTCAATGGAGCACATCTTGTAGACTGTGGCCAGATCAGAGATGTTCTCATTGCTTGATGGTTTTTCAGGTTATTAGCAGGTCTATGTGAAGAAGGAAGACTAGCATAAAACAACATTTACTACCAAGTGGGGAATGTTTTCATATGTAAAGATTCCTTTTGGGCTCTCCAATGTTGGCGTGACCTTCTAGCATGTGATGGATATCACTTTCAAAAGGTTAATTAATCAGATCATTCTAATATATCTAGATGTTTTAATAGTTTTTTCAAAATCAAGGGATGACCACTTTGATCATCTAGAGGAGGTCTTCTAGAGATTCCAATAGTTTAGGATTTCCTTAAATCCCAAGAAGTGTGTCTTCGGATTACCCCAAGAAAAATTACTCGGCTTTGTAGTATCAAAGGAGGGAATAGCAATAGACCCTAAAAGGGTGAAATATATAATAGAGCTACCTTTTCCAGTTAACCAAAAGGAGTTGCAATCTTTCTTAGGGAATATTAATTTCATTAGCCAATTAATTTTGGACTTTGCAAGAATTGCAAGGCTTATCATGCTAATCTTAAAGAAGAATCTTGTCTTCAAATGGTCTCCCAAAGGAAAGACAACTATGAAGAAAATGAAGGTAGCCATCTCCGTGGCCCCACTATTAGCTAATCCAAACTTTTCCAAATATTTCTTGATTTATGTCTATAGCAGCCCATATAGCATAGCTTTGATACTCACTCAGAAGGAAGAAGACAATTTCAGAGAGCATTCAATCATGTTTTACTCAAGGACCCTCAAAGGATATGAAATTAGGTAAAATTTTGTAGAAAAATATGCCTTTGCTATTGTTAAAAGCCTCAAGAAGTTTTGACACCTAGTACTAGCCAATAGAGTCACTATTCTCATTGCTCATCCTAGTGTGTAGGAGTATATCATTGAAGGTAAAATAATCAAGAAGAGGGCCAACTAGATCACCAAAATCCTAGAGTATGATGTTGACATTAGACCAACCAAGATATTTTTAGGAAGAGATCTTTGTAAATACCTTGTGAAAGAACTAAGATCCTTGGCGGAAGAAGAAACCATTAAGGCCTACACAAACTAGTTTGAGTCTGATAAATCATAGGTAGCAAATCAGAAGTGATATATGCAAGAAGGGAAATATCCGACTAGCATTCCACAACACAAAAGGTGTTACTACCAGCTACAGGGCACTAGGTATGTACTAATTGAAGGGATTTTGTTCAAAAGGAATTATGACGATATCCTACTATGATGTTTAGATAAGCCCCAAGTGGAGAGATATTTGAATGAATTCCACATCAGTCTTGAAGGTAGCTATTTCTCTACCAAAACCACAGCCCTAAAACTAATGCGGCCAAGATACTACTAGCCCTCCATGTTTTTTGAAGTGCACCATCTAGTGCAAAAATCTACTCATTGTTAATATTTTGTTGGTAAGAGGAATAATTTTGTTGTGCCACTGAGTCTAATTGTCACCAAGGAGCCTTTCACCCAATGAGGTTTAGATTTTTTCAGAATGATAAACCCTATTTCTAATGCTAGCCACAAGTGGATACTTACAACAACAGAATACTTCACAAGATGGACAACGACTGTTGCCCTAAGAAATGCTACAAAAAGTGAGATTGTGAGTTTCCTTGAAGAGATGGTACCAAGATTTGGCTCACTAAAAAACTATCATATTTGAGAATGCACAAGCTTTTGTGGGTTCTGGAATGTCTAACTTCGCTCTCAAATATGGGGTCTACCTCAAGACTTCATCAAATTATTACTCATAGGGAAATGGATTGGTGGAGTCAACCAACAAGAACCTGATTAGGCTAATCAAGCACAGTGGGTCAAAATGACAAAGGGAATGAAATAATATTTTTTGGGCCACTTTATGGCCTAACATGATCATGCCTAAACAAATCTTAAAGACCACCTCAAATTAATTAGTATATGGAAAGGAGGTAGTGCTACCTATTTCTATAAAAATCCCGACATTACAACCCATCAAGGCTTTAGAAGTCAGAGAAAATAGCGGAATGGAAGTCAAGTTGGAAAAACTCTTGAATCTAGAGGAAATGAAGGAAAAGGCGTACGAAGCCATGATTGGGTGCTAGCTAGTAGTCAAAGGATGGTTTGAAATGAAGGCCTCTAGCCTAGAGTTCTGAGAGGGAAGCCTGGTATTAAAAAATGATGAGCGCAACACAAAACTAGGTCAACATATGAAATTCAAAGTGCTATGGAAGGGTCCCTTCTGCATTCACACATGAAAAGAAAATAATGCATATGAGCTAGAAGACATGGATGGTAACATTCTAGACATACCAGTTAATGGTATTTATTGAAAATTATTTCATTAAGGTATGTAGGTTCTAAAAAACTTCATAGTTATGTACCATATCTAAAAAATTTGTAAATTTTTTTTTTTGCTAATAAGCCATTAGAATAACACAAAATAAGTAGAAATGTATTGCATTATATTATATTCAATGGAAAATTTATAGTGTAATACAATCTTGAGGCTCAAATTAAAGCTTGAAGCTCTCTTGAGCAAACCCAAAAGGAGTTTCAAAGAAAAAAGGGGAAAAAGGGAGGCAACGTGCAAAAAATAGTAGAGTTAAGCCTCTAGCCATTGTTAAGTAGATAACATGGCTCTTTGTTGGGTTCTTTTTCTTCTTCTTTTTTAAGGTGAAAAGTGCGGTGAACACACAATACATGTGGGATCGACACAACATAGACCTCAGTTCTTGTTGTTGTGGCTATACACTAGGAACTCAAAGTGATTTTTCCATTTGAGCCGAAGAATGCATTCAACACCATACTCCCATAGAAAGTATATGGCCATAGGCCGAGATGATGAATAATGCCTCTCTAGGTCCATGGTGTGGAAGTTAGTAAGGAGAGGCAATCAGACCACATCTTCTCCATAATCAACGTGCCTATGGAGGTCCATGGCACTTAGAATGTTGACACCAAGGATAGCCACTTGCACAATTTCACCGAGCCCTTATAGCATTGCAAAGTCAAACATCTAGTGGCACAACTTAATTATCTAAGGCCTGGTGATGTTCAAGTCAAGTAGGGAGGTGATGAAGCAAGAAACAACATTGGAGTGTCTTCTCTATTGGTTCTCATCTTCAACATAGTTTTGGCTAACTACCCACTTGAACGTAGCAACACATAGGTGGTCACAGTTCTTTACTGGGCCCATAATTTTGTCAATGGTGACCGCACCCATGGAGGTATATTGTGGCCTCTGTGGTAGAATCCAAATGGGAGTACCTAGGCCAACCAACATTATGACAAAGCAATGGAGGTTAGCGAAATAGGATATAGGAGGGAAGGCTTGATAAACTAGTAGAGGTAAAATGGGTGAATATTTCGCTAAGGTGGAAAAGTTATTTATGTAAAGGTAGCACCGGTGAGCTCAATAGATAGAAACCCCATCTCTTGCTGAGTGGAAATTGAGAAATTTTTAATGCAAGCAGAGTTTAAGAGGTAAATCATATGGTGAATTTGACAGCATGCCTCAAGAAATAAATTTTGGCATTGGGAGTAAATTTCCTCATGTACCAGTGGCTGCCATGTGTCCATTGCCACCATCAACATTGATCTACTTATTTATGGAAAATATGTTGATTAACATGCTAAGATCTGAAAAATTGAATATGCCAGTCTTGTCAAAGTACGTTATATCACTTGAGAATGTTTCTTATAGTGATAAGCATGTTTTCCAACAATGCAAGCTTGTTTGTGAAAAAGGGCGGTGAGGAGAATGTACTAATTACATTCTCATGGTGAAGTTGGTGTTCCCAAGGGATACAGATCCCTATCCCACATGTATCATCTCAGTGGTAGCATTTAGTAAGCCGTTGATGATGGAAGCACTTTGCTACATGTACATAAGGGGATTGCACCCAAAAGTGAACTTTTATAAAAAGTAGCAAGTAACCATTTCTTTAGAGAAGCTCTCTACAAAATTTTTGGCTCAACAATGGTGGAAGCATCAAATTTTAGGTTTTCCCCTAGAAAACTAGGTTGTGTCAACATTTTTAGGAAGGAGTCATTTTCTAGAAGAATGATGCTTTTCCCACACCAAATGGGCACAATTTTTAGGTAATCTTGTTAAGAAAGGGTTCATGCAGGATTTCATGGACAATATTTTTGACCAGGGATGGTAAACCCTAAAAGCCTCAGGGAAGCGACATTGCAAAGAATGATTAAACATGGGTTGGTTGAAAGTTTTGTGCTATAGATTTGGAATTGTGGTTTACCACAATTCATGTTGCCCGTTGTGCACCTATGTCTAGAACTGGTGGATGCATGTGCAAGAAGTTTGACAAGGAAATTGGGGTTATAATAAGTAGAAAGATAAGGTTTATGATTAGTGTAATAGTCATTTAGGATATGTTATGCATCCCTATTAGTTGCGGCTCTGTGAACTTCAAAAAGGAGATGGAAGAGTTTTGGGCAACCAAAAATAAACAATTGCAATTTTATGGGGATGAAACCAAAGAAAAGTTAGAGGGAGGTTAAATCCTGTTTCCTCTACAATGCAGAAAATTCAGAAATGATCTACAAGATGTTTTCTCAATGCTAGCCTCTATCTCTGACTATGATGAAGATGAAAAGGTATATACATTTCATGAGGGTTTGGATTTTATGCTCAGGAAGGAAAAGAGCCAAAATTATTTTTATTTTTTTTGAGATAATAGCTAAGAGAATGTTGGAACAATTGGAAAATTATGGTACCGAGTGCATGTTTAGGTATTCTTCTTTATCAGTACATTTAATTTTGCACCTTGAAATTTTAAATTTTTGAAGGATACTTGTCACTATTTAGGTATGATGTAAGAGGGTCCTACCAACCGATTTTGGTCTGGACTCATGTTCTTTCCAAAACATGGGATTATTATTGGTTTGTAGATTATTTCATGGGACCAGTACTTGTAAACTTGTTCCCACACCCTCCAAGGAATTTTTCCTTTGAGGTTTTACAATGGTTGAGAAGGTCACAGACCCCGATAGATTATTTTCTAGGAGATTAGTTCATTTTCATCAAAGCCCATGGTTTTGTGGAGGAGCCTTTTAGAATCCCAAGATTTGTAACATATAGGGTTTTTTCCTTGGAGACATATCACTAGTTAACCCTTGTTGATAACATCTATGGTGGTAGAAGGGACAAAAAAATGCTTTTCCTGACTCCCCTCACCATTGCCAATGGTTAGATAACATTGTCAAAATGGAAGGATGAGGAGGTGCTTACCAATAAATTGGCACATTTCGGCCTGGTTCTCATTGGTGAAAAATGGAAATACAACCTGATAAAGCATATCCCGACCTTAAAGCATGAAGAGCAGGAATATTTTGAATCAATAAAGAATTCCACTATAGAGAGGATGAAATCCTATGTTTATCTAGCCTTCATACCACTTGGTAAACCACCATGGCTCAACTTTTCTCTTAGAACAATAGAATACCAGAGGATCCTCTTAATGGGAAAGTCCCTCATTACGCAACTAAAGTGCCTGAGATGGTGGGAGAGAAAGAAGGAGGATTTCTAGAGGTTCCAACAAGAGATTGGAAACACTAGCACCTTGTTTGGGTATGTCCAACCTCATGATGAAAGATTCAATAAAGTTTATGATAAAGAGGACATAAGTGAGGATAGTAACCCTAATAGTAGTTGAGAAATTGAATAGGAGAATCTTTTAGTCCTCACTTCCCACATCCAACATCTTCACAAAGAAAAATGGTTGAGACAGAAGGATCCACATGCCACTTCCTTTGTCAGTGTTTGAGGAAATGGAAAAAGGACCTGACAATCCCCGAAGAGGTCCATTGTGGGTAGTGAAGGTCAAATTTTGGTGAGATCAACTGCCAAAGGATCTGAATCTATCGATTCTACCTGCATGAAGAGGAGATGAGTCCAAGACCTATGTGGACCTAGTGAGCTAGCTAGAGGAGAAGAAGTAGTAGATTCTGCTATGCCAAGATATTTGGATTCGATAACTCAAGTAAGATTTTCTCCCCCTCTTCTTTATACATCTACTTCTCTAGTCATTCCTCTACCTCCACTCGTGAAAAAGAGCCCTCCATCAGTAGATTTTGACCTATTGGACCTAAATGAACCCTATCCATATTCAACAGTGAACCTTGTGATGAAACCCTACATGCTGAGTGAATGTCATCCACTGTAGCCACACTTTATTCTTTGATCACCCTATCAAGGGCCTCCATTGAGAATATTGAAGCATCCATGCTACTAGTTTCATCAAACCCATCCACCTCTAGGAAAATGCATCTATTTTTTCCCACTTCCACTTTCACTCTGATGAGTGTTTACCCTTTTCAATCTCCATATGGAATCCCAAATTTTTCCATGATAACACTCCCTTTCACCTCTCTGTGACATCATATAGCTAAGGCTCCCCCTTCCATTACCTATTTTAGTCTCTCTACAGGTGCTTCTCTTGTTGCACAAAGTATTGATACTCCAAAAAGTCTTCGAACTCATTTGGATGCAATGAAGTGGACCCAACAAGCAAGAAAATAGAAAATGCTAGTGAAAGTTGCAGTGTAGTGAACCAAGAAGAAGATTGAAGCCTATTTTGATAAAGAATGAAATTTCTTATGGGTTACTACCATGAAGCCTCTAACATCCAAGATAACTAGAGAAATGGAGATGGAATATTATGACATCAAAGTTGTAGGCCTCGACATCAATGAAACTCTCCCATGAGATAAAATGGTTTCGGGTAAGGCCACTCAGAAGGTGGTCTATGCTTATTATAAGAAACTAGACAAAAGGATAAGAAAGCATGAGGAGGAGTTACCTAATATAAAAGACATGATGAGTAGGTTACAGGAAGAGATTAGAGGCAAGGATGTGTAGATCACCAACCTAGTGTAGCTATAGAGTCAACAGGGATAAATGGCTAGATTGATGGAAGAGGCTTGGGATAAATAGAGTCAGTTTCATTTCAAGATAGAGAGGTTAAAAGGAGAGGTTTTCGCCAAACATGATAAAAGCATAGAATACTAGTGTAACCAAAAAACTGTGTGGAAGGAATTGGATAGTGTTTGAGCTTAGGTTTCTAATGACCTTTAGAAGGCTTAGAAGGAAGTAGAAAGTAAAAAACAAGAGAAAGAAGAGACCAAGTCTATTTTGCAGACTTCTGAAGAGGAGGTCAAAATACTAAACTCAGAGCTCACCAATTCCCTCTAGGAGAAAGGTCAATTGGAGGAGGACATAAAAGCGAAAGAGACTCAACTCCGATAGGAGTTAGTAGTAGTGCAAGGATCCAGGATCCTCTTGATACTGAAAAGACTGATCTCCACACACTGGTACAAGATTATAATTACAATTCCCATTTTAAATATAGTCATGCAATTCTTGAGGGATGCTCATGAATTAAATGAGAAGGTAAGCCTAATAGTTGACCAAATTCTATACATATATGCTCCTCGGTCTGTAGAATCAGAGACTCTAATCGCTAGTTTATATAAGACCTCTAAGGAAGTTTTAAAGAATGAAGGAATCTATGATCAGTGGGCCACATCACATAAAGTGAATGAATTCATCAACTGCCAAAAGGCTATATTGAAAAGCAAGGAGCATCATGTAGCATTGAATAGAAAGGTCACGAGATCAAGAAAGACTTTCAAGTTCTACTAGATAGTGGATTGTCTACCCTCTTCTCACTAGACAGAGAAGTTCTATCAATCAATAAAATCATGGATACGATCAAACTCAAACTTAAGTCTTCCACGTCACTCTCAGGTATAGGCCATCTCCCACTATTGAAGAAATTGAGAAGGAGATACTTCCCATTTCTTGGCTTTATTACTACATCAGGGTTGTTTCAACTTGGTTGGGAGGAGTTTCTTTTAAGGAGGTCCTCGAATTGGATCAATCATTCGAGTTTCTTCATACTCTGATCCAATCTAATGATTCAAATTGGAAAGTCCAATACTCTACCTTCCTCAAACTCTAGGAAGCTCCAGAGCTCAAGGTTCATGCCTCCAAAATTAGAGGCCACCTATGAATCACTGGAACTATAAAGCATTTTTTTCCTTAGTCATTTTGATTTTTCAGCCTTTTCTCTTTTTGGCTTTGGATTGATTTGCACTCAAATAAACAAATTTTCTCCCAAAAGCCTGCAATGTGCCATGTGGTCGATTTTTGTATATCCTTTTTGTTTTGGGCATGGGCTAGGACATGTGTCAGCTAGGAAGAGTTTCTCTTTAAAGCCATTCTCACAATGCTAGAAGTCCTTGCTCACCTGACACATCATGTTTTTCTTTGGGTAGTTTTTTTTTTTTTTTGTGGAGTGATTCCTTGGAGTGGAGCCTATCAGAATGCAATATGTATTTTTCTTTCAGAGTGGAGCCTTCAAGTTGGCATTGTCAACCTCAATATTGACTAGTTAGATTTTCACCAAGATGCATTTTTACAATCTTATCATTCTCTGACAACTATCTTCACTAAATATCTGAAGAACCATTAATGTTGCAATTGGGACTTAATGAGAAAATATCATTTTTATTTAATCAAGATCCAAGATCATATCATGAGCTATCATCCTAGGGAATCTAGAAGTTTCTATTTCTAGAATGTTTTATGCGGTGCTCTCTTTTGTTTTCGATAAATAGAGGGTGGTGGCTTGTTAAAAAAATAAATGCTTCAACAATTGTTTTCTTTTGAAGATAAATCTAGTAGGAAGTTTTTCTTTTAGAAGTAGGTGTTACAAAACACTATTATTTCTATGGTAGATTATATTTTTAAATTTTGAACTATCATCAGATTGGCATCTAACCTTTGTTTTTTTCATCATTTGTTTGAAGTCTGAACTATTTATAAGAGATCTCTAAAATTGTGCATGATATAACCTTTTTGAGGTTTCTTATTTATCTTTCTTTCATGATTAAAGCATTATTTTAAGCCTACTTTGATAGTATGGGTTGCTAATTTTCATGTTGTTAAGCTTTTGTGTTATATGTTAGCTTTCAAAAATTGGACTATGTCTTTTAGACTTTTCCATTCTTCGTCAAAGTTAGTCTTTCTTTATATTATGTTGTATTTAAAGAAGATTTTTTCTATAAAAAATTTCATATTTTTGTTAATTGGTAGGGTATTCTTATATCTGATGAACCTAAATGGATGCTTCCCATGAGAAGATATAAATAACTACACTGTTCTTTCACTAAGAGTTTGTTGCTTGTCCTCTTCTCAACAATGAAGGGTATGTAGCATTGTTGTCCATCATATCAGTTATAAGAAAAAATTTGAGGTTGGAAACATTGTAAAAGCTTTGGCACATTGCCCCATTTTATGTTTTATTGACACTTCTTTCTACCTCTTTCCATAAAACATAGAGAAGAGCCAAATTTCTATAAAAATCCTGGAGGTATTCAGTTAGGCACAAATTAGTCCCCCACTCACTGAATTTCCCATAAGACTGTCAGAAGAGAACAAGATTTGACGATCAAAATGTTTCATTGTTCTAGTTTTATGAGTATTTGGGGAATGATTACGTTTATGAGCTCTTAATCAACATTGTAGCAAAAATATATTAACTCCAAATCGATAGATCCCTTATGAATTTTTTGGGGCAACCCCTCCTTCCTTTTTCATGACGTAGCTTTATTTTGAAAATATATGACTTGCAATAGGGATTTTCGAGGAAGCTCTAATGTCCTAGGATTGAACATTGGCTAATTTAAAAACTATTTCTCATAGTAATGGTTTTAGCAACCACTTTAATGTGGGAGCATACAATGATGATATCTTATGAAATTTTGCATGTTTCATGGTGTAATTTTATTTTTCTTGTGATGTATCCTTTTCTTGGTGGTGTCATTAGGGTAAACCCACAAAACTAGTTTACAATTCTAGTGAGGAAGGAAAAGTTGAAAAAAATTCCCCCATGCAAAACATTTTGGTTTGTGTGGGTTCAAATGAACATTTGGTTCAAGCAAACCCAAAGGAGGTTCGCTAGAACCCTAGTTTGAGTGAACCCATTAAATGTTGGATCCCACCATTCCTTAGAAAAATCCAAAAGAAAAGCTTTGTGGAAAGGGTGTTCGCTTGAACCCCCCTTTCCCCCCCTTCTCCCCCTATGGCACCAAAAAACTCCAAAATTTTTCCCTTCAAAGCTCAAGTTGAGGATGAGAATGGAGGATACTTCATAGAACCAATTGTATGATGATGTTCCTCGAAACAAGCTGTCCAATGAATATAGTTTTAATATGTTTTGGTTTTATTATGTATTAATTTTTTTAGTTTGATTAAACATAGCTTTTTCACTGAAAATCAAGCTCTTTGTTCTGCACATGTGGAAAAATAGCATATTATAAAAATAAAAATAAAAATATGAGTGCACTAGATATTCAAGTCCTTGATCTAACAAAAAAAAAATTGAATTTCGATACATACAAAAAAGTTATGTTGCATACGGTTCGCCTATGTGTGAATTCTAATTCGTTTGACTTCATAACTTGATTAAGGAAAAAATATTCAATAAATCACTATGAAACCAATTGGAAGCACTAGATATCATAGCCACAAATCTAAACTTGAAAAAATTGTAATTTTATCCTTCATTCAAAAAGAGTTATGTTGTATACGGTAACCATCACTCCTTAAGAATGGTGTTTACTGAAAAAAACTAGTTTTCAAAGGAGATGGAAAAAGAAGTGCAATATGATTCCAATTTTTTTGAAAAAATATATATTTAGAATATACAAACAAAATGTCACAAGTCACTAGTTTGCATCATCTTCAAATTCCTCACGGTTTAGCCACTATAGGTGCCCAAAAGTGAAGATTTAGTTAGGAAAAATCAATTCAGTGTCTAGTTTGGCCAAAAATTGTAAACCAGTATTATGGGATCACCCATTGTTTTTGATGTCCTTCAAAAGTACAATATTTCTTAGTGTATGATTTTCCTCTTATTGGTGATGCGACACATTGCATTCCATCAATTGCAAAAAATTTACTCTTGATTTTTTCTCTCTTAGAGACATTAGGCATGGTGTTCCCTAAAAAGAAGACCTTACATGAATGAAGAAAAATCCCTTTGAAGTAAAACCTTTACTAGAATTAATGTTCATAAGTGTTGGGCATAACACAACTTGCTGACCTTGTGAATCTTGAAACCCTAATTCAAGGCCACCTAGCATAACACACCTTGCTTTCCTGTGGATCATTTCCTAGCATTTTGGTGCCTTATTTAAGTTGTTAGGAAGATATCTTTGATATGGAATGGGAGCCTAATATGACTATCTCATTTTCCACCCTTTTGGGATACTCACCTAGTCAAAGGCCTGAGGTTCCACTACCCCAGAGTGAGTGTGCGACAAAAAAAAAACCAATGGCTTAAATGTATTCCACATGGAATTAGAAAATTTCGGCTTGATCTTTCTTGGTCTTTAATTTTGTATGATTGTGTATCTTTGTCCTTGTTGCATACATAAGTGTCTTGAATGTGTACATTAGTGTGAGTTTGAAATGGGATCATACTATCACTAAAGTGGGGGCAGAATGTAGTAACAGAAAGAGTATCCCAATGTTTTTCATTAATTTGGGAATAGTTAATATTAAAATGAGCCTAATGTTTCCTTGATTTAGTGTTGTAATGTGTTTTACACATTCATATTAAATTTAGGTCCCTTTTAAACTAAATGGAATTAATTGTGCCTTATTTAGGGTGTTGTAAAGTGTATCTTTACACTTTCATACTAATCTAGGGCTTTATTAATTAACTAAGCTTATTTTTCCTTAATTTTCCCCTTTAATTCAAATCCAAGCCTAATTAATTTCAAATTATAAGGGATAAAACCTGACATTCATAAATGATATTACACAACACTTAATTTTAGAAGGTGTGTGCCCTAGGTTAGTGACCTAGGACCCATTTATTGTTGAACAAGACAACTAAGAGGGGGTGGGTGAATTAGTTGTAGCAATTTTAACTATCAAAACCCTCAATAGAAGTTATTTATTTATAAACATTCACATAAACTTTGCACTACTAGTGTGATTAATCATTAAAAGTAGAAACAAAAAATAGAAGCAGCAAAAAAATACACACATGAACACCAGATTTACATGGAAAACACAATGAGGGACAAACCATTACCATGGTGAGGATTAGGTCACAATATAAAGAATTCAAAAACCAAATAAAAAGGCTCATTTCCAAGATATAACATATTTTCTAATGAGGACTCACTGCCAGAAAATTACAAAGAAGACTGAAGATTATTGTTACAAGGAGAAACAATATCTTAATACAACAAGAAGTCCACAAAAATTTTCTCCCACACTTGTAGACATGCTCAAAAGATAGCGTGCACCATCAAATCACTTCCTTAGGGAACTTAACATTTGAATTTCATACTAATCTGCTCAAACTCGCATCACACGTCAATATTTCACATCTATATTGCCTTTCACCAACATATAAACTTGTACATATACCTTCTTCAACCTTGAACCCCTCCCAAGGTCGGTCATACAAAATTTTCATTTAAAAACTCAAATTAGGTTAGTGGCAAATAATTTCCATGCTGGAAGAGAATGAGAGTGACTTATGCATATTCTTAATGAGGACTTAAATGGGTCCCAACATGCCTCAACATGTATCCATGAACTTCACAAGTAGTGTTTAAAACAAGGCCAGCCAACACCCATGAAAACACATAAAACATTTAAGCACATGCATCCTTGACATGGTTTAATCTTTCCAGACAACAAAATTCACTTGAACATGATATTGAGTAAGTAATGAATACTTGAAAATTCATCAAGAAGATTTGCAAAACACTTCACTTGAAAAGCATGATCATTATATACATTTGCATAACCCTATCATCCACTATACTGCACTATAGCTCAAAAACTCATAAATAACAAAACAAAGTCTCAAATCCTCTTGAACCAAGAAAGAGAGAAACCTTATTAACTTATTCTCAAAACCACAAGTCCTAAAACTAAACTGTGGAGAAATACAGAGAAAATATATTTCTCCCAGATCACAGCCATATAGACTAAAATGCATAGTTCACATATTGATTAAAATATCTCGCACTGTACAGAAATATAGAAAACAAAATTATGGATATAGAAGCTACCAATAGCTATGACCAACAACCTCAAATTTGCAAAATCATAGTATCAACCCAGAAGAAACATGGAGCACATCCCATAGCATACACTAAATACCTGCATAACACTATTTTTCAATATTTGTCAAATTTTCTCAAAAGCACTTGGAAACCATGTACCAGAGACATCATTGCAACACATTAAATCACTTTAACACACCTCTAGATATAGCAACCAAAATAAGGGAAATAGGGTTCCACCTTTTAGGATATAGAACTAAGGGATAAGGACCTCCTATTTCACTTAGTTCATTCAAGGAAACCTTAGAGATCTATATCCAAGATGAAATAATGGAAAGATGTCTTACAATAAGGTGTCCTAGGGTGTGATTAAATACTAAAAGGGGGTTCACCACAAAGCTAGGCCTTGGAAAGACAAGTAACATGAAAAACCTAATGAAAAACCTAATGATGTGTAAAACTTAAGTAAATGACCTAGAAATGAAGGAAAATCAGAACAATAAAATGAGAAAGTAAATAGGTGCACTTGGAAACCTGTAGAAGCTCGAAAAAAGGTCTAAAATGTTGAAAATGCTAACTTTAATGCTCATTGGGACTCATATGCTAGGCTCAATGATTTAGTTTGAGATTAGGTTTTATGGGTCGAAACAAAATTTGGCAGTGACAAGTTTGGAACTACAATCTAAAAAAAGCCCTACATTGGGACCCATACACTAGAAGTGGTGTATCATTCCTATTCTAGGTATGTGCAGGATCATGATGGGCCAAAAAGTGGCAATATGATGGGTATGTGGCTAACGACATTCTTTTACCCAAAATTGATGAAATGAAAAGGGTTTTTTAAGGAGATTCTAAACTTTCCACCAATATAAATTATGCTTTACTTTGAATTTAATAAGTAATTATTATTCATTTTCTATTTGAATTACAATCAAAGTCCTAATTGATTGGCTGATTGAAAATCGTCTATAGAATTCAAATGGTATCACATTTTTTGAATCCAAAACATGTTTCACATTCTATGCTTCACATACTATAGGATTAAAAAAATAAAAATTCAATTTCATGAAGTTTTGACCAAGTTAAGGTGGTCAAACATACAAGTTTTTATATTTTTTAAAAGTTGTAATAAAAAATTCATAATTAAATTTACTTAAAAAAAAATTACAAATAAAATGCATCACATTGGGACATGTGTCCTCTACTTATATCTAAAATATTATAAAAAAATATTATTATTTTATTGTGGTAGGGTGGTCAGACAGACACCTACTTCTTATTTTTTTCCTAAAATTTAAGTACTACTGCATTGAAATTTTAAATTTTCACCAAATAGACTTTTTTATTTTTTAAAGAAATCTAGTAGTTTAGAAACTACATTAAATTTTCTACAAATTCTATTCTTGCATATTTTTGAAATAATATAGATAAATTATTCAAATTTTTACGTCAAGTTGCCTAACTTTGATTTTTCTAAATTTTTTACCACTTAAGGGCTTGTTTTTTCCATGATGATCTTGCACATACCCTTCTAGTTTTTTGGAAAGTAAAATTTTGAATCTTCTCTCCTATATCTACTCTTCCTTCCAATCCAGATTTTTGGATTTGAGATGCTAAATTTTTCTATGTAGGTGTCTTTTAGTAATCTTGTAAACAACATGACAACTTCGACAACTTTGAAAAATTGAAAACTTCTTCCAATCTTTCTCTTCAATGTATCTTCAACCAAGATCTGCAAATAACACACTAAAGAGGGAATTTTTTGTTTGTTAGTAGAAAAGGGTTTTCCTTGGTCAAACCCTGTTTTTGTAATCAAGCCTTGAAGTGAAATGAAATAGAAAGGAGGAATGATGAATGAACAAAAGAGAAATGTTGTAACTCACCAAAACCTTGAATAGGATGCTGAAAACATGTGTGAAATGGCTAGCATGAATTTTTAACTTGACTCTTTCTTGAATGGTATGTATCTTGACTTGAATGCTTGCTTGAATCATGAAACTCTACGTCACAAATGTTAGCTCAAAAACAAACATGATGCATAATGACTTTGACATGATGCTTGATACTTGAATGATGCTCTAAAACAATTGATAATCAGCTCTTCAATGCTGTTGTAAATTCTTGAATGCTCTTGTGAACTAAAATTTTCTATAAGGATTCTTGTTTAACATGCTAGGAGAAAAATGAGTGAAATAATCTTGTATTTACACTTGTCTATACCAAATTTCCCAAAATTACAATACTAGAAGTTGGCATCATATCTATTAGAATAAAATTCTACTAAGAATTTGAATTTAATTTAGGTCTAAGGTAAGTTGGAATCAAACACCATTTGTGGCATATGAGTCCCATTTGGCTAAGCTTGGGACACATTTTTCAAGAAGTGCTTAGATTAATATGAAATCTAGATTAGGGCCATAAAACTTAGGTGTGACTGATATGCCCAAGGTGGCGTATGAGTCCTAGATCACTGAATATGGGCCATACAATCCAAAACACATGAATTATGATTGGATATTGGTAAATATATGTAAACAAATATTTTGGCTTCCATGGTCTTTCTAGCACTTCTAGGGTTTTCACCTAAAAGGAGAAAGATGGGCCAAAATGCAATGTAAACACTCAAAATTAATGTAATGTGGATGAAATATGCTTAGATGAGCTAATCTAAATGCAAAATACTGAAAAAATGGATTGATTATGCACACAAAACTAAGAAATGCTATGTGTTTGAAAACATAGTGTTGTATGCAAAAAGACCTAGAAAGATGAATAGAAATGCAAGTAAAAAATAAGAAAGTTGTAAAACTAAATGTGTGCACCTGTAAACTTGTCAGAGACTAGAAATTTTGACTTTTTGATTGATTAGGACTCATTCGCTAACCTGGGTGAATTAGTCCCAGATTAAGGTTTCTAGTCAGAAGTTTGTTTCTGCCAAAAGGGTACTAGAATGTACACTCTATTATGATAGACAAGCCTAGTGGGACTCATTTTCCACTAATGGTGAATTAGTCCTTTTTCCATTTTCTAAAAGTTAAAGTTTTAGATCTACACTTTGTCACCTGCACTGAACTTCCAGATTGAATCTCAGATTTGAAAAGTCAAAAACACCTATAAAATAGAATATAATTTGTTTTCTAATGGGGGATTTCCTTGGTCAAATCCTCCCTAATTTGGTAATTAAACCTTGGGGGATGATAAAATTTTCATAAAACCCTAGTCTTAAGTGTGTCTAAGACTAGGAAAATATGAAGTAAGACAAAACCCTATTCTAATGTTTAAATGAAGCTTGAATGATCTAAGACTCCAACCTAAGAAACCCTACAAAACTGTAAATGAATATTAACGACATGCAAAACTTAAATCTAAAGATAGAGAGAAAATGGAAGATGGAATCACTTTGAAAACAAGTCTTTAGGCTTGATTTGATGTCTATTTGCATCTCCTCAATCTATATTTCTCCATGATCCTCCATAGGAATCCATAATCAACTTCTTGCAATCTAGGATCTTGAATAGAAAGTTAGAGTGAAGACGTACAAAAACCCTATCTTTTGTCCTAAAATTCAACTTTTCTATAGAAAAGACTAATGAATCTTTTTATGAAAGATGTTCAACACTTGACTTTTGAATTTGCTTGGTTAAAATGACTAGATGATGTGAAAAATGACCTAAAAGTACATATTTATAGGCATTAATACCTAATTTATCTATTATTTAGACCCAAGATGCCGACATCCCTTGAAAAATTAAATTAAGTCGGTGGGTTTCCCGCTTAAAATTTAAAATTCCCCCAAAAGGGACTCATTCACCACGTTTGGCGAATGGGTCCCACCAGAGGAGACTCATTCACCCAAGGTGGTGAATGGGTCCCACATGTGGTTTTCGTAGATGAGTTTTTGAGATATGAATAATTTAAGTATTTTTTGCTGGGAGGGTATGTGCAGGATCATGATGGGCCAAAAAGTGGCGATATGATGGGTATGTGTAGGGTAGTGGCTGAATTTTTTTTTTTACCAAAAATTGATGAAATGAAAAGGGTTTTTAAAGGAGATTTTCATATTTCCACCAATATAAATTATGCTTTACTTTTAATTTAATAATTAATTATTATTCATTTTCTATTTGAATTACGACTAAAGTCGATTGATAGGCTGATTGAAAAATATCTATAGCTTTCAAATATCACATTTTTTGAATAAGAAACATGTGTCACATTCTATGCTTCACATACTATAGAATTAAAAAAAAATCATGAATTTTTGACCAAGTTAAGGTGGTTAGGCATACAAGTTTTTATATTTTTTTAAAGTTGTAGTAAAAAATTCATAATTAATTATTTACTTGGAAAAAAATTACAAAAAAATATGCATCACATTGGGACATGAGTCCTCTACTTATATCTAAAATCTTATAAAAAATAATTATCATTTTATTATGGTTAGGGTGGTAGACAGACACCTACTTCTTATTTTTTCCCTAAAATTTAAGTACTACTACATTGAAATTTCAAATTTTCAGCAAATATTATTTAAAAAATAAACCTAGTAGTTTAGAAACTATGTTCAATTTGCTACAAATTCTATTCGTACATATTTTTGAAATAACATAGATAACTTGTTCAAATTTTTATGTCGAGTTGCCTAACTCTGATTTTTCTAAATTTTTTCCTGCTTAATGGCCTATTTTTTCCATGATGATCCTGCACATACCTAGGATTTATATGATTTTTAAGTGAAATGGGCCTCTAGGTAAAAAATAATGAGCATTAAGGGCCTCTAAATGTAGATTTTAAGGGGTGATTGGTGCAAGGGTGTCTAAAATAGGACCAAATTAGGTCACAGATTGCACTTTCTAGAAAGGAGTACAATTTATGTGTCCATAGTTAGCCTCCACTTTAGAGCCCATATGACTCTATGTGCATATGTAAATTAAAGGACTCCAAAAAACATACTTTATTGAATATTAGGATACTCATTCAAAAGACGAGAGAATGAAGCCCCCATCATAGTTATATACAAAACCATAACATTAAGAACCGCATCTTGCAACAAAAATTTGTTAGGTGTCCAAAAATCCTTTTATCTAACTTCTAGAAATGAAATTCGAGGGTAGATATATGCCCCCCCTTGATTCTTCTTTCTTTACAAAGGTGGAATCAAGGTAGCAATCTAACCACATCCAAATAGCAATAATCATATTGTAGGGAATTTCCAAGTACCATGCCACATAAAAAATATACAATTGATGATGTCGGGTACATAATCACAATTCCAACACATAAAATGACATCAAAAACAGATTTCCATAGAACCTATTATGGCATTTTAAAGAAAAAGTACTTTATTAACTCTTAAGACATGAATAACCCTAATTATATACATAAGAGTAAGAACGGATGAAAAGAGTTAAAAGAGGTAAAAGGGGAGTAATTTTCCGCTTACTATTTCATTTACCTCCTTGTAGCATGAGAGTGATGAGTGAGATAGAAAGATGCTGAGTAGATAAGATTATAGGCCTGTATGACTGGATGTGCTTCGAGACCAGGTGGCACACGACGAGTAGCATCACGAGGTGAGTCGATTCTATGACCTTCTCTTAGTGTTTTTGTAGTGATTTAATGATTTTTAATGCATTTATAGGTTAATTTAGGATAATGGAATTTTTTTTCACAAAGTGTCGCCTTTCTTTGCAAAGTGTTCCTTTTGTTTGTAAAGTGTCCCTTTTGTTCGCAAAGTGTCTCGTTTCTTCGTAAAGTGTCCCATTTCTTCGTGAAGTGTCGCTTTTCTTTGTGAAGTGTCCCAAAATGGTTCTAAAGTTTCTATGGCCTTCAGGAAAGCACACTAGAAGAAATTTAGTATAGTTTCATGATGAATAATGTAAAAATTAAAGATATTAGATGAGTTTTAGAGCATATTGTTGTTATTTTGATAGGTACCCACCCATTCGCGATAGTGGCTAGGGGCTAGACAATTGAGTTTTTTGAGAGATCTAGCCCCAACACTATCAACAAAGTAGATAGAGCACCTTCAGACTATGGGCATCTATTGGGCATACCTCATGCCTCCCATGAGGTACCATGATGGTATGTTGATGGCTCTCTGCAAGTGTTAGGATGTGGATACATGCACATTTCACCTCCTAACTGGGGAGATGACAATTTCCTTAGAGGATGCACACCGTATTCTCTAAGTTCCTATTTGGGGAGAATGGGTGTGCTTCTGAGGAGATCAATCATTTCTTGAGTGGAAGGATGACATGCAATATTTCCTTGGTGGGCCAGTGCATAATGAGAATGTGAGGGCACAAATTGAGCTACCGATGCTACTATATTTGTGAGCTACAATGGTGAGATGGATCATGATGCACATAGTGGCGCTAATAATCAATCCATATGGACAAGAGACACACCTTGATGGAGGATTATAAGTTCATTTGATTCATTGGATGGAAAAGTACAAGACAGCCTATGCTTGGGGACATTGTATCTTGGCACACTTGTATTATGATCTAGGTCAATTTTTCTTAGGGGATAGACAACATGGTGTGTTGCATGCTTCTACAATTTTAGTGCCTTGAGCATATCAAATTCACTAGGACTTTTAGTTTCCCATGTTCTATAGTTGTAGGGTGTCCTGAAGCCCTCAACTATCCTCTATGATGCTTATGGTAGTGTGGAGACTTGCATTTTTGGACAGTGAAATTTAACTGGTTGGAAGAGGATGAGATCCTTTGGAGACCTTATTAGCTAACACTACAGTAGCTAGATCCCATGAGAAAGTTGAGGAGGATGCAACTACATAGATTTTTTGCTGGCTGGGATGACTATGTAGTACATCCCTTCTATTATGGTCAAGTCATGCTACAGTTTGGATAGGTTTAGACACCATTGATGGCATGCCCCTTTATCAGGAGATGAGTGTGGAGTGCCCACAGACTAGGTGATACCATACAACTCACTATACACCATGTTTTTGAGAGTTACTCTGATGACTTAGATCACAATTAGCCTCCAGTCTCTGATGTTTATGATGTCAGTAGCATAGATGAGCAAGAGGAGTGGTGGAAAGTGACATGACCAACACCTATATTTCTAATGGATGTCCCTATAGGTGATGCAATATTAGTGCCAAATGAGGGAGATGAGGTAGAGGATAGGGCCAAGGGGGTAGAATACACGGTTACATAAATATTCACTAATGTTATAGATGATGATTATGATGAGGATGTATATCCTGATTATGATGGCCAAGACAGAGGAGACTAGGATGAGCATGAGGAGGAGGATGATGAGGATTACAAGGAAGAGGGGCCACCCCTGAGTGAGAGTGATGAGGCAATAGTTTGGTATAAACATGAGTGGTGAGATCCCTCTCCCATCCATATGATGAGATCATGAGCAGTAGCTTCAACAGGCACCAATACTCATAGTCATGGAGAGGCTAGCACATCCTCCACGCCCCCTACACAAGATGATGTTGATATTTCTCATCCTACCAGAGATATAGGTGATGATATTTGATTTTATGTATGTACATTAATGCTTTATATATATATATAGAATGATGGTGTGTACTGATTGTGTATTGTTTCTACCTTGCAGGAGTGATGAGAGATTGATAGTGAGCTCTACCATCACATGGCTGTAGAGATAGTGCCTGCACCCATTGATGAGAAGGAGAAGGACTTAGATTACATGCCCCAATTGATTATGGAGGAGGATCCAGAGTCACTTAGACCATTCACAAGGCTACATGAAACATTTGAGAGTGTGAGGAGATGACTCTACTGAGCAAAGACTACATGAAAAACATCCCAGACTCCACCAAAGCTAGAGAGATTACAAGCATATGTAGTATAGATACAAGGCTTATATTTTGCACTTAGGTTGGATGGATCATGGTCACAATCACATATGACCATCTCTCGACGTCTTGTGACCATTTCATGAACACCAAATCCTCAGGGGTTGAGTTCTCACATACCTCAATGATATTGTATATTGTGATGATATGTACACAAAACTTTGGATATATATATATATATATATATATATATATATATATATATATATATATATATATATGAGCATTTGATGTTTTATGATTTTTCTTAATGTGTTTGAATGTTAAATAGCAATGTGATTAAATAATAACCTTGGTAAGATTACTTAATTAATGTCTTCATAATTTTAACAAAGTTTATGTGATCTAAGTAAAACTTATTGTAGTTTCCTTTAGATACAACATGATGATTAAGTATGTTATGCTAAATTAAATATATTTAATGATCTAACTTATCATAACACACAAGAGGAATTTGAATAGTATGAAACCCAAAGTAATTATAAAAATTAATTAAATAATCACTTTAGTGCTCAAGACATATGCATGATTGATTTGTCAAGAACAAAGCAATGTGAAAGCATATAGGATATGACCCAATAGCTCTAACAACATTGCTTTATTATTCATACTATTCAAAGGATTAGACATAATACCAACAAAAATTCAAGAAATTGATAGGTTCTTTAAGGGGTGTGCCATCTAGTTCAGTTAACATGTATGCACCAAACCCAAAATTTTTGTCAATGATGTAAGGTACTAACCAATTATAATTGAATTTGTCACATTCATTTGGGTCGGCATTGACGTTGCAATGATTAGTAGATAGAACTAAGTCACCCTTGTGGAATGATCAAGGGATAACATTAAGGTTGTAATGATTATTTTTCCTTTTGCAATAAGCTTGAAGATGTTCAATATTGTTAATGCACTATTCATCGAGCATCTCAAGCAGATGTAATCGTTGTTTTCAATAATGTGTATCATCAACAAGTCCTTGAAGAGAAATTATTAGTGTAGGAATTTCTAACTCTAAGGGAATTATTGCTTCACTACCATAGACCAAATTATAAGGTGTGGTCCCTATGGAAAATTGAACATGTGTATGATAAGCCCAAAGTGCATTATGTAATTCTGTGTGCCAATCCCTATGATTTTTATTAATAGTTTTCTTCAAAATTTGCTTAAGAACTTTATTAGTTGATTTAGCTTGACCATTAAATTGTGGGTAATAAGGTGTCAAAAAATGATGTTGGATATTAAAGGTTGCCAAAAATTTCTTCACATCATTATTCTTAAATGGTGTACCATTATCATAAACTAATGCAAAAGGAAGTCCAAAGCAAGCTATAATGTGTTCTAAGATGGAACGACATATTACTTCAACTACTGTAGATAAAAGAGGAATGGATGCTACCCATTTTGTGACATAATCAATTGTTGTGATGATAAAGGTATGTCCAACAGAAGAAGGAGGTGAAATTTTTCTTATAATGTCTAATCCCCAAACCATATGGGGCCATATCGAGAGTTGAGTTTGAATTTCACAAGCAGGAGCATGATTGAAATTGCTATGTTCTTGACATTTACATGAATTTTTTGAACATAAGTAAAGCAATCATGTTCCATGTTGCACCAATAATACCCAATATGGTTAAGTTTTTGAACCAATGTTTTCCCTCCAAAATTTCCACCAAAAGCACCTTCATGGGCTTGGTGAAGTGCTAGAGGTATCTCATATTTTCTTAAGCATCTAAGTAAGATACCATTGAATGAACTTTCATAGAGCACATCAGTGAGGATTATATATTTAGATGCAAGCTTTCATAAATGCGCATGGAGGTTTCTGGTTGTTGGCTCGGGCAAGGTACCACTTTTCAAATAGTTGATTATAGTATAATACCATTCACTCAAGTTTTTCTCATTTTTCATTAAAAATTCTTTCGTTTTTGCATTGATTTAAGGTTTCATGATAGGGTGAATAGTGAATGTGAATTTTTTGAAGGATCTTGAGGGAATATAAGAGAGTCCACACTTGCCATTGCATCCACAAGCCGATTATCTTTTCATGGGATGTTATCAATGGTAAATGTATTAAACTTCTCTAGCAAGTGCATTATAAGATCTTTGTATTTAGATAATTTATAATGTGTGGCTTGATATGTTCCATCTATTTGTTTAATTACTAATTTTGAGTCACCAAAGATCTTAATATCTTTGACACCCATGATTAAAGAAGCATGCAACCTAACAATTAGCATGTCATACTTAGTTGTGTTATTCGTACATAGGAAATTTAATCGATATGACAAGGGAATAGGCTTTCCTATAGGTGGGATCAATATAACCCTAGCACCATAGCATGTTCTACACTTAGATCCATCAAAATACAATTCCCATGTTTTAGCTTCTATTGTCAACACACTATCATTAGGAAAAGAGCCATTGCTAGGTAACGCTAGAGGAGGAGTTTCAACTAAGTGGTCGGTCAAGGCTTGTCCTTTGATTGCTTTTTTTGAAACAAACTTAAGGTCAAACTTGGTCAACAACATTACCCATTTAGCTAGACATACCAATAAGTCTATTTTATTAAAAAGATGTTAGAGAGTATCAAGTTTTTTCATGACCTGTATCTCAACATTTAGTAAATAATGTCGCAACTTACTAGTATCGAGTAGAAGAGCGATTTTTTTTTTCAATTGGTGTGTATCATGTTTCATAATTGATTAAAGTTAAACTAACATAATAAACAAGATGTTCTTTTCCACTGTCATCTTGTTGAGCCAACAATGCTGCAAGAGCATGGGCTGATGTGGCTATGTAAAGGATGAACAATTTGTTTGGTATAGTGGGTTGTAAAATGGGTGGAGTTGCAAGGTATTCGTTGAAACTTTCAAAGGCCTATTTACAATCCTCATTCCAATAAAAATGCACATCCTTCTTGAGGATAAGTGTGAAAGGTAACGTTTAATCAACTAAGGAGGTGACAAAATGATGGATGGCTTGAATTCTTCCTTGTAATGTGCACAATTGATAAATGTTCCTAGGAAGTGGCATGCTTATTATAGCATAAATTTTCTTTGTTTCCACCTCAATGCCTCTGTGAGAAATGATAAACCCTAAAATTTTTCCACTATCTACTCCAAAGACACACTTTTTTAGATTGAGTCTCATGTTCTATTTATGCATTCATTCAAAGATTTATCGAAGGAAATTCACATTTTATTGTCTTGTTAAAGATTTGGAAAGGATGTGATCAACATAATATTCCAAGATTTTATGTATGTAATCATGGAATATCAATTGATGTCATTACTCTTTGATAAGTTGTGCCTGCATTCTTTAGTCCAAAAGGCATCGTAACCCAACAAAATGTTCCCCAAACAATTGTGAATGTTGTCTTGTATTGATCTTGTGGGTTGATGAAGATTTGATTATAACTAGAAAATACATCCATGAATGAGAACAAAGCATGTCCAACAGTTGAATCCACGATCATGTCAATATTAGGAAGGGGAATCATCCTTTAAGGAGGCATTATTCAAGTCAGAAAAAATTGTACATATCCTAATACGATTATCAGGTTTAGCAACTACAATAATCCAAGGAGAATAATCAATAGGTCGAATGAAACTTGTGTCAAGGAGTTTTTCAAGTTCTCCTTTAACATGTGAGGCTATCTTAGGGTTCATTTTGTGTATCTTTTGTCGAACATGCTTAGCATTTTTAGCAAGAACAATTTTATGTGTTACTATCTTTAGGTCTATTCTTGGCATATCTAAATATTTCCAAGCAAAATTTTTAGGAAAATCATGAAGCAAGGTTGTAGTACCCTCTTGTTCTTCATCATCAAGGAACTTCCCAATCTTAATAACTTTTTCTTTATCATTTATGTCCATTGGTATATCAATTGTATCTCCTAAGGGGAGTGCATTAGACTTAGGTAATTCAGGATCATATGATTCCATACTCATGTTTTTCTCATTAGTATCAATATCTTTTTGCTTGGTACTTATCATAGCATAAGTAACTTTTCTCTTGGAAGAAGATGGCTTATTAGAAGCACCTAACATTTTTTTCAAGGCTTCATCACTTTCAACATACTCCCAGGATGGTGGTGAATCCATATCAAGGAATTCAAGATGTTTTCGTGTAAGATTTATTCTTGGTTTACATGTGATGGTGTTGATATTGAGTGATGGGCGTTGAGTTGCTTTTGTTATCTTGGAAAAAGAATACCCCAGACTAGTATTTGTCTCTTGTGTATTAGGTTATATAGGGACACAAATTCCTTGTTCATTCTTTCCACATCCTTTATGATTATATCCTAATTGTTTCATAAGCTCGTAGCCTTGTCCATAAAATCTTTCCATTTCCTTCATATTGGGTGGTTGTTGATAGTCTATCTAATCAAAATTTGTTGTGTATGTAAAGTATTTTCTTCCAAAGTAAATGAGGTAGATGTTGGGGAGAATTTTTCCAAATTCTGAGTTGTCATAACCGTTGGTTGTTCTCATTTTTCATCCTCTCTTCATGTGATTATGTATTCATCAATAAATGAAGGTGTGAAATCTAATGTACCCCAATCATCACATAACAATTTAGAAACTGATTCTTCTTGTTGTTTATTGGTCTCAGGAGGTTCTATATGAGATGTTGGAATTAAAGTGTTTAGAGGACTCATTTTTCATTTTTCAAGTTGTAAGAAACTTTCAAGCTTGGGGTCTATTGCAACTTGATAAACTTTGTTGTTATAGACATATTTTATTATTCGATGAAGGGTCAAAGGTACTACATGCATCTCATGAATCCATGGCCTTCCCAAAAGAATATTGTATGCAAGATCATAGGGAATGATATGAATAGGTGTTTTCAAGGTAGCCACTCTGACTGTGATAGGTAAACTGATTACACCGATCAATTGTTTTGTATTATTGTCAAATTCTTTAATAGATAAGGAATCGGGTTTAATTTGTGATTTATCCACATGTGATCAATCTAGGAGATTTACACTACACACATTAAGGGTAGAGCCATTTCCAACCAGGGTTCATTTGATGCCTATTGTATTATATTGAGAAATTATCATAAATGCCTCATTTTATTTCCTTAATTCTAACAGAGTGAGATCATGTTGATGAAAGGTAATGTCTACATTAACTGAATTCATTCCTTGTATAAGATCTACCACATTATTTACGTTTCTACCAAGAGGAACCACTATTTTTTGTAATGCTATTTGGAGCATAGAATGATAGTTTGGTGAATTTTGAAGAAGGTCCTAAAGAGATATTTTGGTGGGAGTTTTCTTAAGTTGCTCAACAAGATCATACTCTCATAATCGAGTAGCACTAGTTAGTATGGAATTGGGAAAAGGTAAGGAGGTTGGGGTTGGTTGCAGTGGTTGTAGGTTATTTCTAGTGTAATGTGTGTGGGAAACAACATCATGCTTAGGTGGGTAAAGGGTAAACTCAGGTTTAGGTGGATCTTGAGGTTGATGTGAAGGTGGGTAAAGGACAAGTTGGGGTTGAATTACATTGACATATTTTGTTTAAGTTGCTCACAAAAAACCTTAGTGGATGTTTTTTGTGATATAAAGTCCTCAATGGCTTCATCTAACATATCAAAGTCATCACTACTAAAAGGTTTGGGAGATAAGTTATCATTAATTGGTTTGTGTTTGTCATCACAAACCTTAGTGGATGAACTCAGTGAGAGGAAGCCTTTTAGAGCTTTGTCTAACCTATATAATTAATCACTACTAAGAGGTTTGGATGATATGGTTTTCCTAAAGTGAAGCATTGTTTTGATTGTTTCATTGGATTGGTGAACATTTTTGTTTACATTTTTTGATGAATTTAATCTAAATGAACTAGGAACTAATGCTAAAAATAAACATTGTAAAAATCTAATGCTATCCATAATTACCATTAAAGTAAATGATGCTAATGCTAATGATTTGAATGTCATAGACAATAATTGAATAGAAATAGAAAAGTAACTGAAACAAATAGAAGGTTAAAAATTGGAAACTGAATTCTAAAAATAGTGATGCAGAATGTGTATTGGGATTGATTCAACCAAGATGGTGAATGAGTCCCAATAGGGGTATTTTGAAATTTTATTTTATTTTATTTTTTATTTTTTTCTATGTTTTCGGGTTTGTATAATGCTATCTAAGTGCAAATACATAATTTCAATAGTTTGAATGATTGTAAATGTAATAATGAAATCTATATGATCTTTTCACTAATGCAAAACTTGAAAACCCTAGGATGCAAAACAATGCAAAACCTAATGCAATTTTGATGCAAAATAGCCCAAGGATGAAATACACTTGAAATCAGAAGTGAAAATTTTCTAAAGATGGGTTCACCAAAATTTAAACAAATATTTTGGCTTCTAAGGTCTTTCTAGCACTTCTAGGGTTTTTCACCTAAAAGGAGAAAGACGGGCCAAAATACAATGTAAACACTCAAAATTAATGTAATGTGGATGAAATATACTTAGATGAGATGATCTAAAGGCAAAGGACTGATAAAATGGATTGATTATGCATGCAAAACATAGAAATGCTATGTGTTTGAAAACATAGTGTTGTATGCAAAAAGACCTAGAAAGATGAATAGAAATGCAAGTAAAACAAAACAAAAAGTTGTAAAACTGAATGTTTGCACCTAAAAAATTTCTGGAGACTAGAAATGACTTTAAAAAACTAGAAATGTTGACTTTTTGACTAACTGGGACTCATTCTCCAACTTGGGCGAATTAGTCCCATATCAAGGTTTCTACTTAGAAGTTTTTTTCTGCGAAAAGGGTACTGGAATCTACAATCTATTATGACAGAAACCCCCAGTGGTACTCATTATCCACTAATGGTGAATTATTCCTTTTTCTATTTTCTAAAAGTTAAAGCTTTAGATCAACACTTTGCCACTTGCACAACACTTCCAGATTGAATCCTGAATTTGAATCTTTGAAAACACCTACAAAATATAATATAATTTGTTTTCAAATGGGGGGTTTTCCTTGCTCAAACCCCTAATTTGGTAATTAAACCTTGGAGGGATAATAAAATCTACATAAAACCCTAGTTCTAAGTGAGTCTAAGACTAGGAAAATCTGAAGACAAAACTCTAATCTAATGTGCTAGAACAAGATGTTTAAATGAATCTTGAATGATGTAAAACTCTAACCTAAGAAACCATACAACATTTTAAATGAATATTAATGACATTAAAAGCTTAAATTTGAAGATAGAGAAAAAATGGAAGATGGAATCACTTTGAAAATAAGTCTTTAGGCTTGATTTGATGGCTAGTTCCATCTCCTCAACCTAGATTTCTCCTTGATTTTCCATAGGAATCCATAATAAACTCCTTACAATTTAGGATATTGAATAGGAAGTGATCTTGAAGACCTACAAAAACCCTATCATGTTGTCCTAAAGCTTCAACTTTTCTATAGAAAGACTAATGAATCTTCATGTGAAAGATGTTCAACACTTGAATTTTGAATTTGCTTGGTAAAAATGACTAGATGATGTGAAAAATGACCTAAATACACATATTTATAGGCATCAATACTTGATTTCCTATTATTTATACCTAAGAGGCTGACATTCATTGAAAAATTGAATTAAGTTCATGGGTTTCCCACTTGAAATTGAAAATTCCCCCAAAAGGGACTCATTCGCCACCCTTGGCGAATGGGTCCCACAAGAGTGTTGGATGATGTGGTTGTGCTGCTAATATGTTGTTTTCATTGATTTCAACACTACTAGCATTATTGTATTGAAGGTTGTATATGTCGAGGATATTGAGAAAATGTTGAAGGAAGAGTTATAGAGTTGTTGGTTGCCAGTGGAACAGTAAAGGTCATGAAGGTGTTTTGTTTTGTATGTTGAAGATTAGTTGTTGTGGACTAAATGATTTATTACCGAGAGTATCTAGTTCATCTACTGGAAGTTTTAGAGTTTCATGTGAACATTTGATTGTGCTATGAATAGTTGTGTTCTAATAGTGTTTCTTTGGGTTTTGTCCATGTTCCTGATTGAATATTATATGATTTTGATAATTTTTGTTGTTGTGGATACTTCTCTATTGGTTTTGGTTGTTTTTGGATGCTTCTAGATCATTCTCTATCTTTTTTGTACTCCCGCATTGATCGATGCGCTCGTGGTCAAAGATTTTTCTCGTGAATGTTCAATTTTTCATGTTCTTGGCCGACATGATGGTTGTAACATGTCGCGTATCCTTGAAGATTAAAATTTGAATGTTTTGCGTGCTCGAGGATAGTTTTTTGGGTCGCATCATAATATAAGCTAACAGTGTATCATTCACATTAAAAATTTATTTGTAAATTTTGGCCAACATTGTAAACTTGTTTTATACTTTTGGCCAACTAAGTTGATGTTTTTTCATGTTGTGAATAAATAAGAGTGGTTGCTTGAGTGAATTTAGTGTGTGTGAAAGAAAAGGAAAGACAAAGAAAGAGAAAGTGCACAAACATTGATCTAATCATTTGATTGCAAAGCAGAGTGAGAAGAAGGTTGAGCAAAGTGTGAAGAAGGTTTTTTGTGCTTAACTAGAACTATAATTAGGCTTGTGTAGAAGTTATTTTCTTAGTTCACACCTTGTGGATCTAGTCCCAATTACTGTGTATTGTTGGGAAGTGAGCCCTCTTGTATTTGAGTAGTGAGCTCTAGCCAGTGTGCCTGAATACATGTGCATTCCAATTATTATTCTCATTATACTTTTAACAAGGTATAATATTGTTGGTGAACATCCACCATGGTTTTTCCCCTAACAGGGTTTCCACATAAAAAATCTTGGTGTTCTTTGTGCTTCTGATGTGTTGATTTTTTATGGTCTATTGTTCATTCATCAGATCTAAGATTAAGTTAAGTAAAGTTTGAAAAGTTTAAATATTCTGTGACAACTGATTTACCCCCCCTCTTAGTTGTTTGTCCTTGTTTTTCCAACAATTGGTATGAGAGCAGGTTCCTCTGAAGAAGTTTAAAAGCTTGAGGTGATCCGAGATGACATCATACAATAAGGAAAACCCCAAATTTGATTGAACAAACTACTCATTATGGAAAGCCACGGTGGAATGTCATTTGAGGTGTATTGGGGAACCCTTCTAGAAGATTATAAAGAATCCATACGTTATTCCTCAGAATGGTCCTTCCACTGCTGATGAGATTAAAGAGGTTGAGAATAATGTCAGGGCTATCAAAGCTTTGTTGAGCATTCTAATAGATTCATAAATGACAAATGTGATAGATTTGAAGACAACTCATGAGATTTGGATGAATTTGGAAACTTTGTATGAAGGAGATGTACATGTGAAGATGGCTAAGCTATAGATTTTGAAGGGCAAGTATGAAAATTTGAAGATGGGTGAAGATGAAAATATCTCTTCTTTTATGAAAAGAATAAATGAAATAGTGGTGGGTATTAGATGTGTCAGTGGTACCCTAGAAGAGGAAGAAATTGTAGCTAAAATGCTCAGATCATTGCCTCCCTCTTACAAAGAAAAGGCTCACTATTGAAGAAACCATATCATTGACGAATCTGACAAGAGACACACTGATTGGTAAACTTGCTTCCTTTGAGTTGAGTGAATTTGGTGAATTTGTTCCAAAGACTAAATTTGCATTTAAGGCTACTGTATCTGGAAGAAACAAGCAAAGATATAATCTAGGAGAGTGTTCTAGAAATTCATCCAAGTATGATGAAGAATTGAAACAACTTGAAGATGAAGAAAGGGAGGTAGAAGAATTGGAAGCACTGATTGTGAAGAAAGAAGGAAGAGGACAAGGTAAGTATAAGGGAGTGTTTCCTATTAATTTTTTTTCTTGCAGTAAAATAGGCCATTTTGCATCAAGTTGTTCTGAAAGAGTTCCTAGATCTAAGCCTAAAAAATCTAGATTCCAAAAGAAATGTTATTATGGTGAAGAAGGAGTGACTGATGATGAGTCTGATAAAGATAATGGAAACAAAGATGAATGGGTGTTCCTTGCTATCAAGGAAAATGGTCCAGTGGCTACTGAATCTACTAAAGTTGAGAAATCTCTTGCAGCCCAAATTGAAGAAAAGGATGAGTGGGTTATTGACAACAGATGCTCACATCATATGACTTGTGATGACAACAAATTTGTAAGTCTAGAGAAGTATGATGGTGGGGTTGTAATATTTGGAGATAACAATGCTGGTGTGATTCGTGGCAGAGGATCTATTTGTCTTGGTGGTAAGCATAACACTAATGATGCTCTTTATGTTGAAGGCTTGAAGCACAACTTGTTGAGTGTTGGATAGATGATGGACAAGGGTTATGATCTTTAGTTCAAGGATGGAAGATGTAGGATACTTGGAAGATCCGAAAAATTAATTGCTTCAGGTAAAAAGATAGAAGGTAATATTTTTCACTTGAATGTTGGTAGTGAAAGTTGTTTAATTGCTCAAGTAGATGAAAGCTGGTAATGGCATAGAAGGTTGTGTCATGTAAATTTTGATAAAATTTTCAAAGTAAGTTCCACTCAAGTAGTAGGAGATCTACCTAAGCTAGTAAATCCTACTAACACGGTTTGTAGGGAATGCCAGATGGGAAAATAGACTAGAGTTTCTTTTCAAAGAAAACAACATCATTCAAATGGATTACTGGAGCTGGTGAATACTGATCTATGTGGTCCCTCCAAAGTACTTTATGCTACTTATTGATGATTATTCTAGGATGATATGGGTTTCTTTCTTAAGAGAAAAATGTGAAGCATTAGAGAATTTCAAAAGTTTCAAAGCTATGGCAGAGAATGAGAAAGGCCTGAAAATCAAATGCTTAAGGTTAGATAGAGGTGGTGAGTTCACCTCCAGGGAGTTCAATTCCTTTTGTGAAGAGCATGGAATCAAAAGGCAGTTATTTTCTCCCTGAAGCCCTCAACAGAATGGAGTTGCAGAGAGAAAGAGCATAACAATTTTGGATGTTGTTAGAACAATGATAATAGAAGGAAATGTGCCTCCAATATATTGGAGTGAAGTTGTAAGCACTGGTGTGTACACTTTAAATAGGGTAAATGTCAATGGTAATTTTGGTAAGACTCCTTTTGAACTATGGTTTGGCTATAAGCCTATTGTTAGATATTTCAAAATATTTGGAAGCAAGTGTTATATCAAGAGAGATGAGGATATAGGAAAGTTTGATTCAAGAAGCAAGGAAGGAATATTTCTAGGCTACTCTACTAAAATCAAGGCCTATCGGTGCTATAACAGAAGACTGAGAAAAATGGTTGAGAGTGTAAATGTCAGAGTTGATGAGGACTCTAATAGATCATCTAGATACTATGGATATGATTTAGATGACTAGGAAGACAGTACAAACAAAAGGAAAAATGCTCAGAAATAGAATCAACTTCAAATTGTTCCATATGTTCTGGTAAATCAAGAGAATTAGGAAGGAGAGACAAGTGCAAGTTTAGAAGAAGGAATGGGTATGTGCAGGATCATGATGGGCCAAAAAGTGGTGATATGATGGGTATGTGGCTGACAATTTTTTTACCCAAAATTAATGAAACAAAAAAGGGTTTTTAAAGGATATTCTCAACTTTCCACCAATATAAATTATTCTTTACTTTGAATTTAATAAATAATTATTATCCATTTTCTATTTGAATTATGACTAATGTCCTAATTGATAGGTTCGATATCACCTTTTTTGAATCCAAAACATGTGTCACATCTATGCTTCACATACTATAGGATTAAAAAAGAAAAATTGAATTTCATGAAGTTTTGACCAAGTTAAGGTGGTCATACATATGAGTTTTATATTTTTTAAAAGTTGTAATAAAAAAATTCATAATTAATTATTTACTTGGAAAAAAATTACAAAAAATATGCATCACATCGAGACATGAGTCCTATACTTATATCTATAATATTATAAAAAAATATTATCATTTTATTGTGGTTAGGGTGGTCAGACAAACACCCACTTCTTATTTTTTCCCTAAAATTTAAGTACTACTGCATTTAAATTTCAAATTTTCAGCAAATAGATTTAAAAATAAATAAATAAACCTAGTAGTTTAGAAACTACATTAAATTTTCTACAAATTCTACTCTTACATATTTTTGAAATAATATAGATAACTTATTCAAATTTTTATGTGAAGTTTCTGAACTTTAACTTTTTTTGAATTTTTCGCCACTTAAGGGCCTATTTTTTCCATGATGATCCTACACATACCCGAATAGAAGAACTAGAAGTTCTAAAAATAAAGTTATAGGAGACAAGAATAAATGTGTGAAAACTAGAAGAAAGATTGCAACATAGTATTGCCTAATTTCGAAGATTGAACCTAAAGATGTCAATGAAGCCTGCAAAGATGAACACTAGATTTGGAAGTTATGAAGGAAGAACTGATGCATATTGAAAATAATGATACATGGATACTTGTTCCCAGATCCAAAGATAAAAATGTGATTGGTACTAAATGGGTATTTTAGAATAAGCTAAATGAACAAGGTGAAGTGGTCTAGAATAAAGCAAGGCTGGTATGTAAAGGGTATTCACAAATGGAAGGTATTGATTTTGAAGAAACCATTGCCCCTATTGCAAGAATTGAAGCTGTTAGATTATTTCTTGCTTATGCTCTATATAAGAACTACAAAGTGTATCAAATGGATATAAAGTCAGCTTTTCTGAATGGTGAGTTAGAATAAGAAGTATACATTGAACAATTGGATGGATTTCAACTAATTGACAAGGAAGACATGGTTTATCACTTGAAGAAAGCTCTATATGGACTCAAGCAAGCCCCTAGAGCTTGGTATGCTAGACTGGATAAATATTTACTAAAGCTTGAATTCAATAAAGGTACTACTGACAAAAACTTGTATTTCAAGTTGGATCATGACAAAGAGTTGATTATTGAGGTATTTATTAATGACAATATTTTTGGAGGAGATGATAATCTATGTATGAAGTTTTCTAATGAAATGAAGAGTGAATTTTGGATGAGTATGATTGGAGAGATGAAGTTATTTCTGGTATTGCAAGTTACTCAGTTAAATAATGAAATTTTCATATCCTAGTCCAAATATGTGAGAGAGCTACTGAAGAGGTCTGGCATGGAAGACTCAAATCTCGTTGGTACTCCCATGGTAACTGGATGCAAGTTAACATAGAATGATGATTCTCCTAAGGAAAATAAAAAAAAATATAGGTCAATGATTGGTGGATTGCTCTATTTAACTCAAACTAGATCAGACATTATGAATGATGTACGTATGGTTGCTATATTTCATGCTGATCCAAAAGAGTCTCATGTGATTGTTGTAAAGAGAATCTTCATATATCTTAAAGGAACAGTTGATTTTGGACTTTGGTATCCTAAGTATGATGATCTTACTTTGAATGCATATACTGATGCAGATTGGGTAGGGGATGTGGATGACAGGAAGAGTACTAGTGGTAGTGCCTTCTTCCTAGGGAAGAAGCTGGCGTCTTGGTTCAGTAAAAAGCACAATTCCATTTCCCTATCTACTGCTAAGGCAGAGTATATTGCTGCTACAAATAACTGTACTCAAGTAATGTGGATAAAATAGATGTCAAAAGATATCAAAGTAGCATATGAAGAGCCTATTGCCATCTACTACGACAACTCAAGTGCAATTAACATATCAAATAATCTGGTGCTACACTCTAAGGCTAAGAATATATCAATCAATTTTCAATTCTTGAAGGAGAAAGTGAATGAGAAAGAACTCAGACTAGATTATGTGCCTACCAAAGAATAGGTTGTAGACATTTTCATCAATTTGTGTGCTTCATAGATATCTCCTGATTCAGATTGATGTTTTCATGACTGCTACTCAGGGGGAGTAGTCAGATGTGTAGATATGTGATTCAAAGCTTGTATGTAGGAAGTTAATGCTTATCTTTTCCATTGATGTCAAAGGGGGAGAATAGCAATGTGAAAAATCATTTTGGAGAGAAGAGCAATTAAGGAGAAGAGTTAGAATCTAAGGGGGAGTTAGTGTAGCTATATTGATGGTATTTTTCACATCATGTGTTGCCATCAATGCCAAAGGGGGAGATTGTTGGACATTGTGGTTGTGTTTCTAATATGTGGTTTTCATTGATGTCAACACTATTAGAATTAATATATTGAAGGTTGTATATGTTGAGTATATTGAGGAAATTATTGAAGGAAGAGTTGTAGAGTTGTTGCTTGCCAGTGGAACAGTAAAGTTCATGAAGGTGTTTTGTTCTATACATTGAAGATCAATTGTTGTGGACTAAAGAATTTATTTATGAGAGTATCTTATTCATCTATTGGAAGTTTCAGAGGTCCACATGAAGATTTGATCGTACTATGAATAGTTTTGTTTTGACAGTGTTTCTATGGGTTCTGTCAGTGTTCCTGATTGAAGATTATGTAATTCTGATAATTTTTGTTGTTGTAGATGCTTCTCTATTAGTTTTGGTTGTTTTTGGATGCTTCTAGATCATTCTATATCTTTGTTGTACGTTCGCATTGATCATTGCACTCATAGTCAAAGAGTTTTCTCGCGAGTGTTCGGGTTTTCATGTTCTTGGACGACATGATGGTTGTAATGTGTTATGGATCCTTGAAGATTAAAATTTGAATGTTTGGGGCACTTGAGTGTATTTTTTTGGGTCACATCATAATATTAGCCGATATTTTATGATTCACATTAAAAAATTATTTGTAAATTTGGGCCGACATGGTAAACTTGTTTTAAAATTTTGGCCAACTAAGTTGTTGATGCATTTTTATGTTTCAGATATATAAGAGTGGTTTTTTGAGCGATGTTTGTGTGTGTGAAAGAAAAGGAAATCTAGAGAAAGAGAAAGTGCGTAAACAATGATCTAATCATTTGATTGTAGAGTAGAGTGAGAAGAAGGTTTTTTGTGCTTAATTGGAACTGTAATCAGGCTTGTGTAGAAGCTATTTTCTTAGTTCACACCCTTTGAATCTAATCCAAATTACTGTATATTTTTGGGAAGTGAGCCCTCTTGTATTTGAGTAGTGAGCTCTATGCAGTGTGCATTCCCATTATTATTCTTATTATGCTTTTAATAGGGTATATTATTGTGGACTAACATCCACCATGGTTTTTCCCCTAATAGGGTTTCCACAAAAAATCTTGGTGTTCTTTTTTTTTCCGATGTGTTGATTATTTATGATCTATTGTTAATTCATCAAATATGAGATTAAGTTAAATAAAATTTGAAAAGTTTAAATATTCTGTGACAACTAATTCACCCCCCAAATCTCAGTTGCCTATCCTTGTTTTGCCAACAAAGAGAGGACTCATTCACCCAAGGTGGAAAATGGGTCACACGTGGTTTGTGGAGGTGGGTTCTTGATATATGAATAATTTAAGCATTTTTTGTTAGGATTTGTATGATTTTTTCCTGAAATACGCCTCTAGATAAAAAATAATGAGCATTAGCGGCCTATAAATGCATTTTTTAAGCGGTGATTGGTGCAAGGGTGTCTAAAATAGGACCAAATTAGCCCATAGATTGTACTTTCTATAAAGGAGTATAATTTTTCTGTCCACAATATTGATATTAGTCTCAAAAAGATGCATTAAATAAGGCTTTTGGATGCAAAATAAAGCCAAATAAGGAATAAAGAAGCCCAATTAATTAATAAAAACCCTAGATGAGTGTGAAAGTGTAAAGGTACACATTACAACACCCTAAATAAGGAACAAATAGGTCCATTTAGTTTACAAGGGTCCTAGACTTAATGTGAATGTGTTAAACACATTACAAAACTAAATCAAGGAAATATTAGGTTCAATTTAATAGGGAGGGACTAAACAAGTGTGAAAATGTAGAGGGATACATTTTGCATCACTATATTTAGCCCCCACTTTAGTGAGAGGATGAAATTGCTTCAAACTCACACTAATGTAGATAAACTCACATCAAGAGGGGTCCAAGTGTACCGACACGGATGGTATAGTATGTTAAAGATCAAATGATATGGCCAAGCCCTCAAGATCCAAGATCCTATAACATACTAACATAGGAATAAGAGGTTGAACATGAAAATAATGGAAGGAGAAACATAAAGGAACAAGCATACATTGCCAAAGACATAAAAGAAAAAAGAAAAAGAAAAATTAAAGAGGGTTGGATTAAGCTTTGACCATTTGTATTGCAAAATGTGGATTATATCTAGGTTGTTTCTACAAGAAACATTTACAAGTGGAACATGATGTCCTCTATGCAAACCAAACACACACTCATGAGGGCGAGTGGAATATTACATCCACTAGGTGAGCCCCCAACGAGATGCATACACATAGGACCAATATGTGCCCACATAGACAAGCAAGAGCTATGGGAAAGTCACACCTAAGCTTGGCTCCAATATGCTAACCATACCAAAATTATACCTCATGATAAATTTGATAAGTTTCCACCCAAAAATTAACTTTGAGCTTCATAAGGAAAGCAAATCTTCGTATGCTCTACACGTATGAACAAACAAGATGAGACCACAAGCTAGCAAAGTGTATTATGTAAGGTGTCCATATAGCCGATATTCTAAGTGAAAAATAGTGTATGGTATGTTCAAAGGAGTTTCTCTTAGTTCATGTAAAGTCTTAACTTAGGGAACATCATGCCTAATGTCTCCAAGAGAGGACCAATCAAACAATAGAAGACTCAAAACTTAGGGAATACAATGAGTCACATCAAGCCACTAAGAGGAATATAATATGCTAAGAGAGATCATGCTCTTGAAGGATATCACACCCAATGTCACAACAAAGTGAAAGATGCATCACATGAAGTAAGAAGACCACACAATGAAACATGAGTTGTAAAAGAATAATGCCAATGAAAAAGGGGTTGCCCCCAAAATCACACATAGGGATCCATGGATTTGGGGTCAATATTTCTTTGCTACAATTTTTTTTTAGAGAGATCAAAATTGTCATCATTCCCCAAATAATCGTGGAACAAGAAGAATGACATGAAGAGAGAAAACACAAAGGAACAAATTTTGGGTCAACATGGAAGAGACCTAAAAGTCTCGACACCTTGCATCATCCCCAAATGGAAAACACAAGAAAAATGAAAAGATAAAGGGTTACAACATAGAGATGAATGTAGATGTGAATGCCAGAAAGAGAGAGGTACATTAGGAAAAAGAGTACAGTGGACCACATTACACACATGTAATCACACAAAAAAAAACATGCAAAAGAAAATAAAAGAAAGACTAGTAAGGCACATACGTGTCAACCTATTAGTAGGTCATGTATATCCTAGTCTTGGTCAGTATAAACATAAGGAAAACAACTAGCCAAAGGGATAATAGGTGGTGAACTAAGGTTATCACCAAGTCCAACACTCTTCCTAGGAGAATTGTTAATTAAGCTCATAAAAGAAGAAAACAATGTATTCAATTCATTATGCACTTCTTCATCGATTTTATCAACTTCATCATCATCATCCAAGTTAGTCACAATGGGAGGTCAAAGGATAATGTCTAAAGAAGGATTAGGCCTTGTTGTGGTTTTGATATAGGATCATTTTATTGTGGGAAAGAGGGAGAGCTATCATGTATTGCTTCAATTAAGTTTGAATGTTGATTTTCTTTGTTTTTATCTTTGTTTAACCTTGAAGCAAGAGCATGAAGTATATGCCTATGCTCTCTATCATTTCTATATCTTTTAGTATAATTTTCAAGTTGTGTTTGTGTAGGAGTAGGTGTATTGACCATAGGTTTCTTTTTTTCCCTAAGGAGAGGAAGGGAAGGAACCATAAAAGGTTGTTCAACTGCTTTCTTTTTAGCTTTGTAAACTTTTTTTTTACCTTAGGAGGCATGTCAAGATTGTTTTCGTTATCTCTTGGTCATTTGTAAGAATTCATAGGAGTTGTTATAATTTTTTTTTGGATATGTGGTGTGTCTTTATGTTCAATCATAGTTTCATCAAGGATATGAGGCTCAATAGTGGGTTGATGCATGTTTTTGAGGGATAGTTTTACTATACATTTTGCCTTAAAATTTTGGCAAGATTTTGAAAACGAAGTCTTGATGAGGTTTAATAGGTTTGATAGGCTTAGGAAAAAAGAAATCCAATGAAAAGTTCCCATAGGAAGACAAAGGATTAAAGCTACTATGATGCACAGTAAAGATGTCATTTTCAATGGGAAACTTTAAACATCTATGCACAATCGATGGGATGACTTCCATGGAGCGTAGCCATGGATAACCAAGCTTCACATGAAATTGGTCCGATGTCAAGATGATGGAGAATGAAAAAATTAATTGTTTTGGTCCAACAATTAAAGGAAAGGTGATTGATCCCATCATAGGGCAAGTGAAGCCATTATGTGTCTTTATCCATGCTTTCAATTTATCATATGTTTCTTGATAGATTTCATGCACAAGTAAGAATTCCTCATTGATCACATTATCTCCACATATGAGATCAATTAATATTCCATTAGTGGGCTTGTCATAGATTCAAAAAGTCTATGCAAATATGAAAATAAAGTACATATTTAAGTATATATTATGAGGAGAAAGCAATTTTAAGAGGATTTTTGGTTCAACCCTTATGAGGTTGAATTTTGATCAAACCAACCATATCATCCAAAGGACTTTGTTCGTTACTATCCATAGGATCTTGCTCAACAATATCCATGTTTTCATTATCTGTGTTAACATTCATCACATCATTCTTTCTAGTTTCTTTGATAAATGAAATAGTGTGCTTTGGCATAGGGTTGGTAAAGATTTACATGTTCTAGTTAGGAGGGGAAACAAACTTATTTCCTTGATCATTAACACCTTCAATTGGAATTTGACCAGAATCAATGAGGTCTTGCACAAGATGTTTAAGAAGCTTACAATATTTTGTATCATGTCCATTTTGTTAGTGATAATGGCAATAAGCATTCGATGTAAAGTTTAGAGGTAAAGGTTTATTAGGATCATGTGCTTTGATTGGAGGTAAGGTGATCATTGTCTATTCTAAAATTTGTGACATTGTGCTATGAAGGGTATCAAGTAAGGGAGTAAATTGCCTAGCTAGATCCCCAAATATGAAAGGAGTTGTCCTTTTTACAGCAGTAACTTGGGTATCAACATGTTGAGTTAGTTGAGGGGGATTTAGTTGGAGGAAAACTTTATTCTATTTTCTAAGGGATTGGTAAGTGTTTTGGTGTGCTGATTTAGACTTCTCAAAATGGCTAGAGGTGGGCTTTGTTTCACAATTAGTACACTAACCGAATTTTGATAATTACTAAGGGTAGTAGAAAAGTGTACGAAAGAAGGGAATTTCATCATGTTAGTATTATCTTGTATCTTAGTTTTCAAGTTCTCAATGAACATTCTTTGAAGGTGAGGATCAAGAATTTGTATATCAATTTGGGAATAAAGCGATTGGTAGCATGAAATGAAGTCAACAAACTTTTCATCATCTCTTTTCATACATCTCATCAAATCATCTAAGGTCATCTTAGGGGTCACTTGCATTTGTAAATGGTTAATAAATGCCTCAATAATTTTTTTGAATGAATGAATTGAGTTATTCTGTAATGAGGAAAACCATTCTAAGGAAATTTCTTTCAAGGATCTAAGGAAAAGTTTAGCCAAAATTTTGTCATCAAAGGTGAAACCACTACATAGAGCAATAAAAGTAGAAACATGGTTAACATGATATCCTTTCCTACCATATTTATCAAATTGAGGAACTTCTACACCTTGTGGCATTTTTTCTCTCAATATTTTCAAGGATAGGAGATTTGTTTTGATGTATTGTGAAGGTTGACAATTGTTGTTTTAATTTAGGGTTGTGACTTGTTGTTGAAGAGATGCCATGGTTTTGTAAAAGTGTGTTAATGATAGCATCATTGTTGTTGTAAGGTGGAGGGGTATAAGGTGGAGTAGTGTATGTATGTAGAGGACAAGTGGATTGTAATCTTGTGATGGAGGAGGTTTGTGGAGATATTGTAGTCAAAGGCACCGAGATAGAGAAATTCCTTGTGGAAATACCTAAGGAAGTGTCCACATCGCTAGCAGGTTGAATTTTTATAGTAGGTTGAGTACTAGTGTATGTAGGAATAGAAACAAGTATCATAAAGGTAGGGATGGAAGTTCCACCTTGACTTTGAGTGCATCCCAAAGCTTGAGTAGAAATAGAGATGGTAGGGATAGTGTTGTTAACATGAAGCACAATGGTTGAAGGCATGGTAGTCATGGGAAGTGAAGTATGCATACTAGGATCCATATAGGGTTGATTATCAACACTATCAAGAAGAGAACTAGAGAACCCAAGAGCCATGATCAATGGTGTATCACAGGATACAATGAGTCTCAAACTAGATCTCACAATAGTATTGATAATAGGACACCAGCTTGTAAAGCTCATACAAGATTTCACAAACTTAGTAGACAAACCCAAAATGGAAAGAGGGTAAAGTTCAATGAAAAGACCTAAAACGAAGTGTGTAAATGCAAGTTTTAGATTATAAACAAGGTAATTTACTAATTACACTATGCAACAATCTAAAATTAAATATTCTAGATGAAAATTTGAAATTAAGCAATGGAAAAAATGAAATAATCTAAGCTAGATGCAATGAATTGAATGAAACATGAACTTTGTAAACTATAACAAAAAGATAACAATAGAATACAAAAGCACATAAACATGGTTTTAAATGCTAAAAAGTGTAGTTTCTGATCCTAGACGGGACTAGATCACCTAGAGGGGTGTATGAGTCTCAATTAAGGTTTCTCAATGATTCAAATTTTGATAAATAGTTAACACTAAATACCCAGAAATTGGGAAAACCACCTATATTGGGACTAAATCACCCAGAGGGGCGTATGGGTCCCAAATTATGGTTTTTGCACAAATTTCAATTTTTTTTGAGTGAATGTTAGGTTTTCTGGTTTGTATGATGTCTAGGCTAAGTGCAATTAAAGATTTTGGTGAAATTCAGTGATGCAAGATGCAAAAATGCAATCTATATGCACTTTCACTAATGCAAGATTTAGAAACCATAAATGAAAATTAACTAATGCCAAGTTAATGTAAGCTAGATCTAGGAATATGATGAACTCCAAATTAGAAATGAGGTGTTCATGTTGGATTCACCAAAATGAAAAGAAGGGAAATAAGGTCCAACCTTTTAGGAGATGTAACTAAGGGACAAGGACCTCCTATTCCACTTAGTTAATTTAAGGAAACCTTAGGTATCTCAATCCAAGGATGAAATTAGGGAAAGATATATTGCAATAAGGTGTACTAGGGTGTGATTAAAGACTAAAAGGGGGTTCACCACCAAGCTAGGGCTTGGAAAGACAAGTAACATGCAAAACCTAATGATGTGTAAAACTTAAGTAAATGACCTAGAAGTGAAGGAAAATCAAAATAGTAAATTGAGAAAGTACAAAGGTTCACTTGGAAACTTGTAGAAGCTCGTAGGAAGGTCTAAAATGTTGAAAATACTGATTTTAATGCTCATTGGGACTCATACACTAGGCTAGGTGATTTTTTTCTAGATTAGTTTTTTTGGTCAAGAATAGAAATTTGGCAGTGACAAGTTTGGAACTCCTACAATCTAGAAAAATCCCTATACTAGGACTCATATGCCATAAGTGGCATAACAGTCATGTTCTGCTTTTTTCAAAAGTCAAAGTTTGAATTTTTTCTCCTATCTCTGCTCTTCCTTCCAATCCTCATTTTTGAATCTGAGATGCTAAATTCTACTTTATAGGTGTCTTTTAGTGATCTTGTAAACAAGGTGACAACTTTGACAACTTTGCAAACCTAAAAAATTCCTTCAATCTTGCTCTTCAATGTATCTTCAATCTAGATTTACAAATCACACACTAAAGAGAGGGAAAAGTGTTGTTTTTTAGTAGAAATGGTTTTTCCTTGGTCAAACCTTGAAGTGAAATGAAATAGAAAGGAGGAATGATGAATGAAAAAAACAACAATGTTACAACTAACCAAACCTTTGAATAGGGTGCTACAAATATGTGTGAAATGGCTAGCATGAATGTGGATCTTGAATCTTGCTTGAATGGTATGGTTCTTGACTTGAATGCTTGCTTGAATCATGAGACCCTACATCACAAATGTTAGCTCAAAAACAAGTATGATGCATGATGAATTTGACATGATGCTTGATACTTGAATGATGCTCTAAAAACTTGATAATCAGCTCTTGAATTCTTTTTTAAACTATTGAACACTCTTGTGGACTCAAATTTTCTATAAGGATGCTTGTTCAACATGCTAGGAGAAAAATAAGTGAAATACCCTTGCATTTATACTTTTTCATGCCAAATTTTCTGATATTACAACACTACAAGTGAACATTAGATCTAGAGAATAAAATATCACCAAGAATTTTAATTTAATTTAGGTCCAATCTAAGTAGGACTCATACTCCAGTTGTAGTGTATGAGTCCCATTAGGCTAAGCTTGGGACACATTTTTCAATAAATGCTTAGATTAATGTGAAATACATATTAAGGCCCCAAAACTTAGGTGGGACCCATATGCCCAAGGTGGCATATGAGTCCCAGATCACTAAATCTTTTCATATAGTTTAAAAACACATGAATTATGATTGGATATTAGTAAATGTCAGGATTAGTCTCAAAAAAGATGCATTAAATAAGGCTTGTGGATGGAAAATTAGGCCAATTAAGGGATAAAGAAGCCCAATTAATTAATAAAAAACCTATATTAGTGTGAAACTATAAAGGTACTCTTTACAACACCCTAAATAAGGCACAACTAGAGACATTTATTTTTTAAGGGCCCTAAACTTAATGTAAATGTGTTAAACACATTAGAACACTAAATCAAGGAAACATTAGGCTAAATTTAGTAGGGAGGGCCTAAAAAAGTGTGAAAATGTAGAGGTATAAATTTTCTATCACTACAACAATATAAGGATAACTTCATGTACTCATAGCACGTCTTCAACATCTCAACTATACGTGCATAAACTACAAACCTTCTTTATTGCAATTTTCTCAATATCCTTGACATATAAAGTGAATAATGAGCTTTCACACATATAGTTGACATCAATGAAAACAACAACCGATTGACATTAATGAAAAAACCTCCATACTTGCAAAAAATATGCCCATTTTTCATTGATGGTAGTACATGATGTGAAAAACCATCAAAGACAACACAACTTTGAACACACTTTCTCATGAAATTCTTTAATTTCTCTCCCCATGTGTAGATAAATTTTTTAACATGATCATTTCTCTCCCCCTTTAACATCAATGGAAAAGAGAAAAAGATGTTTTACATTTCTCTCTTCTTTTGACATTGAACCAAGATCTATACTAGCTCTAAATACTCCCCCTTAGGAGTATATCCAATCAACTTCACAATGAAAAAACATGACATTACCTACTCCCATAAGAGGTAGACACCAATCATTAGTCTAGAAGGAAGATAGATCCATAGATCCACTAGATTGATGCATCTCCATATGCATCTAGTTCAAGAAAAGAAGGAAATAACCACTAACTTCTCTCAGTGATACTCAAAAGTATCTTTAGGAAGAGCCCTGGTAAATATGTTAGCAATATGATCCTTTGTACGTATATACTCCAAATTTACTTCATTCTCCATAACCTTCTCTCTCAAAAAGTGATACTTGATTTATGGGTATGTGTGGGATCATGATGGGCCAAAAAGTTGCAATACGATGGGTATGTGTAGGGTATGTGGTTGACGGAATTTTTTTACCCAAAATTGATGAAACAAAAAGGGTATTTAAATGAGATTCTCATCTTTCCAACAATATAAATTATGCTTTAATTTGAATTAACCCCATTGGTATTCTCGTTGAATTACTTAATTAAAGTCTTGATTGATAGGCTAATTGAAAAACATCTATAGCTTTCAAATAGTATCACATTTTTAATCCAAAACATGTGTCACATTCTATGCTTCTACATACTATAGGATTAAAAAGAAATATTGAATTTCATGAAGTTTTGACTGCTAAGGTGGTCGACATATGAGTTTTATATTTTTAAAAGTTGTAATAAAAAATTCATAATTAATTATTTACTTGAAAAAACATTACAAAAATATGCATCACATTGGGACATAAGTCCCTCTACTTATATCTAAAATATTATAAGAAAATATTATCATTTTATTATGGTTAAGGTGGTCGATAGACACCTACTTTATTTTTCCTTGAAATTGAAGTACTACTACATTGAAATTTCAAATTTTCACCAAATAGATTTTCTTTCTTTTAATAAACCCTAGCAGTTTAGAAACTACATTTAATTTTCTATAGATTCTATTACATAGTTTTGAAATGATATATAGATAACTTATTCAAATTTTTACGAAAATTTCCTAACTCTGATGTTTTTGATTTTTTTGCCATTTAAGGGCTTGTTTTTTCCATGATGATCCTACACATACCCTTATATATTCTTTTTCCTTGAGTGCATCACTAGATTCTTTGAAATTTTAATTGATTTGTATTATCATAGAAAATAGAGATCAGATCACCATACATTACTCTAATATCCTTCAATGTTTCTCTCATCCATAAAACTTGTGTGCAACAAGATGCTACAACAATATACTCAGCCTCTACAGTGGACAAGGAAACTAAATCTTACTTTTTGCTTCACCATGATGCCAATCTATATCCAAGAAAGAATGCACCACCACTTGTACTTTTCCTATCATGAACACAACCTGCCCAATCCGCATCTATATAAGAACTTAGTGTAAAATCGGTATCCCTAGGATATAATAAGCCATGATCCAGAGTACCTTTTAGATATATTAATATCCTTTTGACAATTGTAACATGTTTTTCTTTAGGAATACAAACTGCATGCATGATATCCGGTCTAAGTAGTCAAATACAATAGTCCTCCAAGAATTGACATATTTTTTCTTTGATCAACCTTAGGAGAATCATCACCCTTACTCAATTTCCAGCCAATTATCATAGGAGTGCATACCAATTTGGAACAAGCCATCCCAAATTTCTTCAACATTTATTTTGCATGTTGTGATTGTGAAATAAAAATCCATTTTTTTGTTTGATTGATTTTCAGTCCAAGGAAGAAATTCATCTCATCAAACATAGAAATTTCAAACTTTTTTTGCATTTCTTCAGCAAACATCTTACACAATTTCATTTCCTCCAAAAATAATGTCATCCACATACACAACTACTATCAAGATCTTGTCATCTTCAATTTTGAAATATAAATTGCTATTTGTAGTACCTTTGTTGAAAACTTGCTTAATCAAGTATTTGTCCAATCTTACATACCAAGCTTTGGGAGTTTGCTTCAAACCATATAAATCCTTTTTCAATATGTAAACCATATCCAATTGATCTAATAATTGGGTCCCTCTAGTTTTTCCATGTATAATTCTTCTTCAAACTCACCATTCAAAAATGTAAACTTCACATCCATATAGTAAACTTTCAAATCCTTATGAGCAGTAAATGCCAAAAAAATCCTGATAGCTTCCATTATAGCCACTAGAAAAAATGTCTCCTGTAAATATATACCTTTCACTTGTGAGTAGCCTTTACACACAAGCCTTTCCTTGTTTCTTACCACTTCTCCATTCTCATTCATTTTGTTTCTGAAAACCCACTTCAAATTATGTTCTTGTTTGCTAATCTAGGAACCAATTCCCAAGTTTGATTTTTCTCAATTTGCATAAGTTCCTCTTCCATTTCTTTCATCCAATGTTCATATTTACGTGCCTCACTCACTATATTAGGCCCGACTTTAGAAAGTAGGCAATAATTTACCTCAACTTTAGCAACTTTTCTTCTTGTCAATACACCTTTCCTCTTATCTTCAATGATTTGATCTTTTGAATGATTATTTTGCACATACTTAGGGATTTTAGGAACCCTTACTTGAGCTTATTCTTCTTTATTCTACAATTATTTTTCTTCAAAAATGTCTTCTACTTCTCTACAATCAGGTTCATCGAATACATATCCATCAACTTCAATTGAATTCTTCAATTCATCAACCTTGATATTTGTGCTTTCTACAATACTTGTTAGTAGGAATCCTTCCACAGCATAGCTCATAGGGAGTCTTAGTGTTGTTAGCTTTTTCTTGAACTTGGTTGAACAGACAAACAATAATGTGAATTTATTATCTCTAGTAAACTTGTGGTAGACCTGCTTCTGTTATCATTGATCTAGCAACTTCTTGAATTGTCCTATTCTTTCTTTCAACAACTCCATTCTACTAAGGAGTTCTAGAGGAAGACAACTATCTTCTTATTCCATGGGATTCACAAAACATGTTAAACTCATTGGAGGTGAATTCACCACCTCTTTCAGACCTCAAACATTTTATTTTTTAAATTTATTTCATTCTCAACCATTGCCTTAAATGCCTTGAAATTTTCTAATGCATCATATTTCTCTCTAAGAAAAGTAACCCATGTCATTCTAGAGTAGTATTTAATCAAAAGAATTAAATACCTATAATATTATAAACTTCTCACCATTGTAGGACCACAAAGATATGTATGAATTAATTCCAATAGTTCAGTAGTAGATTTTTGCTTTGACCTAAAGTTGTTTCTAGCTTGCTTTCCAAACTGATAATCCTTGCAAACTACATTAAAAGGCTTTGTATTTCTTTGTAAATCTCTCACAACTTGTACTGCACAAATTATCACCATGTTTTCAAAATTCATATGACACATCCTTTGGTGCCATAGCCAACTATCATTAATTTGAAACATAAAGCAATTTCCACCAGCACCTTTAAGTTGATAGATGTTTCCTTCGGTCTTCTTGATAGCAACAATCACACTTCTGGAACCTTTTTTGATTTTACATTTTTGATCCTTGAACACAAGATTATATCCCTTTTTATACATTTGTGCAACACTCAAGAGATTATGTCTCAAACCCTTAACATAGTAGACACCATCAATATTATGCTTTCCATCAAAACCAATTAAACCTATCCCATAGATCTTAGCACCAAAATCATCTCCAAACTTAACTAAGCCTCCATCATATTTTTCAAGTTTAACAAAACTATTTTTGTCACTATTCATGTGATTTGAGTAGTCACTTTCAATGAACCAATAGTTCTCTTCTTTTTTACCATGAAGAGAAGAGACCACAGTACCTTCAACATTATCTAGAGCACTTTCTTTCACACATCTTTTAGGAGTAGATCCATATTTTAAAGCTAGGAACAAGCATTCATTATCATCAAAAATATCAACATATACATTAACAAAATTTTCTCTTTTGATCATCTTTCCTTTTATTTATTTACCTTCTCTATGTTTATTTCTTTTAGCTCTTTTTGGACATCTTGAAGCATAATGACCTATTCCTCCACAACTAAAGAATTTGAATGGTAATTTACCTTGATACTTATTAGAGCCCTTTTTCATTCTTCGTACAAAATTTTCTTCCACTTCATCAATATTTTCTTCATTTGAATATTCCACTTTTGTAGCCTTAAAAGAAGTCTCTAACTTTGTTCCATTTTTCAAACCAAGATTTATCATTTCAAATGAGTTTAGAGTCCCAATCAACTAATCCTTAGTATAAGTATTATAATCCACAATTTCCTCTATAGCAGATAACTTTTCACTATATATATCAGGGAGAGTTCTAAGTACCTTTGTCACTATCCTAGATTCATCTATTTGCACACCAAGTCCTCTTATTCCACCTACTAGCTCATCTACTCTCTGCATGTAGGATTTGATGTTCCCATCTTTTCCAATTCATAGGATCTCAAATTGTGCCTCCAAGTTTTGTAACTTTTCTTGTTTAACCTTTTCATCTATTTCATACATATTTTCCAACTTATCCCAAACCTATTTAGTAGTCTTTAGATTCATGTACATTTAACTAATTTAGAATGTGAAGGACCATTTGCAATAATAAATCTTTCCTTATTATTTATTCCATGCTCTTTGATCTCATCAATAGTACTTAGACCATTTGTAGAAGAAAAATACTATTTTTGAATAGATTTATCAATCTCATAGCCATAGTATGCCAGATATCCTTCCATTTTTGTCTTCCAAAATGCATATCCAAAACCATCAAACCTAGGACACTCAATATTGATCTTGTTCATCATCCTAGACATTCCTTAAGTGGTTAAGATCTTCTCCAAGGAACATTGCTCTGATACCAATTATTGAACAAGAAAAATGAGAGGGGGGGTGAATCAGTTGTAGTAATTTTAACTATCAAAGCACTTAACAGAAGTTATATTTACAAGCATTTGCATAACATTTACACTGCTAGTGTGATTAATCATTAAACGTAGAAACATAAACTAGAAGTAGTAAAACCATATAGACATGAACACTAGATTTATGTGGAAAACCCAATGATGGAAAAACCATGGTGAGGATTAGCTCCCAATATAAAGAATTCCAAAACCAAATACAAAGGCTCACTACCTAGATAGGACATGCTATCAATTAAGGGCTCACTGCCACAAAATTACAAAGAAGATTGAAGAAAATTTTTACAAGGAGAAAAACTATCTCAATGCAATAGGAAGTCCAACACAATTTTCTCACACACTTGTAGACATGCTTGAAAGATAGAGTGCACCATAAGCTCCCTAGCTTAGGGAGCTCAACACTTGAATTTGGAACTAATCTACTCAAAATCGCATCACACATCACTATCTCAGATCTATCTTTCCTTTCACCAACATCTCAACTTGTACTTATACCTTCTTCAACCTTGAAACCATCCCAAGCTCGATACACAATTTGCATTTACAAATGAAAAATAGGTTAGTGCTAAATTATTCCCATGGTGGATGAGAATGAGGGAAACCTATACATCTTATTGAGGACCTAAATGAGTCCCAACATGCCTCAACACGTATCCATGAACTTTGCAAGTAGTGTTTTGTATAGGAGAAAATTTGCACCCCTTGTACAAATTCCCCTTTCACATACCCTCACCTTAGAAAATCAAATCTCAAGGAAAAATACCACATCACCCACATGCCTTTTGTCCACTTGACATTTGTCCTGTCCATCAGTGAGAGAATATTTGTCTAGGACAAATGCATGACACGTGGGCGTTTGTGCATCACACTGTTGTCCTTGACAGATTCCTACATCTAAAGTTGGTAGATTGATGCATAGTAGGGGTAGTCAGTTTCAAATTGACCCAAAACAACCAATTCTTAAAGGTTTCTAGCACTTATTAGTGGGTTTCTCTTCTTAGGTATGCTAACTTCTAGTAGCACTCCATAACTAGTTTTTCCAACACAATTTCCAAGAAAAACCTCATACCCAAAATATGATTAAAATTATAGATACCCTTTATTCCCTTTGACAACATATCTAATATTCAGGTGGGGGTGTTTTGGAACACAGGCCAAATCTTGACTGTTACGCTTTGAATTAGGCCTAATTAAGCTTCCCCTACTAGGTCACAACAAGGTTTTTAAACTACAAGCTTCCAATATTCATGCAAATGTCTCTTACATGACTTATGGTGTCTCTAAAAACCTTTCCAAGAAAATTCAATAACTTTCTAAGAGTTTTGCTTCAATCCCTAAGTCCTATGAAATTTATATGCTTAATACATGAGGTTAATTAGGTTAGGGCATCACCAAATTTGCACCAACCTCCATCCCCTACTCCTAGAAAATTGAGAACACAAAAAAAAACATATCTAGACCCATTCCAACAAGTTTGAGGCTTGTTCACCATTGGAATGGGAAGAAATTCATGATTTTTAGTTAAAACACACCCTAGTTAGGGTTTCAAGCAACTTTCAGTAAATCTACTCTAACTTGCTTCAAAATTAATGAATTTAGATGAAACCAATTGAAAAAGAACAAAGATTCAATGAACCATTAATTCCAACCACTTTTTAATCACTCTTAGGCCATACAAAACTGTACAGGTCTATGTAGTAGCAAATTAATCTTCCAAAACGTAGAAAATAGAGCACTTTCTTATTCAAAATTCAAAATTACAATCTCAGAACCTTGTCCCAACATTCAAAAATGTTTTTAAAGACATTACACCACATAACCAACTATTTTCCCACCAAAAACCAAACCCCAACCATTCAAATTCCCAAAAATTAAAAAGTGCAAAAGTTGCTTTAACAACTTTTTCAACTTTTTGCAACTTTTACACTATTTACCAAATTGAATCTAAAATGACTCAAAATACCTCACAAACATATAAAATGGTCTTAAAGACCTTATTACATTGAAAAACATCAAACCAAGCCAAAATTTTAACTTGCACCTACTATACCTAAGGTGCTCCTACACCATACTCCCCGGGAAAAGTAAACTGAAGTCCCATTGAGGATAGTTATGCAATAGTAGATTCATGCTTGATCATGTCATTCTCTAACACCCAAATGAAATCCTCATTTCGTAAACCATTCCAATTGATTAAATACCAAAAGTAGGCATTATCCCTTGTCTTTTTTAGTTCCTTGGCACCTAGGATATGCTCCAACTTTAGAGGCCTACTTGATGGATGATCTTTGACTCCTTCCTTTTCTGAGAATGTTGTTAAACGTACAACATCACCTACAACCACATCTCCTCCTTCCTTTTAATGAACTTCCTTCTTCTTCACTTCAATTGTGTGCTTGGACTTGTCCACATTCCGTTGTAGTTTATCCTTGACCTCTCCACATTTGCTTCTCATCTCTTCCATCTATTGTTTTGTCCTTGTAACTGCTACTTGATTAGGCATACTAACCTCTGACACAAAAGAAATGGAATGACCAATATCCCCTTTTGAAGACAACAAGTGGAATACCCTTCCTACCATCATAGCAACATACTTCTTAATCCAATCTTGGATCTCTAAAATCAATTCATCCTTCATTTTTGCTGTCATAATAGCTCTAGGTTTTGAAGTGGTTGCAAGGTCAATGTCCTCTTCTTCTACCTTTATGAATTTCTTTCTACCTACCTTCATCACATTAGATCCCATGGTTTTTCCTTTTTCCTCCTCCTACAATGGTGTGAAGGTATAGGAGACCCCATCTTTTTCTATCTCATAAGTATTCATCCTTCCATCATACTTAGCATACCTATCAAATTGATAAGGCCTCCCTAGTAGCAAATGGAACACTTCTATGGGTATTATGTCACATAAAATTTTGTCTTTGTACCCTCCTATATGAATCTCCACCCAAATTTGTTCATTCACCAAAACATGTTGACCCTCATTTAACCAAGAGACTTTGTCAGGAGTAGTATGTGGCATCCTTTACAACTTAAGCTCTTCAACCATATCAACTAAAACCATATTATCTATACTACCTGAATCAATTACAACTTTACAAACCTTAGCCAAGCAGTTACAAGTTGTCTTGAAGAAATTCCTCCTTCGTGGTTGCTCCTTCTCTATTGGTACCTTGATGAGGGTCCTCCTTACCATGAGTGATTTGAACAAAAACTTCTGGCTCAACATGTTGTGATGGAGAGTTCATACTTTCACAATCATATCCTTGAATAATATGATTTCTCCTTTCTCCTCCAACTAAAGTAGTGGCCCGATTTTCAATGAATTTCCATGCTTGATGTCCAAACTTGTTGATTTGTAACATTTTCCTGTGAACCAATTAGATCCTCTTCCTTGACCTCCAAATTTTCCTCTAAAGCGTGATCTACCTCCTCTGAATCCACTTCTTGCATCTGCAACTTGTTATTGGAATTTTCTTGTATCTTCTTAGCTCTCATATGACTTCCTTGGATTAGAAAATTACCCTCTTCCCCTAGAATTGTTTCCTCTACCCTTATTTTTCTTGTCTTGTCTTCTATTTAGCTTTTCTTCAGCCTTAATTTCCAATTGGTATTATTGCTCTACCATTCTTGGGTTTGTCAAACTCAACTCATCTTGAAGGTTAAATCTTAACTCATTGAGATATCTAGCAACATTCTCCACATCATCCTCCATGTGACCCGATCTTCTACTCAGCTTATAAAACTCCTTAGTATAGGCTTTGACATCCATATCTCTTTGCTTAATATTTTTAAGTTTCTTGAATAGTTGAATTGCATAATCACACAGTAGAAACTTTCCCTTGAGTTTGGTCACCATTCTATCCCAAGAGACAATTTTTGACATGCCTTTCTTCCTCCTTTCAATTTGCTCATAATCCCACCAAAGTAGGGCATGCCCCTTCAATTTTGTTTTTTCCAACTTTACCCTTTGTTCCTCTAGTATGTCTTCATGTTCAAAGTAATTATCAAGTGTTTCTATCCAATAAAAAATCTCTTCATCATTCAAGTTCCCTCCATACATAGGTAAATCCATTTTTACCTTGTGACTATCTCTCTTGACTACCTTTAGTAGCTTTCCCATCCTCTGCTCATTAGGATCCAACTCTTCTTGGGACCCTTCTTGGGAATTCTCCTCTTCCCCTTCTTCTTCATGTTCACTCACATCACCTATGACCATACCTCTCCTATGAATAGTTTCAATAGCCTCAAGCCTAGCTACCATCATATCTTGCAGTTCCTTCAATTTCTTAATCTCTTTTGGAGCCGTCTCTTTCATTTCATTCATTTCCATAGCCATATGGTTACCTTCTGGATATATCTTGTTCTCCTTTTGTTTCAAACTTTCCCTCTTATAGACCTACCTATGCTCTAATACTAATTTGGTGCAGAGTAGGGGTGGTTAGTTTTAAATTAACCCAAAACAACCAATTCTTTAAGGTTTCTACCACTTATTGGTGGGTTTCTCTTCTTAGGTTTGTTAACTCCTAGTAGCACTCCATAACTATTTTTTCCAACATAATTTCCAACCTAGACATCATACCCAAATTCTGATTGTAATTAAAAATACCCTTTATTCCCTTTGACAACATATCTAATTTTTCAGGTGGGGGTGTTTTAGAATACTGAGGCCAAGTCTTGACTACTACACTTCAAATTTTATCCTACTAGGTCACAAAAAGGTTTTCAAACTATAAACTTCCAATCTTCATGAAAATGGCTTATACATGCCTTATGGTGTCTCCAAAAACCTTTCTAAGCAAATTTAACAACTTTCTAAGAGTTCTACTTCAATCCCTAAGTCCTATGCAATTTTTATGCTTAATACATGAGGTTAATTAGGTTAAGGCATCACCAAAATTGCACCAACCTACATCCCTTGCTCATGCAACATTGAGAACAAAAAACACAACATTTCTAAACCCATTCCACTGAGTTTGAGGTTTTTTCACCAATGGAATGGGAAGAAATTCATGATTTTCAGTCAAAAAACATTGTAGTTAGGGTTTCAAGCAACTTTCAGTAAATTTGCTCCAACTTGCTTCAAACTTAATGAATTCAAATGAAACGAATTGAAAAAAAACAAAGATTCAATGCACTATTAATTCCAACCATTTTTTAATCACTCCTAGGCCAAATGAAACTATATAGGTCTGTGTAGTAACAAATTAAGCTTCCAAAATGCAAAAAACATAGAACTTTCTTATTCAAAATTGAAAATTACAATATTAGAACATTGTCCCAACATTCACCAATGTTTTTAAATACATTACACCACATAACCAACCATTTTCCCTCCAAAAACCAAACCCCAACTATTCAACTTCCCAAAAATGCAAAAGTTGCTTTAACAACTTTTATACTATTTACCAAATTGACTCCAAAATGACTCAAAATACCTCAGAGAAATAAGAAATGTTCTTCAAGATGTTATTACATAGAAAAACATCAAACTAAGCCAAAATGTTAACTTGCACCTACTAGACCTAAGGTACTCCTGCACCATAGAGGCATTACACACTTGATTGGGGACAAATTGTAACGTCCCTCTTCCACCGATTGACCCAAAAACACCTTATTCCTTCTCATCCCACCTTCAAAACCATCCATTCTCACTTCATTTTATCCTTCTTTCACATTCTCTAGCAATATTATACACATTCTCATTCACTCCATCCTTCTAGCAATTCATTTTGTGAGCATTGCAACAGATTTGAAGCTCCATCAACTCCACATTGAAAGTGTGAGGCAAGCCATAGAATTTATGGGCTTGGAGTCTTGCGAGACCTCCATTCATCACTATTGCAGTTGTGGTAACTTTTCCAAGTCCATACCTTGCATTCTCCCCCATTGGCTAGTGAACTTTTGGGTGGAGGTGGTAACGCTTCACTCCTCTCATTTGTGATTTGATAGAGTAGCATAGTATTGTTTTTTAGTGTTCATTGCAATCTTACTTTCTACTTTCTTTCTCATATTATTCTACTTTGTTCCTTTTTCGCTGCTTGTGCAGGTGGAAACACCAAAATAGGCATTTGATTGAGGCAACCCCCTATACAGCCCCAACAATTTTCCCCTCTTACTTGTGTGTAGGTGGATGTGTGTGTGGAGCTAGTTGGAAAATCAGTGCTTTTGTGAGATTATCTTCATCACCCTTGCTTTTATTTACTTGTCATCTTCACCTCTATTTCTCATTCTCTTTTTCCCATCAAAACCAACTAACTAGGTTGTCAGGTAGTTTTTAGGTAGTTTGTATTGTACATTCTATTTTCTGGTAATATAGACACCAACATGTCCAAGAGATGCTAGTGCGCCACACTCTCATCCTATAACTGCGCTACTGTCCTCAGATAGAGAGTTGTCTAAGGTGCAATACTAACTCCAAAAACTAGGTCACCTAGTCTAAACTTGAAGTTCAAGTCTGAAGTGTGACAAAGGTACTAAATAGTGCTCTTCATTCTTGATCATCACCCCAATACATCTTTTAGAGTGAGGTAAGTTAGTGCAACCCTCTGATCTTGACTCTCCGTGACCTAGAGCCTTGATGTGATTGGTCCCCTTCTATTACATTTTTGGTGAACCTGACGTGAACCATTTTGGTTCTGTTTAGCAGTGCTAAAGGGTATTTTCCTCGCATTCTAGGAGCATTGAAGGTGTGAATGTTGTGAGTAATTTCACCTTATAGCCCAACTTGTGACTACTAGTAGGCACAGTTGGAAGGTTCCATAAGTATTGTAGAATGAAGCATTAACTAGATCATTGTCCTATTTTAAACCTATGAGGGGATTTGTGAGAGTATCATTTAGTCTGTGTGATGGCCTCTTTTATGCATCTTCCTATCCCCTCTTTGTAGCCTGTGAGTAGTGCTCCAAGTATAACCTTCACCTCGCAAGACCTGTCAATGGGTTTTAATAGAGAACCATCTCCTCTTTATGTCCTTCCATGAATCAATGGGAACATTGTAGTAGGTGTTCTTGTTGACCTAACATCTTAGGTAAATATCATAACTAAGGAGATTATGTTAATTAAATTCCTACATAAAGATGGGTATGACACACCTGTAAGCACCATCTGTACACACAATGGACTTTCTGTACCTCCCCTTGGTAGTATCATTTTGTTAGTCCTTTTTGGACCTAAGTTTATAAAAATGTTGCTTGACATAATCCCAAGGTCCAAAATTTTCAAAGTGAAGTTGGGTAGCCCCTAGTTAGTATCTATGAATGTAGTTCCCTCAATTGTGCATAAATTTTTGAATTTTATTCATGAGGTTTCAATCCATGTGATCCATGACACTAGTTATAGACCATTGGTTGTGCATGGTAGCTATTGTTTAGACCAATTTTGTCCTACACCCATTGGTCCACTCCTTTCTAGGAATGACCTCTTGTATGAGACTTATCAAAAGCACAAGAAAGGGTGCTTAATGCCTAGAGTGAAGTACCCTCCATCACCTTATGTTGTTTTGCATAGGACATGCCTAAAAGTTGACAGTGATGCCGCCAAGGCCTATAGAAGAGAAGAAGAGAAGTGCTCTTGAGATTCCTCTTCTTCTACCTTTGCTATCTAGTGTAATTCTTCCTCTCACCCTGCTGTGGTGCCATCAGGTTTTGCTCCACATTTTTAGGATAACCCTATGGTTCTCAATTGGTGAAAGCCTAAACATCCTACATTTAAACTTCCTATTCTATCCACGAAGCCTAGGCTCATTCGATACGATAGAAGTAAGGGTCCCCACTAGGTATCCTCTATGTTAGCCTCCATGGTCTCCCACCTCTCTTGCTTCTAAAGTAGTGAATGGGAAGAGACTCACCACCGAGGCACTAGAGACAACTTCCCCCATTGTTTCTCAACCTCTTCCTCTTGCTCCAATTTAGGAGTTTGTCCCTCTGCTGAAGATGGATTTGATGGAAACCCCATGGCTAAGTAGGAGCCTTACATACCTTCACAACTCCCAGCCTCTAGCTCAAAGATTCATAGAAACTACCTTGTGCGTGAGCACAAGCACCAACGAAAGGATTTGCTAGTTGAGTAGGCCACTTTGCAAAAAAGGGAAGAGGATATGACCACCCCTACTTTATGATGAGAGTCAAGACCCAAGATTTAGAAAAGAATCAATAGCAGCAAAAAAAATTTATTATTTATTTATGGGAAATATGTTCTAATTGTATATAAATTACATTCCAGAGGATGGGATCCTCACAGGGTGCACTACATGCAACTTTACTATTACTAAAAAGCAGATCCCCTTTTCCCCAATACAATCTTTCTCTTTTTCCCTAATACCCCAGAATTTACAAAATGAGTCCTAAATAGCCTTTTTATGGATTGGAGCCAAAAAATATAATTTTAAAGTTGAATTTAGGTGGTTGAGTGCCAAAAATTGAAAATTGAAATTAAGTAATTGAGTCACAATTCAAAAATTGGCAATTTTCCAAAAAATGACCAACTTTCGGAAGCCATAACTTTTGATTCGGGACTCCGTTTGACAAACTGTTTGAATTGTTGGAAAGGTATCAAAGTGTAGAACATTCTAATAACTAATTTTCTAGTTCTGAATTTTTTTGGGCCCATACAGGACCATTTAGTGCCTCAAACTGGACTCAGCATATTTTTCAGAGCAATTTTGGGAAACTGAAACTTGAATAACTTTCAAACCGGGAATGATCTTGGCCTGATTCTTTCACCAAATTGCTTATTTTTTTGTCTTGAAGCTTCCCATAAACATTTTCCTCCTCACACCTTCAAATTCAAAACTGCTAAAAATAGAAATTGACTAGAAAAAGCATAAATGCAATTCTTATTCGACGAAAAGGGTATATAGAAATGCAAAAAAATCTAACAAAAAGAAAAGATAAAAGGAAACATATTTTTGGGGAAAGGATTAATTAGAGAGAGCCAGAGTCCATGTGCAATACCTATAGTATTGGCAACAAAGAAGGATGGGGAGTGGAGGATGTGTACAAATTCTAGGGTCATAAATAAGATAGCAATCAAGTTTAAATTTCCCCTGCCAAGAATTGATGACTTGATGGACTATTTGAATGGAGCTCAATACTTAACAAAGATAGATCTCAAGAGTGGATATCACCAAATCCAGATTAGAGAGGGTGATGAATGGAAAACTTCCTTTAAAACCAAAGAAGGCTTGTTCAAGTGGTTATTCATGCCTTTTGGGCTAACCAATGCACCAAGAACATTCATGCGGCTCATGAATGAGGTACTGAAAGAATTTCTAGGAAAATTTTTTATTGTGTATTTAAATGATATATTGATTTTGAGTAAGACACTAGATGAGCATCTAATGCATATTCGTAGAGCCTTTGAGAAGTTAAGAGAGGAGAATTTATTAATTAATTTGAAGAATTGTAGTTTTTTGAAGAGGGAGTTAGTGTACTTGGGGTTTTTTTTCTCATCAGAAGGTCTTCAAATGGACCCAGAGAAGGTGAAGGATATTCTAGAATGGCCTACCCAAAGAAATAATACTGAGGTGAGATATTTCTATGGTTTGGCCAATTTTTATAGGAATTTCATTAGAGAATTTAGTAGTATTTGTGCACCCATGACTAAAATGATGAGAGGGGATAAAAAAGAGTTCAAGTGGAGCACTAGAGCAACAAACAGTTTTGACATGTTAAAGAAGGACGTGACATAACATATCATGTTATCCCTTCTAGATTTCAATAAGGTGTTTTAGGTGGATTGTGATGCCAGTGGTAGTGCCATTGGAGTTATTTTGAGCCAAGAAGGTCAGCCCATTACATATTTCAATGAAAAGTTAAATAATGCAAAGAATAGGTATTATGTGTATGATCAAAAATTCTATGCAATAGTTCATGCATTAAAGAAATAGAGGCATTATCTATTACCAAAGGAATTTGTTTTGTATATTGTTCATCAAGCATTATAGTACCTCAATAGCCAAGGAAAATTAAATTAGAGACATTTGAAATGGGTAGAATTTTTTCAATGTTATATTTTTTCTTTGAGGCATAGGAGTGGGAGGTAAAATTTTTTGACAAAAATGTAGATTGAGGTGGTTGGGTTCAGTGAACTCAAGACCTTGTATCCTAAAGATCCCGATTTTGCAAAAGCTTGGAAAGCTTGCAAGGAGCTTGTTACATTGGACAAGACAAAATGGTTGGATTTTATAATCCAAGATGGCATGTTGTTTAGGGGAAGCCAATTGTGTATTATGAGAAGTTGCATGAGAGAGAACTTGATCAAGGAGAAGCACAGTGGAGGATTAGGAAGACACTTTTGTTGGGATAAGACCTATGGAATTATTAGTGAACATTATTATTGGCCTCAGTTATCACAGGATGTGAAGAGATTTGTGCAAAGTTGTTGGGTATGCTAGAGGGCTAAAGGAGTGAGCTAGAACATAGGGATGTATCAACCATTACATGTACCATAGAGGTCATGGGAAGATATAAGTATGGACTTCATTCTTGGTTTACCAATGATAGAGAGGGGAAATGACTCAATATTTGTGGTGGTTGATAGGTTTTCAAAGATGGAACATTTTATCCCATTCGAAAAGACCCATGATTCTTTCCAAATTGCTGATTTGTTCTTCAGAGAGGTGGTAAGACTACATGGTCTACCAAAAAGTATTGTTTCAGATCATGACACCAAATTTGTTGGGTACTTTTGGAGGACCTTGTGGAAGAAATTGAGGATATAATTGAAGTTCAGTTCTACACACCATCCATAGACTGATGGGAAGATTGAGGTAGTGAATAGGAGTCTGGATAACCTATTGAGATGCTTGGTAGGAGATAAATCCAAGGGATGGGACCTGATCTTACCCTAGGAATAATTTTCTTACAACAATTCTATCAACAGAAGCACAGGAAGATCACCATTCCAAATTGTGTATGGAGGCAGTCCCATAACGAGAATATGGAGTCATTTTGTTTGAAACTCCCTAGGGAGAGTACTTGTGGAGTCCTTTACCTACCCTACACTTTTGAGTTTTCTAGATCACGGTCTACTTCCTCAATGGTTTAGGTATGCATTTCCAACCCTACTAACTCTTCGATCTACTTTATTGAATGATCATCAATATTTGCACTCGCTAAAGTGGGGAAAATATATATAGGAGTGAATTTTCACCCCTTGTACAAATTCCCCTTTTACATACCCTCACCTTTGAAAATAAAATCTGAACTAAAAATTCCACATCACCCACCTGCCTTTTGTCAACTTTTTGTTTATCACGTGCATTAGTGAGTGAATATTTGTTTAGGACAAACAAACGAAACATGGATGTCTATACACCACGCTACAACCCTTGACAAATTCATGCGTATGAAGTTGGTAGAGGTGTTACACACTTTATTGGGGCTGAATTGTAACATCCCTCTTTGACCAACTGACGTGATAAATGGCTTACTCCTTCCCATCCCACCTTCAAAAAAATACATTATCACTTCATTTCATCCTTCTTTCACATCCTCTAACAATCTTCCTTACATTCTCATTCACTTCAGCATTCTAGTACTTCACTTTTTTAGCATTGTAGTAGATCTAAACCTCCATCAACTCCACATTCCAAGTGTGAGGAAATCCATAGAAGTTGTGGGCTTGGAGGCTTGCAAGACATCCTTTCATCACTGTTGTGGATGTGATGACTTTGACAAGTCCATACCTTGCGCTCTCCTCCATTTTCTAGTGAGATTTTGGGTGGAGGTGGTAACGCTTCACTCATCTCCATTGTGATTTGATAGAGTAGCATAGTATTGTTATGTGATGTTCATTGCAATCTTTCTTTATACTTTCTTTATCATATTATTCTACATCATTTATTTTTGGTTGTTTGTGGAGGTGGAAACACCAAAATAGGGTTTTGACTGAGGCAGGCCCCTATATAGCCCAAAAGATGCCAACACATTGTGTTGTCATCCTTGAACAAATATCTATCTAAGGTGCAGTACTAACTCCAAAGACCAACTCGCCTAGCCTAAACTTGAGTTTGGGTCTAGAGAGTGACAAAATTACTAAATAGTGCTTTTTATTCTTGATTCTCACTCCAAGACATCTTTTAGAGTGAGGTAAGTTAGGGCAGCCCTTTGCTCTTGGATCTCTATGACCTGGAGCCTTGACATGGTTGGCCCCCCTCTCTTACATGTTTAACACAAGGTCAGCCAACACCCATGCAAAAACATTAAAAAAATTAGGCACACACATCTTTAACATGGTCCAATCTTTCTAGACAATAAAATTCACTTGAACACGATTTGGAGTAAGCAATAAATACTTGAAATTTCATCTAGAAGCTTCACAAAAAACTTCACTTGAAAAGCATGATCATTATGTACATTTGAATAACCCTATTATCCACTATAATACACTATAGCTCATAAAATCATCAACAAGTACACCAAATTTCAAATCCTCTTAAACCAGGCAAGAAAACAACCTTATTAACTTATTCTCAGAATAGCAAGTCCTAAAACCAAAATGCAGAGAAATGTGGAGAAAATACATTTCTCCTAAACGACAACTAGACAGGTTGAAATGCAGAGTTCACATATTGGTGAAAATATTTCACACTATATGATGATCCAAAAGCCCATATTTTGGATATAGAGGCCACCAATAGCCATGAAAAATACCTCTTATCTACACAAGCATCACATCAACCTAGAAGAAATACAAAGCACATCCTAGAGCATACACTGAATACCTGCATAAGAATATTTTCAATATTTGTCAAATTTTCTCAAAAAAACTTGGAAACCAAGTACCAAAGACATCATTGCCTCACATTTCTTCACTTTAACACACCTCCAAACATAGCAACATAAGGATAACTCTATGTACTCATAATACTTTTTCAATATCTGAACTATACATGTACAAACTATAAACCTTATTTATTACAATTTTCTTAATATCCTCAACATATATAGTTGAAACCTAGAAAATAAGGGGGGTTGTGCTCGACCTATTAGGAGATGGAACACACAAAAGGGGGCCCTATTTTCTCTATTTATTTCAAGAAAACCCTAGAGATCTTAATCTAAAGGCCTAAGAGGGGGAAGAGACCTACTATAAGGTCTCCTAGGGTCTAATTAAAGACTAAAAAAGGGGTTCAACACTAAGAAAAGTCTTAGAAAGAAAGATATACAAATGATATGCATATATAACTATGCAAACTATATTATAGAACCCAAAATTAAAAAATGGACTGAGAATGAACAAAGTTGCACCTAGAAATCTGAAGATGTCTGAAATAAGCTCTGAAATTAGGAAATGCTCAATTTTAATGCACACTAGGAATCATATTCCAATTGGGACAATTTTGTCCCAATTTAGGGTTTCAAGCTAGATCCAGAATCTACAAATGCTAAAGTACAATCTACAAATTTTTTTTGAAAAATAGTATATTGGGTTTCATATGCCATGAGTGGGGATTTAGTCCCAGTATTAGGGTTGATCTGAAACTCTGATATCTTGTAGTGATATGTTGTAGCTACTCTCCTTCCATATCTCTAAGTCTGAAACCTTGAATTGTAACATGTAGGTGACATTCCATGATCTTGTGAGAAAGATGATAACTTTGACAACTTTGCAAATTCAAAAAAAAATTCCAATCTTTCTCTTCGCAATGGATCTTTAACCTAAATATGTAGATCACACATCAATGAGAGGGAAAATTTTGTTTTGTTAGTGGATAAACCCCATTTTGGTAATCAAACCTTGAAATGAAATAAAATAGAAGGAAGGAATGATGAATGAACAAATAATCTATGTTGCAACTCACCAAACCCTTATAAAAAAGGCTACAAAATTATCTAAAATGGCTAGCATGAATCTAGATCTTGAATCTTGATTGAATTCTATGGATCTTGACTTGAATTCTTGCTTGAATGATAAGAACCTACATCACAAATGTTAGCTCAAAAATAAAAATGATGCATGATGACTTTGACATGATGCTTGATTCTTAAATATAGCTCCAAAATGCTTGATAATTAGCTCTTGATGGTTCTTGAATAGCGTTGAATTACTAGAATGATTGAATGCTTATATCACACTTTCTAATTAAAGTTGTTAGGAGAAAATATGTGAAATAACCTTGTATTTATAATTGTTTATACAAAATTTCTCGAAATTACAACACTACAAGCCAACATCAAATCTAGGAGAATTAAATCCTACCAAGAATTCAAATTTAAAATAGGTCCAAGCTAAGTGGGACTCATACAAAAATTCAGGTGTATGAGTCCTAGTAGCCTAGGCTTGGGAAACAAATTTACATAAGCGTTAAGTTCTATGCAAAATTCATGACCAAGCCCTGAAACTTAGGTGGGATCCACATGCCCAAGGTGGTGTATGAGTACCAGATCACTAAATTTGGGCCATACAATCCAAAATCACTAAATTATGATTGGTCGATAAATACATGTCAGGATTATCCTAAAAAAAATGCATTAAATAAGGCTTGTGGATGCAAAATAAGACCAAATAAGGCATAGAGAAGCCCAATTTTAGCAGTGAGTGCCCAAACAAGTTTGAAAATATAAAGGGATACATTTTTCTACACTACAACTACTAATAACTACTTCCATACACATAGTTGACATCAATGGCAACAACAACTAGTTGACATCAATGAAAACGTCTTCATAGTTGCAACATTCGACACCTAGCAAATGGGTCCTCACTAGGACCTAGGACCCTATTTTCACATGACATTTCATATTCCTTGAAGTGTTTCCTAGTTAAGTGAGCTAGGATATGCTTTTTGGTAGTATTTTAATGATTTCAAATCCATGATTTAATGCCAGCTTGTGTTATTTGAATTTTGGGATTTAATGTTAAGATATGTATAAATACAAGGATATTTCATGTAGTTTCACCTAATAATTTATATGTAAGCATCATAATATAAAGTCTATGAGATCAATAGCATTCAAAGGAATTCAAGGGAAGATTTATAGAATATTATTGCAGCAATAAAGATCCATTTCATCATGTCAAAGGAATAATGCATCATGCATGTTGTTGAGCTAATGTGTTGATGTAGCATTCAAGCATATTCACAGAATTGTTTCTAATCAATTATTATGATCAATATCTACATTCATTAAGGTTGCTTCATGCAAGATTGTCGATTTGTACTACATTGTTTCAATTGAGGATTGGTCAGTTATGACATTGCATTTTCATTCATCTTTCATTTCATGCATTATTTCATTTCAATGTTTAATTACCAAAATAGGGTTTGACCATGGAAAACCTTTATTCCCTAACAATTTTTTTTTTCTCTCCTTTGATGTGTGATTGCAGGTTTTAGGTTGAAGATCATTTGGAGAGAAAAATTGCAAAAATTGTCACCTTTTTGAAAAATAATGAAAATTGAGCTACAAGATTAATTTATGAATGTTTGATAGTGCCCAACTAGAATCTAGGAGTGAAAATTGAGAGGAAAAAAACCCAAAAAAAGATTTTTCAGAGCCCTGGCCAAGACCCATTCACAAGAGGGCGAATGGGTCCTCACTAAGGCCCAAAAAGACACTTTTTGCAATGGGTACACAACATTTAAACCTCTTAAAACTTTCATTTTCATTACTATATCCATTAGGTTTAATTTTTGTTACTCATTTACACATTATAACCCTCACATTGAATGAAATATAGGACAATAGGAAGTTCATCATTACATCTCATTTTGGAGAACCCTATTTTCCTATGTTTCAATATATACTATTTTTAATTTTGAATGCTTTACAATGTATGATTTTCTAGCTTATATTGAATTTTCTCTAGTAAATTTTCTTCTTTTTATTTGGCTTTGTATGCATATTTAGTGCATATTTTTCTAACTTCATCAGGTTTGAATTATTTATTCTTTTTTGGTAACATATTGCCATATTTGCTTAGGTTATTTTGGAAGAAATTAGTTCCACATTATCTTGAAATAAATTCTATTCACCTATTGATCATTGCTATAGTAACATGTTTTCTTCTTTTGGTGAAGTTTTAAATTCTTCCTTAGACCTATATCTCTTTTTAGTTACTAGAGAAAATTAATTGACCATATTCCAAAGGATATTTCTCTTATTAATGTTTGGAATATCGATATCATTTTTTTTCCAACACCAAGTTCTGCAAATTTCTCAAGTCACTAAAATTGTTGATGAATGTTGCATGTGTCATTTCTAGTTTCACAAAAGTGTCTCTTGCAAAGAAAATTTTATTATTTTTCTCATCAAATAGTCTCTAACCCTTTGAAAATTTAAAAGAAAATAGAAAATGATGAATTTGTGACTCTTGTAAGTCAGCTTATTTATTTTCCTCTTAGGATTCAATACATAGAAATTGGATCCAAAATTTGAATATGCCAAAAAAATGAGAGATGACCATAGCAAATTCCAATATCGAGTCTTCCTTTGAAGAGATAATAAAGGTGAATTTTTGTAGAGATAAAATATTTTTTCAATTTCTTCTACCTAAAATTCCAAGTTTAATCTTTTGCAATACAAAATTTCTAAGAAAATACTCATCATAGTTTTGTTTGTACTTTCAATTACTCTATTTTTTTTAGTGTGAAATTTTAAGATGATGCTTGATCCTATTTTTCTTGAGATATTATTCAATCACATTTTTATGAATTCACAACCCTTATTGGGCCTTAGTTTGATAATTGATTATTATGCACTATTTTGAACCATGGTACGAAACTATTAAAATGTTTCAAAAGCTATTTGATTCTTGTTGAAAAATAGATATAGGCCATTATAAAAATATATTCATCAATGAGAAAAAAAAAATTATTTACAAGGATAGATGGAATTAGAATAGGACCATATAAATTATAAATGATCAATTGTAATTTTCTTTTATCTCTTTCATTTGAATTTTTAAAGGGGTCTCTTTCTTGTTTAGCCAAGATGTGTGCTTCACATTTTCAACTTTTCTAAGACAATTTAGAAAACCCACAACATTTTTCTTGTGCATTATGTCAGTGTTGTCATAGTTGGATAGCAAAAATCTTGAATGAAAAATTTAATGTCCCTCAAATAAAGTTTTAATTCAAATATGAAAATCTCATATTTAATCAAACTCAAATTAGAACAAATTGGGTATACTGAAATTAGCACAAAATTACACCAAATGGAAATCGGGTAATGCACAATTGAAGTCAAATATTTAATAATAGATATCCACATGGATTTTTTTTTCTTTTTATTAAATATATACATAAATAGGGCAGGATAAACCCTTCACCAAAATATTCAAATATATATTAGAAAAGTGTGCAATTGATATTGGATGATGTATGAATGAATAATAAAATGAAAAATTAGTTTGTTTCATGAATCATCTGATAACAACAAGCTACAACTGCAACAAAATACCCAAATAAATTCCCAACTAATAACCCGAACTTTCCAAACTAGTGTAAACACCACACAAGCTCACCCCAATTTTCATAAAATGTTTCCAATAGGAAAGTACATATATGAATACTGTAACATCATAAAAATATTTTTCTCACAATAGAAATACCATCTGAAACTGAAAAAATCCACAATATGCACTCCAAACTACACCAAACCCTTGTAAATAAACTAAGAGAATTTACCAAACTAATGAGCATTCAACACAATGGAAATATCTTGATGAAATTGTACCTGGAGAACCTCAGAACCACTATCTTTGAGCCTCAATATCCTTGGTTTACCACCCTTGGAGATCCTTTCTTCATTGGTTTACTAGTCTCTAAAGAAGATAAAATGCTCAGCCAAAATCTGCAACAAGAATGATCCAAAATGAAGGCCAAATTCATCTTTTATTGAAAAATATTCAATTTCCAAGTTGGGGACCTAAAATTCATGACCAAGGAGAGATTCCCTTTTTCATTTAGTGCATGTAACCATTGGTGCCAAGTGTCCATTGATTTCTTCCACTCCATTGTAAGCTGCCATTTGTCCGAGCATGTCATAAACCACCAAATGCGAAAATTGCTTCAAAATAGCTCCTCCAAAATTAGAATTCAAAAATTGGACCCTTAATAATAAATTAAAAATATTTATTATTTTTTTCCCAAAAATGATTTTATAATTTTATCTTGAAAATCTAATTTAGCCTATTTATTTGCAGCTCCTGATTGGCAATTTTGAAAATAGGTTTTACTAAAAATAGTAAATGTTATTTTTAGAACAAGGGACATTACATGTCCTCCCTCCCAAAAATTTATTTCCCTAAAGAAATTATAAGCATAATGCTCTAGAAACCTTGTGCCAAAATGACATATCATGCCAAATTGCATATGAAGCTCTTTTCTTGTACCTATGAAGAGTTGTAATCTTTGCCAAAGAATACTATGCCAAAATGTGGACTCAAACTTCTTTCTTCCATTTATATGAATCCAAAAAGAAAATATATTCAATATAGTCTCTTGGATGTGTAAGTAATGGATGGATTCATTCTCATACTTTAACTAAAACCCATCTTCCCACAAAATTTTAGTAAAGTTTTCAAATGCACTAGCATGTGATGAGTCAAACCTATAACTTCTAAATATTCTCCAAATGATATAAATATGTTTTTTTCTGCTTGTAGGTCTGATGTATGATTTAATGTACTCACCAATATAGAAAAAATGAAATTTTTAAATATACACTTCTCTTACCTCCATAACACTGAAATATTCGGTGCAGGAATGTGTAGCAAAAAGCCCATACTTTACCTCAACTTGAGTGATATTAATTTTAGCCTCACAAACTGATGTAAGGAATAAAGTATAGTAAAGGAGTGGAAAATATCATCATACAACAAAAAAATTCACAACACCATTCTCCCAAGTTTGAATTTGCAAACAACCCATCTGAATAGAAGTTGATGTTCATCCCAAGTCTAATTGCAAGCACAAACTTATCATCCCAATTATGTGAAGTATCTCTATGAATCTCTTTAAAAAAAAAACCATAAAATTTCAGGTTCACCCAAGAAAATAACATGTTATAATCCTAAATACATATAAATCCCATCAAATACTCATATAATCTCCAAATCACACATTATTGCTAACATTTTTCTGCTCCAAATTGAAAAACTAAAGCCAAAACTTCTAAAGTTGATATGAACTGAGAAAATAACAATAAGAAATGATATAAAAGAGAATTAAATTGATACACAACAGAAGCACACTCCCCAATACACAAAACCCATAAATCTTCACACAACTTCATTGGATACCTAAAGTCAACACACACATATTGCACAATAGGAACAACTTCCCTGTATCTTCTCCAAATAAGTGTTATTATGGGTGGATTAGTGATATTCAATATTGTATACCTTATTATAATATAATTAAGAAATTATGCTTCCACCAAACATACCAATCTATAGTTGTTCATAACTGAATTTACCAAAATCAACAACATACAATTGTTGTAGAAGCTACCAAAATGAAAAACATGAGTAATAGTCATCATTATGTCTAATGTTGAATTAGTGGTCAATCATGTGAGGTTTAAAAATATATTCACCAACATCTACACACCTTTGAAATTCTTCAAAATCAGCAACCCATGAAATATTTTCTTCAGCAAGCTAAGTGGTTTTGAGAAGAATTTGAAACTGTTTCTTTAATATTTGGTCTTGATTCTTTCAAATTTAATGGCGCTTATCCTTTGCATTATAACCATAAAAAATCCATTTACTACAACATCACATCCCATAGAAAAATATGGTAAGAAATCTGAAATAGAAAGTACATAGCATAATATGGTTACCTTCACAAACTTAACCCAAGTTTCTTGTGTTATTCCCATCAATGTTATATCTTCTTTCTTTGCTCGAATTGGAAGTATTAAATAAGGACCACTAAGATGCATGATATTGAAATAAATTTCACTTCCATTGGGTTTCATCTAATGTTGTACCTGTTGATGGTGTTTTCTGCACACCAACAACTCAGACAAAAAAGGATATTCTATCTCTCTTGAAAGATAATCTTCAACAATAAATTGCTGAAAATCACCCCAAGGTCTCTTGGGTGTTAGGTCTTGACAATACATAAGCAACTCAGATAATATGTGAAAATGCTAGTAATCACAAGGGGCCTTACAAATGAACAATGTTGGAAGTGAATTTTCATCAGATGCAACAATATGGTGATGCTTTCAATCCTAAAACTAACCCAAATTCAAAATAAACAGCAAAAGAGATAAGGTTTTAGAGAGATTCTATTCTATTCTAACTCCTGAGATTAACAATGCAAATGATAAAACACTTGAGGTGGACCGATCCCCACGAAACCAATCTCTACTTGATCAAGATAAATCTACAATCTTATAGAAACGGTGCAATCTTCTAAGGTTTTAAATATTTTCAGATCATGAACATTCACCCAAGACAACCCAATTGCAGTTGAAATGAATAAATCTCCACAATTGAACCAAACACAGTGAATATAAAGGTCCAGACTAACTTTGCAAAGCAACTAACAATCAGCTAGCTGCAAAAAGTATGGACCAGGGATTGCTGCAAACACTTCAAACATTAAATCATAAAAATCATTGAATCAGATTTAAATCTAAATCTAACAACCTTGAGACATTTGAAAGATAGAATCATAAGAACCATGCAAGATAAGTCAACACAAAAGAGATCACCAAAAACTCACAATTCCTTCAATTGTATTGAATCACCAAATTTTAGCAACAATTCCTGTGTTTTGTTACAACATTTGCTTGAAAGAAGCTAACTCCTAACTCTAAATATAGCTAAACTTGCTTGTATCTATCCGTATATTCCTCTGTTCTCTATTCTATCTATCTAAACCCCTTACAAATGAGGCAAAAATGCCATTTATAGAAAACCCCAAACATGTTGGCCCAATTAGATTTTACAATAATAACTGGCCCCACAACAGGTCCGCCTAATTAGATTTTACAATAATAACTGGCCCCAAAATAGGTTGGCCATGAGAATTTCAAAATAGGACAAAATTTGCATTAAATGGATGAATATTATCCATGTCGGCCTACGATCTCCAACAAGATTAGATTCACGTGTCTTCCATAAATTCCTCTAGTTGTAGACAGTTTTGGCACAAATTCTTAGGCAGGTCCCACTTTTAATATCTATTTAATCCTAAAAAATATATATCATCATCAATAGCTCACATGTTAAAAATCCAATCCAAATTAAATTTGAATAAAAGTTTGAATTTTTTTTCCATTTTCAGAATTTTTTCCACTTTTGGAAATTTCATTTCAAAATCTTTTCAAGAAATTTTCATTTTCAGGAACATTTTTTAAAATTCCATTTTTTGGAAAAAATAAATAAATAATTATCTTCGGAAAAAATTTCCATTCTGGGAAATTTCGAGATTTGGGCCCTTCCTGGGAAATTGAAGAAATTTGGGAAAAAGAAGTAATCTAGGAAAATCCAATCGAGGCAGAATTTCTGAGAAATCCAACCCAGACGGACTCCTGCTACCAAGACATCATTTTGTCAAATAAATCATCAATACGGACACAAGAGATGCATAATTATCATGAGATTCATCCATTTAGCAATGAGAAATCATCATCCAACATTGGATTCATGACTTCAATTTCGAAGATTAAAATCAAGTCGAACCAAGTAGAAAATCGAAAAAATCCGGGTAGTCTAGATTTTCGCGGGTAGCTTGAAATTTCGAGAACTCATCATACTCTAGGGAAATGGAAAAATCTAGGAAAATGAAGTAATCCAGGAAAATCCGGGCCAGGCGGATTTTACTAAATAAGGAAAAAATTTCAACAATAGATCATCAAAACGAACCAAGAATGCATGTAACATCGTGTAATATTTCAAATTAAGCATGGGGTGTTGAGCATTTTTCATCAAATTCATCAATTTAATCCAGTATTTTAATTTGCACAAAGCTTGGCAGAAAATCTAGAAAAATCCAGGTGGACTGGATTTCCGCTGATGGCATAAAATTATGGACTTTGGCACATACCCAGAAAACTGAAGAAATCTGGGAAAATCCTGGTGGACTAGATTTCTGTAGGAACCTCAAAACTCTGGGTTTTGCACATAGCCGGAATTCAAGCAGAGATCGGGAAAATCCGAATGGACCGGAAAATCCCGGATTTAGGCAAAAACCCAAATTTTTCTCAAACTTAAGTTTTTTCAAAGCACAACTTGGGGGGAAGACTTAGGTAAGCTAAATGAACATCAAGAGACCTCCAAAAGAAACCAAATAAATAAAATTAAGAGGCCCAAAGACACCTAAAACTAGAGCAAAAGAGGGTCCCTACTTTCAGTGGGGCGTGTGTGCAAAACTGCACAATAGTACCTTCTCATGTGAATACTCCTTAATGGAGACATCTTGTAACTCCCCCTCATAAACACATAGTGTAGCATATTTCAACACATGCTCTCAAATTGAATGGATCCCATCATTTGTGTTAAGGAAGCCAAAATATCATCCCCTGAAAAATCATATTCCTCCACAAATGGATCTGAAATTAAAAGTATAGGGAAAGATTTTCTTACTATTTCAATCCCTTCTTTTGTTGCATCCTCTTGAAAGCCCTGAATGCTAATGTATTGGTTAATATATGTGACATAATTCTTCTGAATAGTTTCTAACTCTATAACATGTTGGAATCCTCTATCAAATGGTATTCCTAAGAACATGCCACTAAAAAATATGCTATGTTGATTTGGAAACTCTTGAAAATCAAAATGAAGACTATAATCCTTACCATAAAATGTGATAGCATGTATATTCTCCTATAGACACCTAAATTTGACCACACACATATGGTCAAATTAACTCTTATATTCCTCTATCCCATCTCCATAAGCCATACTAATTAAATAATTTATTGTTTGGTTAATATTTCACCCTTTTCCCAATATCCCCTAGGGTGTTTGATTAATTGATTAAATACCTTACCCTCTTCCTCTTTAAATTAAATAAATAGTCCAATTAATTTTTAATTCATCCATTTTCTCTCTCCTTGTCTCATCCTCCTACATTTCCCCTAATCTTATTTATCCCACATAATCCCTAGTTAGGGTGTGCACATTCTTAATCATAATTAGGGTCACATTCTCCATAAAATGCAAGTAAGACTAACCCACCTAATCTCTCATTTTCACAACCTAAATCAATGATTAGACCTAACCTAATCCCCATGCTATTTATGGCATCTACCATTAGTCAACCCTATTAATGACTTTCTCCTTTGGAGAAGTCATCCCCATCCCCTTTGCAATTTTAAATTCCAATTTATTATTCCTATGCAATTTGAGGAATTTTTAATTCCTCACACCCCCCCATAAGGACATTTTTAGTCCCTTTTCAATCCCTATGAGGAATTTTGAATTCCTCTCTTGTCCTCTCATTGTACAAATGGATAAAAAACTCCTTTATGAGGAGATCTTTTCCATTCCCAAGGTACATGCAAATAACTCCACCTCACATCCACCTCACTAATATCTTATCTTCTCCTTTCCATCTATACTTCCACATGTCACCATGAGATGGGTTGAGATCTCTTAAGACATCTCAACCCTTGATCTCTTTCCCTAGATTCAATCTCAACCCTCCATTCTTTTGGAGGTTTTTACCTAAAATCAATGAAAAATGCTTCATTCAATAATCACACACTTCGAAAATTTGAGCACTCACATAGCCCTCTTGCTACCTCCATTGTTGTATTAATATTTGAGCCACCATATTCCATCCAATCAATTAATCATGGCCTCCATTGCATCCACCATTTAATTACATTCAGTTTGAGGATCATTTTAAGCCATTTTATCAAGCAAGGAGCACACATCTTCAATGAAATCAAGGGCCAACCTACTCAACAAGTTAGACAAGGTAAAATTATTGCTTTATCTTTTGTTTTGTTCAAGCTCAATTAGGCCAATCTTTGAGGTGTTGGTTGTGTTTTTCTTGTTTACATTCCTTTGTCTTTTGTATTTTTAGATTAGAAATTCAGTTGCACACATTTCTGGCATGCCCAGTGGGACCCACGTCATGGGTCCTTGATGTTTTTTTGTTGTTTGATATCTTGCAAGTTTAGCATTTTCTAAGCTATAGAGGAAAATCCACCCAATAGGTGAATCTACCTCACTGTAGGGGCGAACCTTCCACATAGGCAATTTCCCATCCACCACTTTCTAGGAAAGGCGATCCTACACCTGATCATTCAAGATTCAGACATGCAGAGGTGAATATGCCCTGGTCTATACGAAATTCTACTCAACAAAAGGGAAATCTTGCAACCCTTACATAAGTGAACTTACCCTACACAAGGGAAAACTTGTAATAATATAGAATGTTAAAATTCTCTATTCTACATTTTTGTGACTCTAGGTTTAGGTACTGATCAACTAACTTGTTTATCAATCTTTATGAGATTTTGCTAATGTTTGTGTAGCTTTTTTTTTGTCCAAGACTAATGGTGAAAATACTAATGTGTCTCTTATAGGACGATCAATTGAAGAACCCTAATTAGTAAGTCTATGTCATTTTTCATACTAATTTAGGAACACTTCAATTTCTTAAAGGGTCAAAGAATTTTTTTTCCATGTTTGGAGTTAGCTATTGACATATGCTCTCCCCTTGCACTATATGGTGAGTTTGAAGACTATAAATTGTAGCTAACTCATGTCCACTTATGAGTCTACCTAGGAGTGCTAGCTTGTGTGCATGCTCTCCCCTAGCACTGTGTTCATCGAGAGCTTGGGGATAAAAAATTCCTAGCATTTCCTACCCTTTAGGAGAGCTCTTGGGATTTTATCACTCAGGGGATGATCTCAACCATGTGTTATTGACGAGGTATATAAAGGGGGGAGAACTAAATTTGTAACCTAATCTAGTTGTGTCGTGTCTAGTAGAGAACTAATACTAGGGTGATTCCTAGTTAGGTGTGAAAGGTAGGTCTAAGTTTCAAGTACCTCACTAGGGCTCTTGATCCATGCTTGTGACAGGTTGGTGTTCACGGTTATGCCTCATGCACCCTCTTGGTGTATCGAGGACTCACGAGATATCATGTATAGCCTATATTAAGACTTGTGTTTTAGCCATGACTTGGTATAGTGTAAGGGATGTGGATCATACCTTGAATTTATTCACCATGTACTCCCTTAGGTTGAGATATAAATCCTTTTGGTGAACTATGATAGTTCTCAAGGAGAGAGAGAAGGTGAGCCCATGGTGTTTTTTGATGACACTTTTCTGTTGGATCTTTAGCTATTTTCCTTCATGAGAGAGGGTGCTTCCACCTGATTTCATGAAGTATTAACCCCTCGATGTGGTGGGTCTACATCGAGTTTGTAAACCCTTGTTATTAATTCTAGGTGTATGTTGTTTGGCATGTCTTCTTGTGCTAGATACCAATGTATGTCTTCAGTCTGAGTTGGTCTTTTCCCACTATTTGCTTGTTTGTTATTTTTGGACCTTTACCATAGTCCATCTATTCCCATGGGGAAAATTCACTTCTTGCAAAGGTGAATTTACACTATGGATGGGAAATCTTTCCCTTCGAGGGGTGAATCCACATCTCTATCTAGTTGAGTCAGTTATACCTGATAGGAAAACCCACTTCTTACAAAGGTGAATTCTCTCATCTAGTCCTTCCCCTTTGGGCAATCCTACTTCCCTGAGAGGTGATTCTACCATACATCCATAAATTTCTTTAGATAAGAAATCATGCTCCCTAAAGGGGAAAATCTACTCGGGTCTTCCATACACCCCATCACCTAGATAGGCGAACCCGAATCTTATAAAGGCAATTTCATGTTCGAGACTATACCATCCTTGTCTATATTGTTCAAGAGATAGTTAAACTTATGTTCTAAATAGGAACTTCCACATTATGTTTGTACATTCGAAGATAGGGGTGATCCTCCATACTAGATAGGAAAACTTGATTTCCTAAGAGGTGATCTAACTCCTGCCCATCCATTAATCTACTAGTTTAGGTGAACTTGTGGTTTGTTTGGGTGATCCTGGATGACTTGATCTGTACAGTTTGAAGATGTAGGTGAACCTATGAACATTAGAGAGGAAATTTTCTATATGTAGGGGAAAGCCTGCAACACCTTAGATAGGTGAACCCCTAATCCAAAGAGGTGAATTCACTACCCATAGAGGAAAATCCGCTTTCCATACAAAATCCAAAGTGTAAATCCATTTGACCACTAAAATCCTGCCTTGTTTTGAGTCTCTTCCGATGATCAATTTTTTTTATGTTCTAATTTCTCACAATTTCCATTTTCATGCATCTACATTTTTCAAAATTCATCCAATCATCGATCTAACCACATAGGTTCATCCTAGGACATCATTAGATAGCACATGAATCATTTATCCATAAATTCAAATCCATTATAGGTCAATTTAGGGAATTTTATCCAATTGGGTTAGTTAGTTGATCATAATAGTCATCATCCATATTCACTTAGGAGCGTCATCCATCTTGAGTTAGTAATCATTTATGGCCTCATCAATCTAATTCCATCTAGAGGTGGATTTACACTATGATAATAATTTTTATCATTCAATCTATTCATCAACATTCTTCACCATCTACTTGGGCTTCTGAATCTAGTTCAGAGTTAATCCTATCATTAATCCAATCAATCAATCTAATCCAATCCTATATAATCAAAAAATACATAGTCATCGTATCAATCACCCAATCAACCGATCCAACATCCTAGTAATCCTTTAATTCATCATCTAGGTCATCAATCACTTAGTTGCATCTTATAGCTTCACGTTATTGTCATCTATTGGTTATCTACATTTTCATTCCCATTACCACATGATCACAAGCAAAGAAACTCATGGAGATACAATAGTCCCAAGCTGGTCAACCACAACACCCTCCCAATCAACCCACTAATAGTGGGTCACAACAATCCAACATGGAAATTCACCCTTGCCCTTCCCTTGAGGAAGGAATGAGAAACCAACTTGAGCTAACTATTGATGAATATTTTAGTGACCCTACCAATGTCCAAATGACTGACCGTCTCCTTGTTGAGCAAGGAGATAAGATCCTTGCTACGTTGCTAGTGAGGGGTACTAAGCCACAATCTAGGTTTGATATATTTTAATATGCCAACATCATAGCTCCTCCATCACAGGATTTGTAAAGCTCTCAGGTTAATCTAGGATCGTCATTCCCTTAGGTTCTTTAGGTTACCCCATATGATACGTGGTATCAACCCATATTCAAAAATGATGTATGTTATCGCATCCCAATTTTAGTCATGGGTACAACACCTTATCCTAGCAATCCGCAAGGACCTGATAATCCTCAAGATCCTAACAATTCACAAGGTCCTACCAATCTATAAGGTCCTAGTAATCCACAAGGTCCTAGTAATTTGCAAGGTCCTACCCCCACACCATCTACACCACCTCATCCACCAAGTTAACCAAGTTAGTGATTAGGGAACACTAGGGGAAATACGATTAATCCTTTTTCTATTTCACCACCTCATATACCCCTTGTCCACACATGTCCATTAAACCTACTATTGTGTGGTATGACAACATACCCCAAGACTATAACACTTGGGGACAAAAGTAAACAAAAAATCCTAATGATTATGGTAGGTGTTGGCTAGTTGAGAAGATCACTGGAAGGTAAAAGTCAAAAGTTATTTTTTTTTAAATACTTTGTCATTCAAGAGTATTGATTATCGGGAATCGGGTACCAAGAAGCCAAAGATTTAAAATGCAAATGAAAAGTTTCAGGCACAAGGTTCCAGTCTAGGAGTTTAGGTCTACTACAATGGAAGTTCTGGTAATATTTGAGGTCTGAGAAAATTTGTTGGTAAAAGCTAAAGTATCAGCTACCGGGTACTAGATAATAATGTTAAATTTTAAAAGTACAATATTTATGATGGTTTAATGTGATGATTTAATAACATTATTATTTTTTTCATTAGAGTTTTATGAATGTTTTAAAATGGATTTAATGTGTGGAATTTGTACTTGCAGGAGAAATGGATTGTAATGCAACATTTGGGTATGGATGGTCAAGAAAATTTGGAGCACATATAGAATCATATCCAGATCAAGCGATGCATTTTGAGGAGTTATATATGGAGGATCTTGAGTTTATCAAAATAATGGGAATCTTGGTATTAAAAAAGCAACAAAATAGAGTGCCAACCTCTAGTGTGACCTATTTCTGAGAGTAGAAAGCTCGAGGAAAACCCAGGATGTAGGAATTGAATGATAAAGTAATCAATCTAAATATATGGGAAAGTTCCTACATACTATCCAGATTCAAGTTATTATCCTAGTGATAATAAGAAGATAAGAGACTCAAAAGACATTAATGTTCTAAGGAAGGTTGACACTCATTTACTTCGTTAGTGATTCTCTTGCCAGTTTTCATATTCCATGTGCCTTGTCATGATTCGTCTGTTGGATTTCCTCTCATGTACTTGCCTTATCTTCCTTGTGTCTTGTTCGTATAAAAGGACAAGAGACGTTTATTTTTAAGTTAAGTTCAAAATTTGTGGATGTTGGAAGAGCCAAAACTTCTTTAAGTTTTGTTCTTTTTTCATATTTTCTAAATCATTCCAAATTAAAAACCTGTATGCACATAAAACAAATCAATATTGAAGTTTATTTAAAAGCTACCGACTGTTATCTTTTATAGATTCATTGTTTGTTCAACTAGAAAATATTGTATGTTGCACCATTTAAGGGTGCATACAAATCCTACCTAGCATCCAAATTAAACCCCCCTTCTTTAAAAGCTTGCACCATTCTATGCCTAGTTGTAAAGCAATTTGGTAAGGTATAGGGTGATTTTATTTGATTTGGTTAATTCTTGGGGCATGCATGGATAATACCTAAGAGCTATTTTACTTTTCAAGTAATTTTGATGCTTTATTTTAGAATAGATGTTTAAATTGTAGAAAATGTACCGAAAAATAGATGATTGAATTGAATTTTTATTGCAAATATTTTGTTTACATTGTATTGTGGAATGCTTAAAGCTAAATCTACTTAAGTGATAGCAAAGTTATTTAGAATTCATGAAATATTATTGCATATTTGTTGATTTCATGGAATTTTTTGATGACCAACCCTAGAATATATTTCACTAAACCTTATGATTCCTTTTAGAATCAGAAATTACCATTTAACCCTTGTGATTAATAGCATTGTCGCAACAAACCTTGATGTGAACCTAGTATTTTAAAGACCCGACTTAAACAAGCCTTGGGATAAGTCAAGTCAACGTAAAGATTTAGGTTGTCCTGGTTTAGTCTTTCAAGTAAAGATAGGTTGTTGCAGTCTGTTTGTGAGGATTTATCTGCACTGTTAGTGTGTGATTAATGTCTTGATAAACAAGCAATGGCACTAGAAGGAGGGTGATTAATATATTTCCCTTTGGTTTTGTTTGGAACCACTATTAGTTTTGGGTTTGAGAGTTGCTTGTAAGATGATATTCTATGCAAGCCACTACTAAGAACATGGAAGTTGATAAACTCTAGGGAATCCTTAATCAAAGATTGCATACTTTGAGTTTATTCACCTTTGGTAGGGTCACTAAGTGTAGAATTCATGGTGCAACTAACCACGGTGAATTTGATTATGGTTTTTTTCTTACTAGCGTAAGCTTGGCCATGCATAAAGTGATTCTGTTAACAAAAGAGGTTTTGACTACTAAAATAAAGGAACTGTTAATGAGAAAAAATTTAAATTTTATTAAAATGTATAACCCTAGTAAAGCCAAAAATGTAAAAAAAATAATTGCTTAATCAAAACAGTTTGTTAACTATAATTGTCATGAAGAAAATATTAAGGTTTTGTAGGAAAATAGGCAAGAATGTCGAGACCTGGAAATACAACACCGAAAGTGAGGAAATAGAAGTGTTGAGTCACCATTCCTTTCACACATGGAAGATGACCATGAAGTAGAAAAGTGGGAAAATAGAGCGGCAGGTGCATGTTTTTTGTTCCAAATTGAAAATTCACAAGCTAAAAAGGGAAAATTTCTTGATCTCACACAAAATATAGAACATCAAGTTTTTACTTTATCTCACTTTGATAGTAGTGTAAGTTGTGATATTGTTTCATCTAAGAAATTTAAAAGTGAAGACAAGGCCAAAGACTCAAAGAATCTTGAAGATGAGGAAAATCAAGAAATGAACACAACCATTCACGGAACCGAAAAAAATGAAGAAGAAAACCATGAACTGGGGATGGAAGAAGGTAGAGTATTGAAGACTCTGCAAAGGTGTGTGCAATTGACATTTAATGAGGTTGTTTTCATACATATAAGCCAATTTATTGGTATGTCTTTGAATTTACATTTATTAAACATAGAAAATTTAAGATAATTCATCATTGTAGTAGGAAATTTGAAGCCTATTCAAGTGAATTTAAAGATAAACTAGCTATAATTTGTGCAAAGAATACTATGAAAATAGCGATAAAGATTAAAGTAAATTCCTTCATTAGGGTTAGTTGTTGGTTAGGGTATTTTTTCTTAGTTAGTTATGGTTAGTTTGCTTTCGTAGGGTTTGTTTTATTTTCTTTGCTTTGTTTTCCTATTTGTTCTTCGCATTACTAAATTATACTTAATTTAACACACACATGAGAATAAATTGAAATATTATGGAAACATTGCACTGTGAAGTGAAAAGAAATAAAAGTTTCATGCTTGATTAAATACATGCTTAAGTAAAAAAAGGAAAAAAGTTTCATATATATACTTATATTTTGTATATACATAGAAATACAAAATTTTCTCATTGTAAGAGTGTAAAAAAGAAAAAAAAAAAAGGAGTTGAGCTACAAGAATAGGGTGGCTAGTTAGTCGATTTCGGATGCTTCATCCATGAGAGAAGAATATCCCAAGTAGGAATTGTCCCAATGAGAGTCAATGTTAGGGGTATGGAGGTCAGTCATAAAGGGCTAGAGAGGAACTATTTCTCCACATTCCAGAAACTAAGGAATGTCATTAGCAGAGGGAATCTCGATGGTCAGGTGTGCAATAGATAGGACATAGTTCAAGTTACCTAAGAAATTAGGCTGCACTATTGTGTTTTTAGCCCTCTAAACTTCTTCAATAAATAGTACAAGGTCCTGGAGTGAGGCTACACATAGTGAAGCCAAGTCATAATTCAGTTGGTAGTATGCTCTAGATTCAACAAAATTTTCTCTGAGGACCAAGTGCAAATTTGGTGTAGTAAAGTTGGGAGTCCATAGAAAGAAAAATTTGCCAAGCCTCTGGGTAGTAACATGACCCATGAATCCATTCTAGTATTGAACATAGGTCAAGCAAATTGGAGTGTCCATGGAATAGAAACAAGATAGCACAAGTAGAGCAGAAAAGCTAAGTGATAATTGAAAGGAAGAAAATGTGAAGAATTTGAAAGAGAATTGTCAAATTTGTAGAAAAACATGAAGGAGTTGTGGTACATAGTTGGCTATAGTAAAGTATTGGAAAATGGAAATTGAGGTGGCAATTAGACGAGCTTCTTTAGAGGGGAATGTTAAATAAAATTAATTCTCACAGAATTAGTGGCAATTTTCTTCGAAGTTTTCCATTATGAAGATCATGAATCAAGCAAATTGAAGATTTCAGAATTAATGGTAGTATTTCATTATATTTTATTGAGTCATATTAATCATGAAGGTGTCTATGTAGCATAGAAGGTAGCATATGTCAGTGTATGGGAATTGAAAAGAAATAATACATGCATGTTAATGTGTGCAAATTAAATGCAGAGTATTACGATAAGAATTAAGAATCATGATGACAACTTTGATGCATTAATGTGGTGCAGTGCCATCAAATTAGAATTGCTAGCCGAGTGTTTAAAAATTTCCATAAAACTAAGATGGAAGGGTGGTAACTAGTAGTTCTAAATTTAGATTTAATTTAGCGATTGAATTGTTTACTTCTAAATTTTAACTTATGCATATTTTTTAACATATAGCAAACTATAGCTAGCTAGGATTTGGCATAAGGGTGGTAAAATTTAGATGGAAAGTTGCACTTATAGGGAATAATTAAATAAGTTTCTCAGAATTGGTGAAATGATGAAGAGATTTGTTTTGAATGAAAAATCAAAAGGTAACCTTTGCTACCACTATAATTCCCAACCTAATAGAGGGCTTCATTTCCTGCAAGTTGAAGCAAATGAGCTTATATTGCAATATCAATTTAATATATATATATATATATATATATCAAGGAAATATGAAACATAAAAAAATCAACTCTTTAGGTTATCCAAATACCTCTACTAGGGCTATGGATACCTAGTTGAAAGTAGAGCTATGTTTGGTGGAATTATAGAGAAAACCTTGTTGAGACTATGGACACTTGAATGGCAGCAAGGCTCTATCAAAGGTGTGATTTGGAGGATTAACAAATTATGTAGTTCAATGTCAATGAACTAATTTTTTCACCAAGTTCTAGAAACAGGAATTAATCAGAGCACACATGAGTACTTTTTGGACATATTTTATTGTCTTTATGTTGGAATCAAGGTAAAGGTAAGATATTATTTGAAAATATGTATAAGTTAAGGTTTTTAAGTAGGTGATTTAATCCTAAATTTACTTTAAATTTGGTTTTATTGTTTGTAAGTTGTTGTGTGGTCTCACAGCACGCCCCAAGACTATAAGACTTGGGGACCCCAGTAAAAAAACAAATAATGCTTATGGAAGGTGTTGTCTAGTTGAGAAGATCATTGAAAGGTAAAAGTCAACAGATTTTTTTCTAAAACACTTCGTGATTCAAGAGATTCGAGTACCAAGAATCAAGTACTAGGAAGCCAGAGATGAAAAATGTAAATGCAAATTTTTAGGTACAAGGTTCTGGTGTGGGAGTTTAGGTTTGGTAAAATGGAAGTTCTAGTAAAATTTAAGGTCCGAGATTTTTTTTTGGTAAAAGTTGAAGTATTGAGTACTGTGTAACAATGTTAAGTTTTAAAGTTAAATGTTTAATGTTGCTCGAAGGTCTAAAGGTCCAGTAACTTGACTTAAATGGAATAATATGTGAGAATATGATATTTTAAAAGTGTGATATTTATGATGGTTTAACATGATGATTTATTAACAATGATTTTATTTTTCATGAGAGTTTAATGAATTTTTTAAAAGGGATTTAATGTGTGGAATTTGTACTTGTAGAAGAAATAGATTGTAATGAAAAAATTGAGTATGGACCAGTAGGAAAATTTGGATCGCGGGTAGAATCATATCTAGATCGAGTGACACATTCTAGCGAGTTATATGTGGAAGATATTAAGTTTGTCGAAATACCAGGAATCTTGGTATTGTGAATGAGGGAAAAGATAGAGCCAACCTCCAGTGTGACCCATTCCTGAGAGTAGAAAGCCTGAGTTAGAACTAGGATGTAGGAACCAAATGATAAAGTAATAATTCTGAATATATGGGAAAGTTCCTACATACTATAATTCTGAATATATGGGTAAGTTCCTACATACTATCTGGATTCAAGTTATTATCCTAGTGATAATAAGAAGATAAGTGACCCAAAATAAATTAATCTGCTAAGGAAGGTTGACATTCGTTGACTTCATTAGCGATTCTCTTACCAATTTTCATATTCCACATGCCTTGTCATGATTCGTCCCTTAGATTTCCTCTCATGTATTTGTCTTATCTTCCCCATGTCTTGTTCCTATAAAATATCAGGAGATGTTTCTTTTTAAGTTAAGTTCAAAATTTCTGGATGTGGGAAGAGCTGAAAATTCTTTAAGTTTTGTTATTTTTTCCTATTTTATGAATCATTCTAGATTAAAAACTTGTATGCACATAGAACCAATCAACATTGAAGCCAATTTGGTAGTTATTAACTATTATCTTTTGTAGTTGGTTCTTTGTTCAGCTAGGCAAGACTGCATGCTATGTTTTTTAAGGATGCATACAAAACCTACCTGGTGTCTAGATTAAATCCACCTTATCTAAAAGCTTGCACCATTCTATGCCTAGCTGTGAAGCAATCTAGTGAAGCATAGAGTGGTTTGATTTGATTTGGTTAATTCTTGGGGCATGCGTGGATAGTACGTAGGAGCTCTTTTACTTTTCAAGTACTTTTGTTGCTTTATTTTATAATAGATGTTTAAGTTGTAGAAAATGTACCAAAAGATAGATGAATTAATGGAAATTTTATTGCAAATATTTTGTTTCCAATTTATTGCTAAACGCTTAAATTTAAATCTATTTAAGTGATAGAAAATTTGTTTGGAACTCATGAAATATTATTCAATATTTATTGATTTCATGGAATTTTTTTATGATTAATCCTAGAATATCTTTCATCAAACCTTATGATTCCTTTTAGAGCTAGAAATTAGCGTTTACCCCTGATGATTAACAAAATTGTCATAATGAACCCTAACACACACCTAGTATGGTCAAGTCCTGACTTAAACGACCTTTGGGATAAAGCTGAGTTAGCTTGGAGATTTAGGTTATCTTGGTTCAATATTTCAAGTAAAGATAGGTTCACACAGTCTATTTGTGAGGATTTATTTGCTTTGTTGGTGTGTGACTAGCATCGTGATCAATAGGAAATGATGCTAGAAGGAGGGTGATTAATATCTTTCCCTCCGGTTTTGTTTGGAATCAATATTAGTTTTGGGTTTGAGAGTTTCTTGTAAGATGATAGTCTATGCAAGTCAGTAATAAGAACATGGAAGTTGATAAGATCTGGGGAATCCTTAACCAAAGATTGAATCCTTTGAGTTTATTCACCTTTGGTAGGGTCACTAAGTGTAAAATTCATGACAGAACTTACCATGGTGAGCTTGATTATGAATTTTTTTTACTAGGGTAAGCTTGGCCATGCACAAAGTGATTCTATTAATGGAAGAGGTTTTGATTGCTAAAAGAAAGGAATCGTTAATGAGAAAAAAATTAGATTATGATAAAGTGTATAACCCTAGTAAAATCGAAAATGTAAAAAAATTAATTGCTAAATCAAAATGGTTTGTTAAATGTAATTGTCATGAAGAAAATCTTAAGGTTTTGTAGGAAGATAGGAAGGAATGTTGAGACATCGAAATACCACACCAAAAATGAGGAAATAGAAGTGGTGATTCATCATTCCTTTCACACGTGGAAGATGACCATGAAGTAGAAAAGTAGGAAAATTGAGTGGGGGGTACATGTTTTTTGCTCCAAACTGAAAAGTCACAAGCTAAAAAGGGAAATTTTCTTGATCTCACACAAAATATAGAATATCAAGTTTTTACTTTACCTCTCTCTGATGGTAGTGTAATATATGTTATTGTTTCATCTAAGAAAGTTAAAAGTGAAGATAGGGCCGAAGACTCAAAGAATCTCATAGATGAGCAAAATCACGAAATGAACACAACCATTCATGGAACTGAACAAAATGAAGAATAAAACCATGAATCGGGGATGGAAGAAGGTAGATTATTGAAGAATCTGAAAAGGTGTGCACAAACAACATTTAATAAGGTCATTTTCATACATATATAAGACAATTTATTGGTAAGTGCGTCTTTGAATTTACATTTATTAAATGTAGAAAATTTTAGATAATTCATCATTACAGTAGGAAATTTGAAGCCTATTCAAGTGAATTTAAAGATAAACCTATTGTAATTCGTATGAAGAATACTATTAAAATGATGATAGAGATTAAAGTAAATTGCTTAGTTAAGGTATTTTTTCTTAGTTAGTTAGGGTTAGTTTGCTTTCGTAGGGTTTGTTTTATTTTCTTTACTTTGTTTTCCTATTTGTTCTTTGTGTTAAGAAATTCTACTTAATTTAACACACAAATGAGAATAAATTGAAATATTCTAGAAACATTTCACTATGAAGTGAAAAGAAAGAAAATTATGTGCAATAAATACATGCTTAAGTACAAAAAGGAAACAAGTTTAATATATATATGTATATTTCATGTATATATAGATTTATACAAAATTTTCTTGTTGTAAAAGTGTAAAAAAGAGAAAAAGGCAGGAGTTGAGCTACAAGAATAGGGTGGATAGCTAGTAAATCTAGTACGCTTCATCCATGAGAACAAAATATCCTAAGTAGGCATTGTCCTAATGAGTGTCAAGGTTAGAGGCATGGAGGTCTATCATAAAGGGCTAGAAAGGAACTATTTCTTCTCGTTCCAAAAACTAAGGAATATCATTAGTAGAGGGAATCCTGACAACTAAGTGCGCAAGAGATAGGACATAGTCAAAGTTACCAAAGAAATCATGTTGCACTATCATGTTTGCAAACCTCTAAAATTATTCAATAGAGAGTTCAAGGTCCACGAGAAAGGCTACAAACCATGAAGCCAAGTCATAATTCAGTCGATAGTATGCTTTGGATTCAATGAATTTTTCTCCGAGGACCAAGTGCAGATTTGGTGCAATAAAGCCAGGAGTCCGCAAAAAGAAAAAATTTCCAAGCCTCTAGGTAGTAATGCAACCCATGAAGCCATTCTAGTGGTGAACACATGTCAAGAAAATTGGAGTGTCCATGGCCTAGAAGCAAGCAAGCACAAGCATAGCTTAAAATCTAAAAGATAATTGAAAGGAAGAAAATATGAAGAATTTGAAAGAGAAGTGTCAAATTTTTAGAAACATGTGAAGGAGTTGTGGTTCATAGTTGGCTAGAGTAAATTCTTGGAAAATGAAAATTGAGGTGGAAATCCAATGAGCTTCTCTAGAGGGGAATGTTAAATCAAATTAAGTCTCACAAAATTAGTGGCAATTTGCTTTGAAGTTTTCTAGTACGAAGATCGCGGACCGAGAAAATTGAAGATTTCAAAATTAATGGTGGTCACTTCATTATATTTTATTGAGTCCTATTAATCATGAAGGTGTCTATGTGTGCAATGCTGAAAGGAAAATTGAGTCGATAATGTAGCACACATCAGCATATGGGAATTAAAAATAAATAATACAAGCATGGTAACTAGTAGTTCTAAATTTAGATTTAATTTGGCAATTGAATTGTTTACTACTAAATTTCAACTCATGCATATTTTTTAACATATAGAAAACTGTAGTGAGATAGGATTTGGAATAAGGGTAGTAAAATTTAGCTAGAAAGTTTCACTTATATGGATTAATTAAATAAGTTCCTAGGAATTGGTGAAATGATGAAGGAATTTTTATTGAATGAAAAATCAAAAGGCAATGTTCACTACCACTATAATTCCTAGCCTAATAGTAGGCTTCATTTCCTTCAAGTTGAAGCAAAATGAGCTTATATTGTAATTAATATATATATATATATATATATATATATATCAAGGAAATATGAAGAGAGAAAAAATTTGACTCTTTAGGCTATCCAAATATCTCCACCAGGGCTATGGATGCCTAGTTGGTAGTAGATCTATGTTTGGGGAAATTACAGAGAAAACCTTGCCAAGGCTATGGACACTTGGACTTGTATCAAGGATCTATCCATGGTTGGGTTTGGATGTAGTTCAATGTTGAACTATTATTCAAATTATGTATGGGGTTTGTGGTGGCAAGAACAACAATGTCAATGAACTTGTTTTTTCACCAAGTTCCAAAGATTGGAATTAATCAAAGCACACGGGGCTACTTTCTAGAGAGATTTTGTTGTCTTTATGTTGGAATCAAGGTAAAGGTAAGATATTATTGTTTTAAAATAAGTATACGGTAACATTTTTAGGTGGGTGATTTAATGCTGAATTTATTTTAAATTTGGTTTTATTGGTTACAATTTTTTGTGTGGTCTCACAACATGCCCAAAGACTGTAAGACTTGGGGACCCAAGTAAAAAAAAACTAGTGCTTATGGTAGGTGCTTGCTAGTTGAGAAGATCACCGGAAGGTAAAAGTCAATTTTTTTTGGTCTTAAATACTTCATGATTCAAGAGTATCGAGTACCAAGAATTGAGTACCGGGAAGCTAGAGATGTAAAATGTAAATGCAAAGTTTTAGACATAAGGTTTTGGTCTAGGAGTTCAGGTCTAGTAAAATGGAAGTTTTGGTAAAATATAAGGTTTGAGAAGTTTATTTTGGTAAATGTTGAAGTATTGGGTACCGGGTAATGGGTAAAAATGTTAAGTTTTAAGGTTAAATGTTTAATGTTTCTCGAAGGTCCAAAGGTCTAGTAAACTGACTTAAATGTAATAATTACATGAGAATATGATATTTTTAAATGCGTGATATTTATGATGGTTTAATATGATGATTTATAAATTGATGGAACTTCATATTTTTGCTCTTTGTGTTCCATTCCTACCCTACCTTATGTGACCGATCTTCCATGGTGTTGGAAAATTTTCCTTGGGTTGGGGGTTTTAGCCTTATTTTCATGTAAAACCCTTGTGTTTATTTTACGCCTTAGTCAGGATCTATTTCAATGTTACTTTTTGAGGGGTTTTAAAATGACTTATGTCCTATCGGTTCGTCTAGGCCAAGTCCCTTCATTTTAAAATGTTCCTTCATTTGTAGGGTTTTATTTTCCTAAGTCTTGGTTGGCCTTGTGTTTCATCTTTTAAAAAAAACTTATGTTGTTGTTTACCGTCTGCCTGGTGATGCCCCCTTGTCCTCTTAATAAATGTTTTGTTTTGCAAAAGGATAAAATTTGCGCGACCGTTGATCAACCGTCATTTGATCTCAATCATTGCTCACCATCCCATGATGGCCCCACCATAGTGCTTTGGTTGATCTCGATATAATGGGTGGGCGCCACATGTCATTTTTGGTGTGGCTGAAGGAAATAATTTTGTGTTTCATCGATCAATTATTGTTAGATATCAAGGGTTTCCTCCCATCGCATGATCCAAAATTGCAACATCTTTACTGATTGTGATATCATAGGGGGGCACCACCTGTCTCATCTAATGAAGCCGAAGGAATAAAGGAAATATTGTGGTAAATTAATCCGACCATAATACATTAAAAGGTGGGTTACTAAAGTGTTCTTGAGATGCACATATTTTAAATCAATGGATATGTTATAATCTTTACAGAAAAGTTGCTCAACGGTTAATGATAAGGCTGGTGACTGTGTTGAAGCAACAAGATCACTGATGCTCAAGATCAACGGTTGCCCACCATTGCATGATCCAAAGTTGCAGGATCTTTACTGATTGCGATATCGTGGGAAACTGCCATGTGGAATTCCTTGTTAGTGTATGGTATGGTAGGCCCTTTATTGCCATGTTGGCGATTGTGTCAACTTTTTTTGAAGGCGATCATTCGATAATTTGATCTAACAGAAGGATCGACGACTGGAATTTAAATCTACATCAAATATGGTTAGAGTCATTCATGCAGTAAGCAAGCGAGCTTTAATGGTGGATGAGACACCTACTGGCATGATTTGATCAACATAAATCAATTCTATTGCTTTATTTGTATCACAAAGCATTCAAGTATTTTGCAGAGCAATTTCAGAGCCGAATGCAAAGTTGTGAATCTTTGCAGCTAGAATTTGGGACTTCTGTAAACAAAGCCATGAGTTAATTTATGTGCCTCTCAGTCATTCTGCACTTGAATTTGGGAAAATATTTGTTGTGTTTGACATGTTAGGGATATAGTTTAATTATAGTTGTGAGAAATTGCAGTGTTTTGTTCTGTAATTTCCTATCTCTAGTTAGTCCTAGCTATTTGAAGTGTAACATTGTAAAGAGGCCCTATTTTGTCTGAGATGGCATCACCAAAGAAAAATTCTAGCCAAATTGACTATTTAAAAGGAAACTTGCACAATGATTGTCAACAAATGATAGAAAGAAGGGATTGGTTTTGATGGGAGGGAAAATCCTGGGGAAGGGTTAGTATACAATTTCTCTAACATAGCCGAAGCTAGGGTTCCTCTCACAGGCTTGGAAATGTTTAGATTGTGGTATGGATAGAGGAATTTTCCTCACCACTTTTCAAACAGCTGGATGTATGATTTGGGAAAGCTAGTGGTACCAAATGTGTTCCCTAATGTAGACCTACTTAGGGCAGTGGCTACAAGATATGACCTTGTCAGACGGGTAATCAATGATAATGATGGAAAGGTTCTATTGAGTGTTAATAAAGAAGAGGTCCAAAAAATTTTTGACTTGAGTGAATCGAGTGAAGACTTGGTTCCTATCAATCTTGAGGAAATGAAGTGGGAATATGAAAAGTTGAAGTCTCTTTTTAGAGCTAAGTTGCTTCCACCTCATTTGGCTAGGGAAGGAGGTTCAAGATTTCATATCAACTCCAATGACCAAGAACCTTTCAGATTAAATTGTTTTGCAAATCATTTCCTAACCACTTTCTATTCATTGTGTTAGATTTTGGGTTTCAGTCCTAGTGCGGTGATGCCCATTGCATACATGTTCATTAGGGTACAAATACAATACCCTAACTTCTCTATGACACATGACTTTGATTCTTTCTTGGTTGATACATGAAGGGTTGTCAAAGTTGCAGAAAAATGATACTGACACTCAATTATTTTGGTATTCTATGCTAATGCATATGTTTTTGTTCAATAATGCTGATTTCTTCTTTGAAAAGATGAAATTAAGGGAATTGGTTGATGGAAAGAGATTGCCAGTATAGATATGGGCTGCAGATTTATCTTGCAATAAGGAAAGTACCAGTTATGTGCAATTTTATAATTTATTTGCTTCCAGATTGAGGTATAGATTTATGGTGAATGTACCTAGTATCCCTAAGGAATTACATGATTTTCTCAAGCCAAAGGGGAGGAAGCCAAAATTAAGAGTCTACCATAACTGGGGTGACATTATCCCATACCCAGTCAACATTGTTTTGAGGGTATATGGTTTTCAGGGAGCCCTTCATATACTACCATACAATGTGCCACCAAGAGTTGGGTTTGCATAAGTTATGTGGAAAATAGGTTGTATCCATGAGGACAACCTCACTGGGAGGGGTAAGGGAACATTTTTCCTAGATTATATAGCGATGTCTGATTTTACATTTTTGAAAGGAGGTTGGGTGCATTTTGATAAATTCTTTGATGATTACTATTTGAGGTTTGGTATGAAGTGATGACATGATCTTGAAGGTTTCTTTTCTCTTTTCAGATAAAGAATAAAGGCTAGCAAGTTTGTGCATGAGTTAAACTTTCCCGAGGATTTAATTAGAAATGAATTCGACCTAAATAGGAAAGAGTTGAACAAGGAGAAATGGATAGCTTATTATAAGCTATTAGATATTGTGCACAAAATGGATCCAAAGTATAATCCATTGTTGGAGCTCAATCCATACCATCAAAAAATTGACTCTCTAATGGAGAACTTCAAGGAAATTATGGGCACATTGAGGAATAAAAAGATAAACTTAGAATTGAGTTTGGGTGTATAGGACCAAGGTGCAAAGCCAATAGAAACAAGGCCAACATACCAACCTATAGAAAGGTGGCCCATTTACAAGAGGAAAAAGGATGAAAACAGTGATGAAGAAGAAGTGGATAGAAAAGGAAAGCAAATAATGAAGTTTCCTTCACAATCAAGTCCAAAATTCAAAGTGCCTAGGGCAATCAAAATCATTGATTTAGAATCATCACCAAAAGACAGTCCCTCATCACCACCATCTGATTCAAGCCCTAAGAGGAAAAGAATTGATCAACCACAGGAGAATTTGATGGATGAAATTATTGTTACTGATCATGACATGCAGGTTGGCATTCCTTCTTCTCCTAGACCAACTGAATTGGTTTTATTTGATTTAGATATGAAAGGTAAAAGTGTACAAGATGCAAGAATGGAAGCATGGAAGGAGTTTCTAGATGACAATACATTTGTAAAAACTCTTGTATTCTTGCAAGTGGTATGGAGGATGAAATTTGAAGAATATCAAGATAAATGTAAGAAGAGAAGAGAACTAAGACTTGACAGGTCAGACCAAGAGAATGATGAGGAGGTGAAAGCTTAATTAATGGAAGAATTTAAGAACATCACTCCTAAAGAAGGAAGAAAACTTGTGAGTCAGGCTAGTGTATTCATTCTTCCTAAATGGGACATTGCAGATGCTGTAGAATTTAATGCTATTCTAAAGTGCAAGCACCCCTTGCAAGACTTTGAAGAGGAAGTCAAGGCAACATTGCAAGATTCTTCCTTTAGTGAGGAATATGAAACTTTGGTAATTTGGGCATTGGTCCCTTAGGGAAGAAAGCCAAATGTTGTAGATATTAATCCAAATTTCAAAGGAGGATTAATAATAAAGAGAGATTCAGAGACCTCAACCACTGAGGCCACTAATTTGACTGTGAATGTGGCCAAATTGGCCCAAAAGATTACTGAAAGGGAGGAGGCTAAAAAGAAGAGCCTAATGGAGAAGTATAACCTTTTGATTGAGGAATACAACAAGATGTAGCAGAAAAATGTTGAGTTGTAGACTGAGGTGGAAAGGTTTAGGTATAAATAGATTGGGGAGACATCAAGTGCTCTGGGAACTAGTACATTACCTTCCACAATAGGGTCAGTGCCTTCTGCTTCTCCTATTGTTTCCACACTAGGGTCTCCCAGTCAAAATCCTGCCCTCACCCCTTCTTTAGAGGAAATTGATGAAGAAACAGAGTGCTTTGTTGATCCTACAAAGAAGCAACTCTTGCAAAGAATTAATGAATTACAAACATCAGTAAAGGTAAGTGAGGAGGAATCTCTTTCAAAGAAAAAGGAGATTGTTACTACTGTCTTAAGACATTTAAATGAAAAAGTTGATAATAAATTACTATCTATACATTCTTTATATTCTTTGTTGTTAGATGCAATAAAGAATATTGATAGGGATTAGGAGGTAGTGATACCATCGAATGAAAATTGGATCCCTAGGGCCATTGATTTGGATGTCATGTATAAGGCCTTAAGGTTTGATACAAATAATAGGCCCCAATCATTAAAACCTACTCAAGTATTAGTTAAGTCATTGTAGGGTTTTTAGACCTTACCAGATGATTTGAGTAGGAAGATTAGGGAGTTGGTGAAGAATTTCAATGATTGGGGTAACACATGTTACCTAATATAATTGATCAGTAGGGGAAAATCAGGTTATTCCAACAATGGCAGGATCAAGCAAGTGAGGTCATCAATGATAAAATTAAATTAATTTGTGATGACTCAAATTATGATTTGTTGGTGAGTTGTATGGATAGGATTATTAGTACCAACTCATTTTTGGAATCTTTTGAAAGAGATACAAATCAGGTAGTGGTAAAGTACACACCTTATAGCGCCAAGGTGAATGAGGTAATTAATTTTGACTGGCCGACTGATGAAGAATACTATAAATGGGTAACTAAATATTTGACTGAGGAAGAGTAAAAGGAATGAGCTACTAACAGGTGGTAAATCAGATGTTGTAGTTACAATGATTTCCAGTTTTGATTTGATGACGGTCTCAGCGCAAGCTTCTTGTGGTTTTTGTTGTTGCATCAACTTTCCTCAACTGGCATGATGAACAAGAATATTCTCCAAGGTGATGGCTATTGTAACGATTTTTGGAATATCACCAAGTGTGCCAATTGGCTGGTGACATGTACTTTTTGGCCCGATATTATTTTTTTCTCCTTCATTTTCTATAAGAAGGATTTCAAGGCCAGAAGTACGGGTTAGCAAGTTAGATAATTTTTGGGTTGAGTCTAGGTGAAGTTGCAGAGAAAATTGTAAAGTTCGATGGTTTTAGAGAAAAATGCAATTTAGGTTTTGAGTCATTTTTTAATAGGTTTTGAATTCATGGGGATTTAATGTTGTATAACAGTACTAGCATTTGAGTTGAAATGATAAATTCAAACTCATGTCTCTTCATTGTACATGCATATCTAAACTTTGAATAAAATAACTAAGGGTTGTTTCATTCATCTCACTGTTGTGGTGTGTATGATTCTATTTTAGCTTCAATTCAAGGAATTAATTAAAATGCTTGAATGGGATTATAGGCGGATATGTTCTGTATAAGGATTTGATAAGTAGTATTGAATTAGAATACATATTGATGAGATTACAATGCAATGTCATCAAGGATTTCATATGTTATGTGTTAAATCTGTCATATACCCTTAGATGCTTATGAATCTGACTCCTCCAATGGATAAATGACACTAATCTAAGTTGTAATTATCTATATGATTCAGTATTTGTTTATATTTTCCTAGAACTTGCTACAAATTGCAAATCAATGACTGTCTTATGCTGTGGATTGTGTTGTAGTTATCTCATGCTCCACATAGTTGATATTATCGGTGAACAACCAATTTTATTCGATATTATCCTATTTTGTTGAGCTATTCAATGGGATTATCTTTTATATGTTAATGTTGTTTATGATATTGGTGTAGAGGTTGTAAACACATAATTAAGGGATCACCCTCCCAGGTCTTGCAGAGCCCAAAGTGTAGGAGGCTTTTTCAAAGTCCCCGTCAGTTGGTCCAGGTCCTTCAATCTACTTTTGATTGGAATTTGGAAATTCCATAGTTAGATTAGAAGACCAACCTGGTTATAGTGTAAAAAATGGAACCAAAATAAATAGTGATTTTATTTTTCATGATAGTTTTATGAATGTTTTAAAAGGGATCTAATGTGTGGAATTTTTACTTGCAAAAGAAATAGATTGTAATGCAACATTCGGGTATGGACAATCAGGAAAAATTCGATTGTAGGTAGAATCATATCTATATTGAGCGACATATTACATGGAGTTATATGTGGAGGAGCTTGAGTTTGTTAGAATACTGGGAATCTTGGCAATACAAATGTGGTAAAAGAGAACGCCAACCTCCGGTGTGACCCATACCCGAGAGTAGAAATCCTGAGGAGAACTAGGATGTAGGAACCAAATGATAAAGCAATCATTATGAATATATGGAAAAGTTTCTATATACTATCTAGATTCAAGTTATCATCTTGACGATAATAAGAAGTTAAGAGACACAAAATAAATTAATGTACTAAGGAAGGTTCACATCTATTAACTTCATTATAAATTCTCTTACTAGTAGTCATATTCCATATGCCTTGTCATGATTCATCCCTTAGATTTCCTCTTATGTATTTCTTTTATCTTCCTTGTGTCTTGTTCCTATAAAAGACCGAAATATGTTTCATTTTAAGTTAAATTCAGAATTTTTGAATGTTGGAAGAGCCAAAACTTCTTTAAGTTTTGATCTTTTTCCTATTTTATGAGTCATTCTAGATTAAAAACTTGTATGCACATAGAACCGATCAATATAAAAGCTAATTTGGAAGCTATTGAATGTTATGCTTTGTAGCTAGTTGTTTGTTTAGTTGGACAAGACAATATGCTACGTCATTTAAGGATGCATACAAAACCTACCTAGTGTCCAAATTAAATCCACCTTCTTTAAAAGCTCACACCATTCTATGCCTAACTGTGAAGCAATCTGGTGAAGTATAGAGTGGTTTTCTTTGATTTGGTTAATTCTTGGGGCATGCATGAATAGTACCCAGGAGGTCTTTTACTTTTCAAGTAGTTTTGATGCTTTATTTTAGAATAGATGTTTAAATTCTAGAAAATGTACCAAAAAATAGATGAATGAATGGAAATTTTGTTGCAAATATTTTGTTTGCATTGTAGTGCTAAATGCATAAAGCTAAATCTACTTAAGTGATAGAAAATTTGTTTGGAATTCATGAAATATTATTCAATATTTATTGATGTCATGGAATTTTCTGATGATCAGCCCGAGAATATCTTTTATCGAACCTTATGATTTTGTTTAGAATTAGAAATGACTATTTACCCCTTGTGATTAACAACATTGTCACAATGAACCCTAATGTGAACCTAGTATGGTCAAGTCCTGATCTAAATGAGCCTTGGGATAAAGTTGAGTTAGCCTAAAGATTTAGGTTGTCCTGGTTCAATCTTTCAAGTAAAGATAGGTTCCTATAGTCTATTTTTGAGGATTTATTTGCATTGTTGGTGTGCTACTAACATCGTGATCAACACCTACCACTACCACCATTTAATCCTAGTCATTCTATCCCACAACCATCATCTTATCATCTACCCCAATCCTAATTATTATTACTACAACTAGCAACAATTCTAGCAACAACCACCTTATGTTAATCCACAAAAACTCTTGTAGAACACTTATTAGCAATAGCCTTATTTTCAAACACCTCCATACATCTCCCAACAATAGCCTATATACAATTATCAATCTAATCCATCTCATTATCAAAAACCACCATCTCAGTAGTAGGGTTCCTCTTCATCATATTATCAATCCTTTCCATCACACTAGCACGTTTACACCAATCCACAACCCACTTACATTGACCAATATCAGCAAGTCCCTTCATATCCTCCACCATCATATGACCAATCGCTTCCACCCCCACCACCATATCACTAATATCCTCCCTATGATCAGTCCAATCCAATAGGTCCTCCCCCATCAAAACCAATCAATAAAGAATGGGAAGACATGAAAACCACTGTTAAAGACTTGCAAGTTGACATATCTATAAATTTATTCAAATTGAAGGACATTTTCCCTACTCATTTGATCCCTTGATTTCCACAATCCCTTTCCCAAAGCACTTTGAAATTCCAAAATTCAACAAGTATAAGGGAATAGGGGATCCTCAAGACCACTTGAAAGAGTTCTATATGCATTTTTAGGAGGTCTTACACAATAATAACTACCTCCTTTGGTTGTTCCCTCAAAGTTTAACAAGATAGGCTCTAGAGTGGTTCATTCACCTTCCATGAGGATAAATCTTCACCTTTGCCAATTTATTAGAGAATTTTGTCACACACTTCTCTTTCAATATAGAGAAGGATGTTGACACCATGGATTTTCTAAAGGATAAAAAATGTGATGGAGAGACATTTTCCAACTACCTACAAGGTGGCGAGCTTTGGCTAGTTGACTTAAGTGTAGCCTCCCTGAGAAAGAGTTAGTAGGCATCTTCATCACAAACTCCCATCCTGAGTTGGACCATAAACTATGTCTCCATTGCATCACTACCTTTGAAGAGGTTATTGTGAACGGGACCACTATTGAAAGGGCCCTTATTGCTAAAGGGCTTATCAAAATCTTGAACTAGGATAAGGACAAACAATCTAGAGATAAGTCACAATATCGGTATAGGAACAAGAATGTTGTTAATGATGGTGTAACTGACACTAAGCTTATCTAGGTAGTTAATACCTCCCAGAGGCAAAAAAATTCCCCTCAACCATCATTGGTCACCAATGTTATATTTGTGCCTCAAGGTGCACCTCGTCCTCCCCTATAATCTAATTAGACCAATCAAGAGAATACCAAATGAACATTCACTCCTTTAGGAGAACCCTTAGATGCAATCTTTAGAATGTTGGTCCAAGCCAATGCAGTCACTTATCCTATCAACAAATTTTTTTATGAGTCCAAGTTGAAGCTTACATGGTATAGGGAAAATGAGTATTGTGATTACCATAGGATCAAGGGTCTTTCAACAAACAAATGTTAAGGTCTTAAAGGTTACATCCAAGATCTTATTGATCGAGGAGACATTATGGTGGAGGAAAACCAATCTACCTTGTCCAATGCTTAGTAACAAAGATTCCAAAATTCATTTCCCAAGCATAACCAGGGTCATAACCCATCAAATGACAACACTTCCCAGTGTAATAACAGTGGCCAAAATAATCAAACCAACACTATAAACTATAGAAATATCCCTTTTAATTACCAAAATATTATTGGATGCATCACCCAAGTAGACCCATGTGTATCCATGATTGATGTCAAAGGTAAAGATCCCTAATGCGTTGTCACCACCCATAGAAGCCACATATTAGTTCCAAGGCCTTCCACCTCATCCCAACAAACACCTTGTCCAATAGAAAAATGGTCCCTAGTCATTTTCATGGCCTTTTAGGTCTTATTTCATGGTGTTGGAACTATGTTTCTTTGATTTTATGTTGTATCATGGCTTGATCATGCTTATTTAGGTACTAAAAATTAAAGAACGATGTCTTGTGAAGGTGATGTAAAGTATTGTAAGACATTTGTACATTATTCTAGACTCTATTTAATGAGTTTCACCTAAAAACCACCTTTTCATTCATCAACAAGTCCTATTTTGAAGTGTTGTAAAGTCTTGTAACAAGCTTTCAAACTTTTCTAGGCACACATTCATTAGTTACACCCTTCCCATGCTTTATTTGGTCTCTTTATGCCCTCATAAATTGTAATTAAGTGTATTTTCACATACTATCCTAACAAATAACATTAAACACAACATTCTTCCTAACACATTTTTTTAGGTCCTAGGTGGGACATAGTTTTTTGTTTGCTTGTTGCTTAAAAATGAAGGATTTCACGAAAAATGAAAAAAAAAACAAAGTTAGTATCCTCCAACTTTCCACATGCTACCAACATAATATTAGTAACTACGAAACCCTAGCCTACTAAACCAAAAATGCAAAAAACTAAAAATACTTGTAGAAATTAAAGGAAAACCCTAGACAAGCAGTTGTGTTGGAAAACTAGGAGATGCAGCTCATGGGAATGATCAAATTCATTCAAGGAATTGTAACTAAGACTCATGGGATGTCAAATGCAGTTCACAAGAGCGGATGTGGCTCTAGTTTTTATTGACTATGGTGAACCAGAAAGATGAATGCGTAGAACAACAGTTAGTTGTGGCAAATGGACCTGAACCTACAAAATGAGGTGAAATCTACCAAAAACAAGTGATCTAATGATGCCTATGATATGACCCTAGGGTTAGATTGATAAAATAGAATGCTAAATAAACAATATTTGACAAAAATAACTTGAAATTAAAGAAAATATAAATATTCCCTAATGCACCTTAGCAGTTGCATCATTTGGCTAACAATTGCGTCATTTTATCTTTGGTATTTGCATCAAACCATACCTACAACCTACAAAATCAAAAAACCCATATGGAATCTGTAGAATTTTTTCCCTTCACATCGGGCTCACCAAATGTAACTAAGGAAAAATTTAGGTTAACAATATAAAGTATAAACAAACTAAACCCTAGCTAACAATGAAGCACAATATAAAATAAAAGTATGAACAAATGAACAATCTCACCAAAACCTTCAAGCACTCCATGAATCATCTTCATTGCCCCTCTACATTTTTTTATAAATAGAATTTTCCCTCAGATTTTTGTGAGCAACTATGACCTATGACAAAGACCTTAGCCAAATATTGAAGGATTGTACTCATCAATTGCAAGTGTACTCAGAAATTTACAAGCATGAAGTATGACAAATGAGGTTGAAATTGCCTTTTTATAGAAAAGTCAATTTTGGATGAATGGCCAGGATTGTCAGTTGGAAAATTCCCTAAGATGAAAGGTTGAGATTGAATATGACAACCAGCGATTAGGGTTAGTGCAGAATTAGGGTAAAATTTGAAATGGAGGGCTATGATTTAATTTTAGGAAAATTAAATCAATGGATAGGAATGCATGTGACAAGAAGATATTGGGAACATAAAAAAAGAGATTGTTGGAGAATAAAATAATAATTTAAAATTATTTGATTTATGAGGCAAAATTGACCTTTCGAATTAAAAATAAATTTAATTCAAAAATGGTGAGACTAGGACAATAAATAATGATTTTTAATTATTTACTTGGTGGGAAAGTGGGAATGGGAATTTAAATAAATAATTTTGTTTACATTTGGAGGAAAAGACAAAAGAACAATTAAATAATTAATGAGAATTATTTAATTCTAGAGGAAAGTATAAAGTTAATAATAATTAAATGAATTAGAAAATTTATTTAATTATAGAAAGACATAGGGAATTAGTGAAATTTTTAAATAAATAAATATTATTTTTTTATTTAAATAATTAGGAGGAATAAATGATATGAATTAATTAATATTATTTTATAGTCCGGCAATCTGTTTTTGGGTCTACAGACCCTACAGCAATATGGGACTCCTCGTACTCCCAATATTGAGGGAGGCACCTAACTCGTGCTCCACAATACGAGGTGTACATACCTTACCCCCTGCAGGATTTGAACTTGTGACCTCTCTTTCAAGAGCACAAGTTCTCCACCATTAGGCCAACTCCATTGAATAATAATAATTATTATTATTTTATAGTCCACTAATACCAGGCAATCTGTTTTTGGGTCTACAGACAGCTTACAGTATATATGGGACTCCTCATACTCCCAAATCTGAGGGAGGCACCCAACTCGTGCTCCACAATATGAGGTGTACACCTTACCCCTCATAGATATGAATTAATTAATTAATTAAGAATTATTTAATTAATAGTTGAATTTGGACTATAGGTCATAATTAAATATTTTAATTATGTCGAGATGAAATATGGTAGGACATAGAAAAATAGAGCTCGTAGGCCTAGTTTATTTTTATATGTCTACAATTATTTTTTATTCTAAAATGATGATATTTAGAAAGTTACACAAGGAATGTAACCATTGTACACACATAATTATTTGAATACTCAAAGAGTAGAATGCACTAAATACCCACTATTTTGGTATTGAGATTTGTAATCTCCTTAGTGGTTGCATAAAATTAAAATTGCATCCTCCAAAATGCTTTTGTTGCACTAATCTATCACCAACAACACCATGGCTATTCCAATCCTCATGAACTTCTCCTTCACCCATTTTATGGAAAACTAGGCTAGTGTGTTTATGCTTAGAACCAAGGAATATATGTCTTTGATCAAAACAAAGGAAACTATAATTTGTGTCAGAATCAAAACTAAATAATAAAAAAATTGATTAGTATTCAAGATCATCACCATACCTTTCAACCTTAGCTTCCTTAATGTTATACTCCTTGCATAACTCTTGAGATGAAACTAAAACAACATCAAAATGCAAAGAATATTCATTCCAAAATAGACCCTCAACATGCTTAGGTGTTAGCACACCTGGGTCCCAAGTAAAAGTGGGCAATTTTTTGCAATCAAGGTGAAATTATTCATTGTGCTTCTGATGTGTTACTTCCTTTTTGAAAGAGTCATGCTCTAACTTCCTAGAACTAGAATCTTTGTCTAATGATTTAGGAATTTGTGATAAATTCATAATAAAATTATCACTCACATAATGAAAATCATTAGTAGGATAAGGTTGAGCTATAGAATCCATCATGAAATTATTTCCAATAATAGAGCTATTATATTCACCATTCTCACTTGCCACTAGCTCCTTCTTTTCCCTAGCATTTTCTTGAAATGGAAGCTCACTAGAAATCACTCAAATATATTCTTTAATTAAAGAATCATTACCTTCAACCATTATGGCTTGCAGTCCCTTTGGTTGAACTGTATCTTATTTTTGCAAATATGATTTTTCCTTATGTTGCATCATCACCATCCCCTCCATACCTTGGTACCACCAATCATGAGAAACTCCTTCAAGGTGCAAGATTGCATACTGAATGGAAAATTTCTCCTCCATGGAACCGGAATAGTAATAGTCTTGCATTTCAAATAACCAATCTCTAACTAATATCTTATCTAATCCATCAAAAGTGGGAGTTGAAGATTTAATAACTTCACTCTTGAGATATCTTCCACTTGAATTTGAATATTGTTTATGACTCTTGATGGCCATAATTTTTTGCATCTGATCAATATGATCACTAAATGGGACTAAATTTCTAAATCCTTCATCTTGATTAATATATGTTTCTCTGATGGCTGCAAAATCTTCTGCTAAATCTTCCATGTGATCAACCATATTTTAACTCCTCTTTTCTTTTGAAAAATATGATCAAACCCTTAGGCTGGAAAAATCATGGCTCTGATACCATTGTAATTTCCCTCAAATAAAATTTTAATTCAAATATAAAAATCTCCTTTTTAATCAAACTCAAATTAGAGTAAATTGGGTATAGGTCAAAATTAGCACAAAATCACACCAAATAGAAATGGGTAATGTGCAATTGAAGTAAAAATTTTTAAAACATAACATAATAAGAATGAACAGCAACAAAAAAATTTCAACCTTGGACACCTTGATTTCTATCAAACTGATATTGGATGATGTATGAATGATAATAAAATGAAAATTAAATTAGTTTCTATCATAAATAATTTGATGATAGCAAGCTACAGATGCAATGAAATACCCAAATTAATCCCCGACTAGTAACACAAACTCACTTCCAAACTAGTGCAAACACCACAAAAACTCACCCCAATTTTCATAAAATGTTTCTAACAGAAAAGTACATATATGAATACTATAACATCATAAAAACATGTTTCTCACAATAGCAATACCATATTAAACTCAAAAGTCCACAATTTTCACTCCAAACTACACCAAACCCCTATAAATAAACTAAGACAATTTACCAAACAAATGATCATTCAACACAATGGAAATCTCTAGATGAAATTGCACATGGAGACCCTTGGAACCACTATCTTTGAGTTTCAATCTCCTTGGTTTACTATCCTTGGAGATCCTTTCTTCATCGGTCTACCATCATCTAAAGAAGAGCAAACACTCAACCAAAATTTACAACAAGAATGATCCAAAATGAAGCCCAAATTCATGTTTTATTGAAAAATATTCAATTTCCAAGTTGGAGACCCAAAATTCACAACCAAGGAGATATTCCCTTTTGCATTTAGTTTATGTAAACTCTAGTGCCAAGTGTCCATTGATTTCTTCCACTCCATTGTAAGTTGCAACTTGCATCGACTTGTCATAAGCCACTAAATGCAAAATTTTCTTCAAAATAACTCCTCTAAAATTACAATTCCAAAATTGGACCCTCAATAATAAATTTAAAATATTTATTATTTTTCCTCCCAAAAACTATTTTATAATTTTATCTTGAAAATCCAATTTACCCAATTAATCTGTAAGTCCTAATTGGCAATTTTGAAAATAGGGTTTACTAAAAATAGTAAATCTTATTTTTAGTAAAGGGGACATTACAAAACCATATACTTGCTAACATTTATCCATGAATTAAGTGATCAAATAACCTTGAAATTGAAGGCTTGCCTATATTTTTTGGAAACTTCCCTTCCTCAAATATAATCAGGGAAATTGTAGTATCAAAATTTCTTTTGATTATACATTCTCCATAATAAAAAAAATGAATAAAATTGCTTAGTGACCACTAGGGACATTGTTTTGTTTCAATTGAGGAAGGTATATGATATTCTAGAGAATGAAACCATTCTTTCCTAATGACTTTATTTAAATTTCCCCTTTTCCTTGAGGTTGCAAATATTTTTTCTCCACCAAATATACATTTCCATACCTTTCCTCATAAAAATCCTCAAAGAAGTGTCTTACAAAACTTATATGTTGAGTTGTACCCATATTTGGGACCCATGCATTATAAAAAGTTGAATTTATAGAGACATAGTCAGCATCATTGATATGGATAAAATGCATTCACTTCCAAGATCTAGTTTGATTTTAATTATGATATTTTATTATTTCCTTTGCTTAATACCATATATTTTTTACAAGTCTAAATGTTATCCCATGATTTTCTATATTCAAGGGCTTCATGATGCTCTCTTTCCCATAATGTTTGTAAACTAATGTTTATATTTATTTTTTCTACCTTGATGTTGACCATTATTTATTATTTCTTCCTCCTCATCCTCTATATTGTCCTTGTTTCATTTGCTTCCATTTTTTAACACAAACTTGAGAAATCCTACAAATCTTCAAAGATTATAAACAAGCACACTAAAAAAATAATGCATAAAGTTGACTAGTGATATTGGGAAAATAGGTGTTACATAAAAAAGAAAGAGATAGGCAACCATCATCCATGAAATGGGGAAAGGACTCCTCATAAGTAGAGTGGTGGCGAGTTGGCTTCCATGAATGAAGGAAGAGGTTTCAAACGTGTGTTGGCATCTCTCAATTTACACCTATCATCATTGACACATCACTGAGAAAGGGTCAATGGACACCTAAGTAGGCTTGAGTAAGCCAAGTGTATCCAAAATGTAACAAAGTATAATGTATACACTAACACCCCCCTAAAGCATAACTTAGGTGGGAATAAATGAAATAGGTCTTAGATACTAGCCTCATGAGGTACCCATGTACAATGTAAAAGAAAATGAGTACTAGAATTGAAGCCTGATAAGGTACTTATGTACAATGTAATCTCTATAAAAATGGAGTGAAAACCCAATGGGAAAAAAATATCCTCCAAAAAGAGAGAAGATTAGGAGAAGACTAGAATGCTCCCCCAAGATGATGATGCTACTAATATAGATCACATGCTAAGAAGATCTCGTAGATGAATGAAATTTATCTTACTAAAGAGTTTGGTAAAGATGTCAATAACCTACTTTGAAGACTTAAAAAATACCAAGATAATGATCTTCCCATGAATTAACTCTTAAATGTAATGCATATGAATCTCTATGTGTTTGGTTCATTGATGTTGAACTAGATACTTGCACATTTGAATGGTGCTTTGGTTGTCAAAATAGATGACTATAGGTTGTCTGAAAGGAATACCAAACTCAAAAAGAATTAGTTGAAGCTATATGGCCTCAGTAGTTTAGTTAACAACCGCCTAAACTCTTCCTTTGTGGATGATATAGCAATATAATTTATATTCTTGTTAAACCAATAGATAGGACTTGAACCAAGTGAAAAGTTATAACCTAAAGTGGACTTGTAATGCTCAATGTCCCTAGCCCTATATAAATCTATATAACCAACCAAGCCAAGTGATGAACCAACTCTATAGTGAATCCCAAACCCTAGAGTACCATGAAGGTAATGAAGGATCCTCTTGGTTTCTTTATAATGGATCTCATGAGATTCCTACATGAATCAAATTTTAGCTCGGTATGACTTAGGTAAATAAGACTACCAAAAAGTTGTTGATATAATGGAGCATCAACCGATGATGTAGTACATGAAGTCTAAAGCTTGACTCTAGAAAAGAAAGGGAGTCAAAGATTGTTTGCAAGTAGTCATGTGAAATCATGCAAGTAGATCAAGAGTATACATGAGTTGTGCAAGAGTGATACCTAAATATGACTCTAAAATCTCAATGTCAAGGAAGTAGTGCAATAAACCCAAGTCTGTCATGTCAAATCTATCTTGAAGTGATGTCTTCACTACTACAATGATAGATAAAGTACTAAGGATGATGAAAAGATCATCAACATATAGAACCAGTATCCAAAGTGAATCATGCTACCATAGTAGGTACACATTAGGATCAGAACAAAAACTAGTAAAACCTAAAGATAGGAGGTAGGAATCTGTCTTGGCATACCAAGGTCTTGGAGCTTGTTTGAGGCCATAGATAGATTTCCTAAGTCTACAAAGTAAGGATGATTCTTGAAAAAACTTGGTGGTTGTTCCATGTAGATTTCCTCCTCAAGGTCTCTGTGGAGAAATGCATTCGTCATATCCATCTAATGTGCATCACATCCATGTGCTATAGGTATAGAAAGTGTGAGTTGAATGGAAGTGATCTTAGCAACTGGTGCAAGGGTATTTGTATAGTTAGTTCTTACAACTTATCAAAAACCTTTGGCAACCAACCTTTCTTTGTACTTATCAATTGATCCATCTACTAAAATTTTTGTTTGAAATATCCACCTACATCGAACTATCTTCCTTCCCTTAGGAAGTGAATTCAAACCCCAAGTGTAATTTCTAATCAAGAAATCATATTCCTAATCCATAGAAATATCCCACTCTACTATACTTGATGCCTCTCTAAATGTATGTGGATCAAAAATTGAAGCAAAGAAGGCATGTGCGCCCCTATAAAAATCTACTTGAATCTATCTATCATTTTCTTAATTGTGTACCCCTATATCTATCCTATATAAAGATGTGGGCGAGTCTGGTTCAAAAAAGTCAACCTCCAATGCAATCCCTAAATTGGATGAAGATGAACACTCATCATTGGCATAACTGTGAGAACTAGAAGAAGAAGAAGAAACTACTCCAGGAATGTGTTGTGAGTTAGCTGAATCATTACAATTATAATCAAGATCTAAAGAGTCCACAATATGTTGAGAAGTGTCATGTATAGTTTCAAGAGATGTTTCTTGAAACTTAACACTTCTCTCAATAAACAACTCATGTGTGGTAGGGTGGAGTAGGCAATACCCTTTTACACCATCTCAATATCCCACAAAGATGGAAGGTTTAGATTGTGGATCCATAGCCTTATTTTTTTTGTAATGTGTGCCATGGCATGCGATCAAAAAAGTATAAAATGATCAATTGTTGGTTTTCATCCTTTCTTTAGCTTCAAAGGGAGTTATACCATTCAAGACTTTATGTAGCATTTTATTATGTAAGTAACATGCACAACTAACTTCTTCTACCAAATATATATTGTATTTTTCTAATATGTGGTTGTCATTGATGTCAACACTATTGGAATTATTGTCTTTAAGGTTGTATACATCGAGGATATTGAGAAAATTGTAATAAGTTGCAGGTTGTCCATAATGTATTGAAGTTTAGTATGATGGCTAGCTCAATATATTGATGATAAGAGGTTGTGGATTAAAGGGTTCATTGACAAGGACATATATTTTATCCATGTAAATTTTCAAAGATCCGCATGAAGATTTGATTGAGTTATGAGTATCTATGTTCTAAAAGTTGTTTTGTTGTTTTAGTTGGTGTTCCTGAAAGAAGATAATGTGATTCTAGTAATTTGAGATGTTGCAGATGCTTTTGTGGTGATTCATGATGCTTGTGGATGTTTCTATATTGTGCTCTATCTATGTTGTACGTCTGCATTGATCGTTGTGCTCGCGATTGGTGATTTTATTTTGTGAGTTCATGTTTCTCATGTTCATGGCTGACATGGTGATTGTAGTGTGTTGTGGATCTTCAAGGCATATTTTTTTAACTTTTTTCATGTTCGAGGATGTTGTTTTGGGTCCTTAATATGTTGTGGATGACATTGGTTGTTTGCATTGATAAATGGTTTATTTATTTGGGCCTACAGTTTGTACACATTTTATATTTTGGTAAAGTTGACATGTAGATGATGTTATCCCTAGTTGCGGATATATATGATCGATTGTTTATACCATTTGAAGGCATCGTGTGCGAGTGGTGTGCAAGTGTGTGAGTGTTGTGTGAGAATAATGTTCTAATCTTTTGAAGGCAGAAGTAAAGTGTGACGAAGACTAAGTAGATGTTTATGTTCTTAACCAAAACTATAATTAGGCATTAGCAGATGCTATTTTCTTAGTTTAAAATATTCTGGATGTAATCCAAATGTTTTTGTAATGCATTGTGTCTTCCTTTGGGAAATAGGCCTTTTTTTGTATTTGAGCAATGAGCTCTAGGCACTGTGCTTGAATTCATGTGCATTCCCCATTTACAATTCTTGTATACTTTTAACAGAGTATAATCTTGTGGTTTAACCTCCATTGTGGTTTTTCCCCTAACAGGGTTTCCACATAAAAAATCTTGGTGTTATGTGTATTTCTGATGTGGTGATGGTTTATGCTTTCATGTTTATTTATTAGATCTGAGAATAAGTTCAATAAGTATAATTTCTAGGACAACCAATTCATCCCCCCTCTCAGTTGTCTACCCTTTTGTTTCCAACAATTGGTATCAGAGTAGGTTCCTCAAAAGAATTTTAATAGCTTGAGGTGATCCAGGATGGCGAAATATAAGGATAGTCTAAGATTTGATGGAACTAATTATTCTTTGTGGAAGACTTGAATGAAGTGTCATCTGAGATGCATAGGTGAAACTTACTAGAAAATTACAAAGAATAGGTATATCATCCCACATAATGGTCCTTCTACTGCAGGTGATATTAAGGAAGCCAAGTACAATATCAGGGCTAAGGAAGCATTGTTGAGTGCTCTGACTAATTCTAAGATGAAAAATGTAATGGAGCTCAAGACTACTTATGACATCTGGAAAAAGTTGGAAAGTTTGTATGAAGGTGATGCCTATGTGAAGATTGCTAAGTTGCAAATCCTAAAAGGGAAATATGAAATGTTGAGAATGGGTGATGATGAGAACATCACTTCTTTTATGCAGAGGATGAATGAACTTGTGTGGAGTATCAAATGTGCTAGTGGAACATTGGAAGAATAAGAGATTGTTGCTAAAGTGCTTAGATCCTTTCCTACTACACACAAAGCCAAAGCTACTACTATTGAGGAGATCTAGACTATGACAAATGTAACTAGAGACATGTTGATTGGTAAGCTTATTGCTTTTGAGTTAAGTGAGTTTGGTGAATCTCTTCCTAAGACAAAATCTGCATTCAATGCTACTATCTCTAGAAAAGATAAGAAAAGATATGGAATAGGAGAAAGTTCTTCTAGAAAAATGTCCAAATATGAGCAGAAAATGAGAGAGATTGAAGAAGAAGAGAGAAAACTAAATGAGCTTGAAGCACTTATTGTCAAGAGGGAAGCCAGAGGAGAAGGTAAGTATAAAGGGAAATTTCCTATTAAGTGTTTTCCTTGCAATAAGTTAGGTTGTTTTGCCTCAAGGTGTCCAGAAAGAATTCCTAATCCAAGACCTAACAAGCCTAGATTCCAAAGAAAGTGTTATTATGCTACTGATGAAGGTGTGACAAATGATGAATCTGATAGAGGGAGTTTAAGTGAGGAAGAATCATGGGTATTTATTGCTATCAAGGAAAATGATCTAGTACCTACTGAATCTACTAGTTGCACAAATGTGGAGAGAGCTCTAGCCGCTAGATTTGAAGAAAAAGATGAATGGGTGATTGACAATGGATGCTCCTATCACATGACAGGTGATAAAATTAAATATGTGAGCTTGGAAAAGTATGATGGTGGTGTTGTAAGATTTGGTGATGAAAAAGTTGGTGTAGTCTGTGGTAGAGGATCCATTTCTCTTGATGGTAAGCATAATACTGATGATGTTCTATATGTGGAAGGTTTGAAGCATAATCTATTAAGTGTTGGACAAATGATTGAAAAGGGATACAATCTTCAATTCAAGGATGGAAGGTGTAGAATATTGGGGATTTTTGAAAAAGTGATTACATCTAGTACAAAAACAAAAGGTAATATCTTTCACCAGAATGCTACTGGTAAAAGTTGTTTGATTTCTCAAGTTGATGAAAGCTTTTTGTGGCATAGGATAATGTGTCATGTAAAATTTGATAATATTATCAATATAAGTTCTACTGTAGTGAGAGATCTTCCTAAGTTGATAAAACCTACTAATACTATATGCAAGGAATGTCAGTTAGGGAAGGCAACTAGAGTTTCATTCTAGAGCAAAAAGCATTTTTCAAATGAAGTGTTGGAGCTTGTGCATACTAACTTGTGTGGTCCTTCTAGAGTCAAAATTTTACAAGGATATAGGTATTTCATGGTACTTATTGATGATTATTCTAGAATGATGTGGGTTACTTTCTTAAGGGAAAATTTTGAAGCTCTAGAGATATTCAAGATTTTTAAGGCTATGGTTGAGATAGTGATAGGTCTGAAGATTAAATGCCTGAGATTAGATAGAGCTGACCAGTGAATTCACTTTCAGTTAGTTTAATTATTTTTGTGAAGAGCATGGGATAAAGAGACAATTATTTGCCCCACAGACCCCTCAGCAAGATGGAGTTACAGTGGAAAGGAAGAACATGGCAATTCAAAAAGCTGCTAGGACTATGATGTTGGAAGGAAATGTTTCACATATCTAGTGGAGAGAATCTATGAGTCCTACTCTTTACACTCTCAACTAGGTACATGTCAAAGGTGATACTAGTATAAGACTCCTTATGAGCTATGGTATGGTCATAAGCCTACTGTAAGATACTTCAAAATCTTTGGGAGTAAATGCTATATCAAAAGAGATGAAGATTTAGGAAAGTTTGATGCTAGAAGTGATGAAGGAATCTTTCTTGGTTATTCTAATAAAGGTAAATCCTACTAGTGCTACAATAAGAGATTGAGGAAATTAATTGAAAGTGCTAGTGTCAAGGTTGATGAAGACATAGTTAGACCATCCAAAACATGTGGATATGATTTAGATGATTAGAATGATAGTTCTGATAAAGGAAAGAGAGTTCATACTCCAAATCAAGTTCAGATCATTCCAATGAATCAGAAAAATCAAGAGGAAGAAACTAGTGAAAGTGTAGAAGTGAGATCACAAGAGCTTGGAGTTAAATAAAATCCTAAGACTCCAAGGTATGTAAGATTAAATCATTCAAAAGATAAGATTATAGGTGATAAGAACAAAGGAGTTCAAACTAGGAGAAGAATTGCAGAAGAATATTGTTTGACCTCAAAGACTGAGCCTAATAGTTTCAATGAAGGATGCAAAGATGAACATTGGGTGGAAGCAATGAAAGATGAACTACTAAAATTGAGAAGAATGATACATGGATTCTTGTTCCTAGACCTAAGGACAAAAATTTAATTCGAACTAAATGGGTCTTTCTGAACAAACTGAATGAGAAAGGTGAAGTTGTTAGAAAAAAAGAAAGACTGGTGCATAAAGGATATTCTTAGATGGAAGGAATTGAATTTGAAGAAAATTTTGATCCTATTGCTAGGATTGAAGCTGTGAGACACTTTCTTGCTTATGTTGCTTACAAAAACTTCAAGGTTTATCAGATGGATAGTAAGTCAATATTTCTAAATGGTGAACTAGAAGAAGTGTATATTGAGCAACTTGATAGATTTTAATTGACTGATCAGGGAGATATGGTTTGTTGGTTGAAGAAAGAATTGCATGGACTCAAGCAAGCCCCAAGAGAATGGCATTCCAGATTGGACAAGTATTTGTTGAAGCTTGGATTTAATAAAGGTATTTCTCATAGTAATTTGTATTTCAAGATTGATCATGATAAAAATTTAATTGTTGAAGTATTTTTTGATGATATCATTTTTGGAGGAGATGATAGTTTGTGCATGAAGTTTGTTGATGAGATAAAAAATGAGTTTGAGATGTCTATGATTGGAGAAATGAAATTATTTTTGGGATTGCAAATTACTCAACTAGATAAGGGGATCTTTATATCTCAATCTAAGTATGTGAAAGAATTGCTAAAGACGTTTGGTATGGAAGATTCAAAGCTAGTTGGTACACATATGGTGACTGAGTGTAAGCTGACACAAGATGATGATTATCCTAAGAAAAACCAGACTAGATACAAATCCATGATTAATGGATTTCTCTTTGAATATACTAGACCTGACATCATGAATTTTGTATGCATTGTTTCAATATTTCAAGCCGATCCTAAGGAATCTCATGTGATAGTTATGAAGAGGATTTTTAGGTACTTGAAGGGGATAGCTGATTTTGGCCTATGGTATCCTAAACAAGATGACCTTACTTTAAGCACCTTTATTGATGTTGATTGGGAAGGAGATGTGAATGATAGAAAGAGTACTAGTGGTGGTACATTTTTCTTGGGTAAGAAGCTTATTTCTTGGTTAAGTAAGAAGCAGAATGCCATTTCTTTATCTATTGTAGAGGAAGAATACATTGTTGTTGCTAACAATTGTACTCAAGTATTGTGCATGAAGTAAATTTTGAAAAATATCAGAGTTGTGTATGATGAACCTATTGCTATATTCTGTGATAATTCAAGTGCAATTAACATTTCTAAGAATCTAGTGCTGCATTAAAAAACCAAGCATATATCTATCAAGTTTAACTTTTTGAGAGAGAAGGTGAGTGAAAAGGAAGTAAGATTGGAATATGTGTGTACTAAGGAATAGATTGTAGATATCTTTACCAAGCCCTTTCCTAAGGATACTTTTGAGTATCTTAGAGGGAAGCTAGGGGTGATTACCCCTCCTAATAAGAATTAAGATGCATTGACTTGCATCAATCTGTGCATTTCATAGTTATATCTTATGATCTAGATTGATGATGAGGTGGCTGCTACATAGGGGGAGTAGTCATATGTTCAAAAATATGGTTGAGATCTTGTGTGGAGAAAGATAATGTGTATCTTTGTCATTGATGTCAAAGGGGGAGAAGAGTCATGTGAAAAATTGTGAAAGAGTTGAGAAAAGAGTCAAAATATAAGGGGGAGAAAGTGCTAAGAGTAAGTTGCGTTGATGGTTTTTTTCACATCATGTGTTTCCATCAATGCCAAAGGGGGGATTATTGGATTTTGTTGATACGTGGTTTTCATTGATGTCAACACTATTGGCATTAGTGTCTTTAAGGTTGTATATGTGGAGGATATTGAAAAAATTGTAATAAAATAAGTTGTAAGTTGTCTGTGATGTAGTGAAGTTCAATATGATGGCTAGCTCAGTATATTGATGATAATAGGTTGTGGATTAGAGGGTTTTTTGATAAGTACACTTAGTTTATCCACGTAAAGTTTTAGAGATCCACATGAAGATTTGATCGAGTTATGAGTATCTATGTTCTAATAGTTGTTTTGTTGCTTTAGTTGGTGTTCTTGAAATAAGATAATGTGATTCTAGTAATTTGAGTTGTTGTGGATGCTTTTGTGGTGATTCATGATGCTTGTGGATGTTTCTTGATCATGCTCTATCTGTCTTGTATGTCTACATTGATCTTTGTGCTCATGATTGGTGATTTTCTTTTGTGAGTTCATGTTTTTCATGTTCATGGCCGGCATGGTGACTGTAGCATGTTGTGGATCTTCAAGGAATAATTTCTTAAGGTGTTTCATGTTCAAGGATGTTGTTTTGGGTCCTTACTATGTTGTTGCTAACATTAGTTGAATCACATTGATAAAATGTTTATTGATTTGGGCCTATAGTTTGTACACACTTTATATTTTGTTAAAGCCAACATGTAGATGATGTTATCCCTAGTTGCAGATATATATGATCAATTTTTTATACCATTTGAAGGAATAGTGTTCGAGTGGTGTGCGAAGTGTGTGAGTGTTGTGTGTAAATAATGTTCTAATCTTTCAAAGGTTGAAGTGTGAAGAAGAGTGAGAAGATGTTTGTGTGCTTAACCAAAACTGTAATCAGGCATTAGCAGATGCTATTTTCTCAGTTCAAAATCTTTTAGATGTAATCTGAATGTTTCTATAAGACAACGTGTCTTCCTTTGAGCAGTAAGTCTTTTTTTGTATTTGAGTAGTGAGCTCTAGGAAGTGTACCTGAATGCATGTGCATTCCCCATTTACAATTTTTTTATACTTTTAATATAGTATAATCATGTGGATTAACCTCCATCATGGTTTTTCCCCTAACAGGGTTTCCACATAAAAAATCTTGGTGTTGTGTATTTTTGATGTGGTTATGGTTTATGCTTTCATGCTTATTTATCAAATCTAAGAATAAGTTTAATAAGTATAATTTATGGGACAACTGATTCACCCCTTGTCTCAATTGTCTACCCTTGTGTTGCCAACAATATGATGGTGTGAGGCCCTTAGAGTGAATTATACAATTATCCATCTCTTTTAACAATCTATTTTTCCATTCTAGAACACCATGTTGTTGAGGAGTATATGAAACTATGCACTACAAATCTCTCCTCTTTGATATAAAAATTTCTCCAAATGGTTATTGACATACTCTCTCTCATTAACTCTTTGAATAACCTTGATGACTTTCCCTAATTGATTTTTGAAAATTTATTTGAAATGATGAAAATACTCAAACACTTTTGATTTTTTCCTAACGAATTAGACCCATGTTAAATGTGAGAAATCATCAATGAAGGTGATAAAATATCTATTATTTGTAAAAGATGGATGGGGAAAATCCCCTGAAACATTACTATGAAAAATTTCTTAAACTTTTGTTTCCCTCCATGATTTTCCTTTGTCAAATTTTGCTTCTGAATAGGCCAAAATTGGAGTAAAGAATAAATTGGACTCAACTCGGTGTAAATGTCAATCTAAGGATCATAAGCTTATGAAAGGTGTCATGGTTATTTGCACAAGGGTTGTAAATCATGAGGTGAGTGGGGATAAAAATGCAATCATAAATTCAATCAATTACCTAAGTTGAAAATCAAATTAATGTTTTTGGTTTTCTTGTGATAGGAATAGTGACATAAATTATCATTGGTTTTGCAGTATTTCTATGATAGGAATAATAGAAATTACAACAAGAAGTGTGTAGAAGTTATGATAGTAAATTCTGAAATAGAAACTCAATCAACAAATATCAGATATGAAAACCATAGCAATTGATTCTACAACATGGAAGTAAAACATAGATCATTAATACATGCAAAGTATTAACACATTTCAAATACAAAAATATAACAATGCAAAATGGAATCAACTTAAAAGTTATAACACATGAAAACACACTCAGTAGAAAATAAATAAATATTTACAGTTCATCGACGATTGAAGAGTGGGTGCCCTTCCTCCCAGTCAATCAATGAATAAAAAGCTTATAGAGTTTCTAAGAAAGACTTCAAAAATATTCTCTTAATAATAATATCGAATGTATTTCCTTCCTTCTCTGGGTAAGATGATATTATGTATGAGTGTTTATATAATTTTACAAAAATATGTTTGTAGTTTATAAATCAATGGCTAAGGTAAATCAATTAGCTTTAAGAAAGATTTGTGTGGCCTTGTGGCCAATCTTTCCTTAACATAATGAACCAATTTATTAACAATATACTAATGATGCTACTACGAACCAATTTCGCAACAATATAATAATAACGCTTTGTTGTGACCATAACAATATAAAAATATAACCATAGCCTTTGGATTTAATGATGCAAAGAGGAAATCTAGTGCTATATAGTTGGTGGTTGAATTTTCTCCACCTATGGCACATGGTTGAAGGAATAAACAAGTGAAACCAAAGTAATTCATGTAGAAAAGGAAACTGCAACAATAATCACAAGCCATATTCCTATGAAGAAGGTGACCAAAAGTTCCTATGAAAAATGTGATGTAACGCCCTGCCTTGGTTACCGTTATAACAAAGTGTAATGAGTAAAGTTAATCGAATAATTTTTTTTAAAGTTAATTGATTACACAAATGCTATAAGGTTTCCAAGACAGTGTTACATAAACATATTAAGTAAACTCAACACATTATCATAGTTCAAATACAAAACTAATGTCACGAATATTCCAGTATACATATCTTATTATAATCAAATATCCAACTGAACTGATTACATAATGAGAGATTTCAACTAATCTCAATACAACAATAAGATGGTACAATGAATAAACTCTTTTACAAGAGGTGAGTTTACAAAGTAGAAAGTGTTCACCACACAATTGATGTCCATAACCTTGAATATGCTTCGCATTCACAGTCATGATCCAAGGGCTAACTGGAATCTGCTGCAAGCATAAGATCATGTGCAAGAAAATATAAGGAAGATTGAGCACGGTTTCCTCCCAACCACGTGAAACCCGAAGGTCCACTCCCTCCGTGCTAGGAGATATTTGATAGGTCCACAAACAAAGTAGATAGAACAATACATTTACGGGGTTTACAAATTCACATAATGACATTACGATTACAATTCAAACAGATACAATTCAAGTAACAAATCTCATCAAAATAGAAAACCTGATCACAAGATAACACCATCATGGTATAGACTAAGAGTGTCATCACACCGTCAGGATAGGTTACCCTGGTGAATCTTCCTAGACTACCGGCCCTCTCTCCAAGAGTTACCCTGGTAGTCTCTACCAATTCCCGGCCCCTATGCAGACTAATGTGGAGTCAACACATCTTTCAAGAAGACAAGATGGCGACTTGCCATTCCAGGCCTTCTCAGTCTTTTCTCGACCTTAACGAGCGTTAAGAAGTAGGCGAGGAAAGCATTATCTGATTTAGTATTTACAACTACCCAACCCCTAATAGATTAGTTAAGTTTTCATTGAATTAACACTTACGATAGGTTACCTAGACAATCACTTCCAGATTTTGGCCCCTACCGCAAGCCACTCTTCATGACTCAACATAACAAGCTAGGGGTAGTTATTAAGCGTAAAAATTCAAAACCACAAAGGTTTGCATCTTTCACTAGAAACAAAACAATTTCTCTGAGAGGTCACCTTTGACTACTATCAAAAGGTGTAAGGCTATACCCCCAAAATAAGGATTATCATAACTAACAATAAAACTAGAGTGTAACGTACTTTACAGTATTATTTTCTCTTCCTTAAATTTTAAGGAAATGAAAATAAAACTCAATAACTTCATAAATGTAATTACTCAATGATAACAATACTCCAATCACTGTGGATTATACATTCATAATAAACAATTTATTCGTATTAATAATTGTTGACAATCTCAAAGAAATTACATCTATTTTAATAGAGCTAGGATAATACAAATCCTACACATTTATAAATCAAACACATGAAGGAAACACATTTCACTAATAATACCTTTCTTAATCACAAATTTACATTCAACTCATTTATACGCTATACATATATTTTGATTGATACTTGTGTTAACATAAATATAATAACAAAATTATTCCAGTAATACTTCAAGCAAAAGAAACGAATTCGTACTAGAGTAAAAAGAGATATTTTTCAATCATGTGTCCTATCTATAAGAAGGGAAAGTAACATCATGCGAGGAATGACTATCTACATACTTTTAAGTTGAAATTTCTTATTTATTGAATACAAAATCAATCATTGAATGAATCTATAAATCTAAATAAAAACAAAAATTATCTTAACTGATATTTTAAAAATATATCAGAGAAATATTTTATACATAAACATATATGTCTAGTTAAGAATCTTATACATTATTCTAAAGATATAATTTATCATTTATCTAGCACTTACTTTGATATTATCTACCAATCTGTTAATAAAGTATATATGATTCTATGACAACATAATCTATAACTTCCTATTTTATAATACACATATAATTACGTTTAGTATATGCAATTTTTTCCATCAATAACTCTGTTATATATCATCTTAAAAATTAGAAGTTTAACTTAATAAACAACAAAGTAATTAGCACATTAGTTATGGAGGGAAGCTAAAGTTATCTTTGAGGTTCAAGAAGACCACACTTATATAACTGAATGTTGTCATTAGCACAGGGTTAGTTTATAAGAAATCACGTCATGCAAACAAAAACTCCATTTAATATACCTAAATCATAGAGGATTAAAAGAAATGCGTAGGCCAAGATTATATAAGAATTCACATGCGCAAGCATTATTTATCAGATAGTTAGAGGCAAATTTAATACACTTCATGCATATGCTTTGGCCAGAAATAATAAATTATAATCTTATTAATCCCATTCTATTATTTCTCTTATTTCGTAAAACTACAGCAGGAAATCTCTCGTCCTACAAAGAAATTACGCTGAACTAAAACGATAAATACCTGCAAAATTAATTACTAAATGTATGGTGTAGGATATGATCTCAATTAAATTTTTTGTTCAAATTTAACCTGTAAGTATCATCAGAAGAAGACTGTGCGTGATTTCTATCAGGGAGATCTATATTAATAATTCATTTAAATTACTCTTATTTAACTAACTCTTGAGTTTGGTAAATATCTACCAAACTAGCAGTTATATGAATGCAAAATTTTCAATCAGGAAAACTGCCTTTGTTTAATGCATGAGTAGATAAATCACACTATAATCTAATTGTCAGTTCTAAATTAAATAACACCACTTTGAGTATCAGTTAGGTCTCCATGCATTCTATGCTAGTGATAGTTGCAGGGAATAATTTTCTAAATTCTATCTATCCTAAACGAAATTTCTGTAGGTTTCAAACATACCTATGTCTCTGCTGGCAGAATCCATACACATAAAGGTATCAAACAAATGCAATAAGAATTCGGGTTCGGTTATGCAACGTTACACCTTCCTATCACGTTCAAGTGTTTCAGCTAAGACCGGTAGACAAAGAAATCAGAGAGATTATTTAAACCTCTACAACATTTTGTGTTCAAGTGCTGCAATTGTGAGTAGTTCCAATAAAATCAAGGAGGTTATTTAAAACCATATGCCCTTCCATGTTCAAGTACGGCCGTAGAAATAGATTGCAAAGGAATTAGGAAGGTTATTTAAATCTATACACTCCACCGTATTCAATAGCTGCTGTGGTGACAGGTTGAGAAAGGAATCAGGGAGCTAAATAAATATCCACTCCCTTCTATGTTCCAGTGATGCGGTGATGACAGGTCGCCAATAAAATCAAGAATTAATCAAAGATACTAGAAGCAGTGCAGCACCATCTTTCTCTATATTCATCATTAGAATGGCGATTAAGAAACATTCTGGTAACATTTAGTAAGGACGTATCAAGATAATATTCTCAGGAGTATTTTTAAATATCTTACACCCTGCTAAATACAATGCCATTTATGTGAGGAAATGGGTTTAGGAACAAAAGATGTTTATTTAATAGTTACCATGTGTTAGGTAAAGGAAAATTTTCACACAGGTTGCCAACCATCATTCAAATCAAACCAACCACGCAAATAATTGAGGATGGATTAGGAATGGTCGTTCATGAATTCCACTATAGAAAGCACCATTTCACAGAAAAAAAATTCAAACAGAAGAATACTTGGCAATTAGTTAGCTGTCCTGTACCAAATTCTCTGACTTTTCTTTACGCATGTACCCCTTAGATCTGGTAGTCTGGCAGTTGAAACACCTTAATACAACATTATATTGCCTAGTGGGTTCGCCTTTAAGGTATGTTCAACTTCTTTATGCTCACCTTGTAGAGTTGTTTCTCTTTTTTTATGTGTAGATCCGGCTTGCACTTCCCACGAAGCTTTTTTTTTAATGATTATCCAGCTCTTTTTTCTTTTTGTGCAAAGTCTGTCCCAGGGAAAATCCCATCCTCCTTCCTTTGTACAGAAATGTGCAATCTCTTCTCAGTTGGTTGGAACTGGTATCAAACCATAAAACATGGGGTCGTCATTTTTTTTTGCATGCCTCAATGTCCACTTCCCTTGCACACTATGAGTTCCAGGTCAGACGGCAGTTAGGGTTCAACAGATACCCCTGATTCATCTCAAGATAGTTATCATTATCTATAATGAACAACTCGATAACAACAGATTACTGCGCCTAATCTATAGTATACTAAACTCATGTGGTTACATATGACAGCGTTGTATTTAATTTAATTTAATAAATCAAATTACAAACATTGATATTATTTTTATTACTAACAAATCCAAAGGATAAGCATATATTAATATTCACCAATTGATAGTTACATATTATCGACTTCATAACAAGAGTTGTAACACAGTTATAACATGCAGAAGTAGATTGACCATAAGTTAAGTGATAGTTTTTTTGTTTTTTTTAAACATAAGAAATCATTCTTTAACAAGAATAATCGACCATTTCTCACCACTATCTATGATTTAAGTCTAATTAACTGGTGTTATAATTTAACAATACATGCGAACATAGTATTCTACTATACTAGTAGTTTGTAATCAAATATACTAGAGGTAGTCTGCACAGTGAAGAAGCAAGAATCCGCCATGCATCAATATTCACAACAAGGGATATTCCAATATGGTTACAATAAAGCATTGTAAACCTAAACTATAACTCATAAACATATTGCAAATGATCACAGTCGTTATCTTTAAGAATAACATTTAACTGATGTTAAGCACATTTTAAGTCATGCACAAGATCTATACGTCTTGTCATTTTATGGAATGGATAATATGTGTAAGTCACTCCATGCACAAGATACATAAATTATTATGAGTTGGTTAAAAAATAATAATAAACATGACGAAACACAACCAATAAGAACGATAAAGACGAATACGATGACGATGAAGATGAAGACGACAACGACAACACAGGAAAAACAAAGATACTCATTCAAAAAGAATGATGGCTAAACATAGACCTATCAAAATCTCTGGTCAACATAATAATATTGGATCGGGGTACACTCAGACCTGACAAGCAGGTCGAGCTGTTACCCGGTACCTGTGTCTGCAGGAAAACATCAAGGTTAAAACATGTATATATAAACTCATGTTAGAAAACACACTGTGAATAAGAATTGCAGCATGGCAGGATACTCACGAATGAGTAATGCTACACTGTCTTATCCACTGACACAAATGAGCAAATCAATCATATACAATCATGTCAACATGTTAACATAAGCAATAATCATAATCAATAAGCCATATCATAAATGAATCTATCATAGTATCATCGAACCATCATAACCAAATAACCAAGATGTCGATGTATCATCCTCAAAATCAAAACAACATAATATCTAGAATCACCTCAGAAAAGAAACAACATAGTATTGAAGTAATCTAAAGCATCTATCAAGCAGAATCAACTAAACAATATGTCTAAGCTGGAGGGACACTACATCCTCCCCCCTAGGATAAGGCTTACTCTTGGAAGCCTGCAAACAAAAAGTAAATAAAAAACACATCCAAAATATATGTCCTCCGAAGAGATAAAAGACTCGTTACTAGGATCCCACTGGACCCATACTCAATCAACGTTTCGATCCCTGTGGATCAACTCTTGACTCTGAAGGACATGCACAGTTCTTAAAGAATAATTGTTGTCCTCCACTAGAAACCTCTCTGACTGTACTTTGGAGCTTGACTTGGCAGTTATCCACCACGGTAAACAACATATGTGATCTGCCTGTGTCTCCTACTATCGGCTTTGAAGCTGTCCATCTCAGACTGAGCTTGGAAGTGCCCTCTTGAGGACATTGACGAGCAATGTGACCTCATTGATCACAAGAGAAACTTTCTATATTCCTTCTAAATACTCTATCACCAGGAGGTACACTAGACCATGGAAAACTACCTCCATTAACTATAGACAAAGAACTCTATTCTAGGTGATTGGAATGATTACGATGAGATCGTAACCAACTCCAATATCTTTTCTTCTGAAACCAAATACCACCATGTTGGGACTGAGAACTCTTATGCTCTGACTGCGAGGGTTGTTGTTGCTCACCCTTAGTGGGTACCTGAAGCCCCTTGGAGAAGCTCGCAACCTGAGATTTCCCATCTTGAGATCCAACACCAATGAAAGGTGCACTGCCAATCTGGACCCCTGTCTGACCACCTAAGGCCAAAGATAGATTCTCTTCAATAGTTTGAGCCTTGTACACAGCTACCACCATGCTCAATGACTCATGCGTAACTTGGTGAGGTGATTCCCATTGACCGCCTCCATGACCGCCTCCATGGCCATGACCATGACCTCTACCACAATGTCTAGGCATGATCCTATGCAAATACCAAGACAAACTAAGCAAACGAAAAACACAACAATCAAATCTAACGTCCTAACAACCTAATGGGCTCATTAATTCAGAGCACCCAGAGTTAGAACCTTTGCTCTGATACCAATCTGTAATGCCCCGCCTTGGTTACCGTTATAACAAAGTGTAATGAGTAAAGTTAATCAAATAATTTTTTTTAAAGTTAATTGATTACATAAATGCTATAAGGTTTCCAAGACAGTGTTACATAAACATATTAAGTAAACTCAACACATTATCATAGTTCAAATACAAAACTAATGTCACGAATATTCCAGTATACATATCTTATTATAATCAAATATCCAACTGTATTGATTACATAATGAGAGATTTCAACTAATCTCAATACAACAATAAGATGGTACAATGAATACACTCTTTTACAAGAGGTGAGTTTACAAAGTAGAAAGTGTTCACCACACAACTGATGTCCATAACCTCAAATATGCTTCACATTCGCAGTCATGATCCAAGGGCTAACTGGAATCTGCTGCAAGCATAAGATCATCTGCAAGAAAATTTAAGATTGAGCACGGTTTCCTCCCGACAACGTGAAACCCGAAGGTCCACTCCCTCTGTGCTAGGAGATATTTGACAGGTCCACAAAAAAAGTAGATAGAACAATACATTTACGCGGTTTACAAATTCACGTAATGACATTATGATTACAATTCAAACAGATACAATTCAAGTAACAAATCTCATCAAAATAGAAAAACTGATCACAAGATAACACCATCATGGTATAGACTAAGAGTGTCATCACACCGTTGGGATAGGTTACCCCAGTGAATCTTCCTAGACTACCAGCCCTCTCTCCAAGAGTTACCCTGGTAGTCTCTACCGACTCCCAGCCCCTATGCAGACTAATGTGGAGTTAACACATCTTTCAAGAAGACAAGATGGGGACTTGCCATTCCAGGCCTTCTCAGCCTTTTCTCGACCTTAACGAGCGTTAAGAAGTAGGCGAGGAAAGCATTATCTGATTTAGTATTTACAACTACCCAACCCCTAATAGATTAGTTAAGTTTTCACTGAATTACACACTTACGATAGGTTACCCAGACAATCACTTCTGGATTTCGGCCCCTACCGCAAGCCACTCTTCTATAACATGACTCAACATAACAAGCTAGGGGTAGTTATTAAGTGTAAAAATTCAAAACCATAAAGGTTTGCATCTTTCACTAGAAACAAAACAATTTCTCTAAGAGGTCACCTTTGACTACTATCAAAAGGTGTAAGGCTATACCCACAAAATAAGGATTATCATAACTAACAATAAAACTAGAGTGTAACGTACTTTACAGTACTATTTTCTCTTGCTTAACTTTTAAGGAAATGAAAATAAAACTCAATAACTTCATAAATCTAATTACTCAATGATAACAATACTCCAATCACCGTGCATTATACGTTCATAGTAAACAATTTATTGGTATTAATAGTTGTTGACAATCTCAAAGAAATTACATCTATTTTAATAGAGCTAGGATACTACAAATCCTACACATTTATAAATCAAACACATGAAGGAAACACATTTCACTAATTATACCTTTCTTAATCACAAATTTACATTCAACTCATTTATACGCTATACATATATTTCGATTGATAATTGTGTTAACATAAATATAATAACAAAATTATTCCAGTAATACTTCAAGCAAAAGAAACGAATTCGTACTAAAGTAAAAAGCGATAGTTTTCAATCATGTGTTGTATCTATAAGAAGGGGAAGTAACATCATGCGAGGAATGACTATCTACATACTTTTAAGTAGAAATTTCTTATTTACTGAATACAAAATCAATCATTGAATGAATCTATAAATCTAAATAAATACAAAAATTATCTTAACTGATATTTTAAAAATATATCAGAGAAATCTTTTATACATAAACATATACGGCTAGTTAAGAATCTTATACATTATTCTAAAGATATAATTTATCATTTATCTAGCACTTACTTTGATATTATCTACCAATCTGTTAATAAAGTATATATGATTCTATGACAAGATAATCAATAACTTCCTATTTTATAATACACATATAATTACGTTTAGTATATGCAAATTTTTCCATCAATAACTCTATTATATATCATCTTAAAAATCAGAAGTTTAACTTAATAAACAAAAAAGTAATTAGCACATTAGTTATGGAGGGAAGCTAAAGTTATCTTTGAGGTTCAAGAAGACCACACTTATATAACTGAATGTTGTCATTAGCATGGGATCAGTTTATAAGAAATCACATCATGCAAACAAAAACTCCATTTAATATACCTAAATCACAGAGGATTAAAAGAAATGCGTAGGCCAAGATTATATAAGAATTCACATGCGCAAGCATTATTTATCAGATAGTTAGAGGCAAATTTAATACAGTTCATGCATATGCTTTGGCCAGAAATAATAAATTATAATCTTATTAATCCCATTCTCTTATTTCTCTTATTTCTTAAAACTACAGTAGGAAATCTCTCGTCCTACAAAGAAATTACGCTGAACTAAAATGATAAATACCTGCAAAATTAATTACTAAATGTATGGTGTAGGATATGATCTCAATTAAATTTTTTGTTCAAATTTAACCAGTAAGTATCATCAGAAGAAGACTGTGCATGATTTCTATCGGGGAGATCTGTATTAATAATTCATTTAAATTACTCTTATTTAACTAACTCTAGAGTTTGGTAAATATCTACCAAACTAGCAGTTATATGAATGCAAAATTTTCAATCAGGAAAACTGCCTTTGTTTAATGCATGAGTAGATAAATCACACTATAATCTAATTGTCAGTTCTAAATTAAATAACACCACTTTGAGTATCACTTAGATCTCCATGCATTCTGCGCTAGTGATAGTTGCAGGGAATAATTTTCTAAATTCTATCTATCCTAAACAAAATTTCTGTAGGTTTCAAACATACCTATTTCTCTGCTGGCAGACTCCATACACACAAAGCTATCAAACAAATGCAATCAAAATTCGGGTTTGGTTATGCAACGTTACACCTTCCTATCACGTTCAAGTGTTTCAGCTAAGACCGGTAGACAAAGAAATCAGAGAGATTATTTAAACCTCTACAACATTTTGTGTTCAAGTGCTACAATTGTGAGTAGTTCCAATAAAATCAGGGAGGTTATTTAAAACCATATGCCCTTCCACGTTCAAGTACGGCCGCAGAAATAGATTGCAAAGGAATCAGGAAGGTTATTTAAATCTATACACTCCAGCATATTCAATAGGTGTTGTCGTGACAGGTTGAGAAAGGAATCAGGAAGCTAAATAAATATCCACTCCCTTCTATGTTCCAGTGATGCGGTGATGACAAGTCGCCAATAAAATCAAGAATTAATCAAAGATACTAGAAGCAGTGCAGCGCCATCTTTCTCTATATTCATCATTAGAATGGCGATTAAGAAACATTCTGGTAACATTTAGTAAGGACATATCAAGATAATATTCTCAGGAGTATTTTTAAATATCTTACGCCCTGCTAAATATAATGCCATTTCTGTGAGGAAATGGGTTTAGGAACAAAAGATGTTTATTTAATAGTTACCATGTGTTAGGTAAAGGAAAATTTTCACACAGGTTGCTAACCATCATTCAAATCAAACCAACCACGCGAATAATTGAGGATGGATTAGGAATGGTCGTTCATGAATTCCACTATAGAAAGCACCATTTCACAGAAAAAAAATTCAAACAGAAGAATACCTGGCAGTTAGTTAGCTGTCCTGCACCAAATTCTCTGACTTTTCTTTACGCATGTACCCCTTAGATCTGGTAGTCTGGTAGTTGAAACACCTTAATACAACATTATATTGCCTAGTGGGTTCTCCTTTCAGGTATGTTCAACTTCTTTATGCTCGCCCTGTAGAGTTGTTTCTCTTTTTTTTGTGTAGATTCGGCTTGCACTTCCCATGAAGCTTTTCTTTTTAATGATTATCCGGCTCTTTTTTCTTTTTGTGCAGAGTCTATCCCAGGGAAATCCCCGTCCTCCTTCCTTTGTACAGAAATGTGCAATCTCTTCTCAGCTGGTTGGAACTGGTAACAAACCATAAAACATGGGGTCGTCATTTATTTATTTATTTATTTTGCATGCCTCAATGTCGACTTCCCTTGCTATCGCTGAGCACTATGAGTTCCAGGTCAGACGGCGGTTAGGGTTCAACAGATACCCCCGATTCATCTCAAGATAGTTATTGTTATCTATAATGAACAACTCGATAACAACAGATTACTGCGCCTAACCTATAGTATACTAAACTCACGTGGTTACATATGACAACGTTGTATTTAATTTAATTTAATAAATCAAATTACAAACATTGATATTATTTTTATTACTAACAAATCCAAAGGATAAGCATATATTAATATTCACCAATTGATAGTTACATATTATCGACTTCATAACAAGAGTTGTAACACAGTTATAACATGTAGAAGTAGATTGATCATAAGTTAAGTGATAGTTTTTTTTTTTTTTTTTTAAACATAAGAAATCATTCTTTAACAAGAATAATTGACCATTTCTCACCACTATCTATGATTTAAGTCTAATTAACTGGTGTTATAATTTAACAATACATGCGAACATAGTATTCTGCTATACTAGTAGTTTGTAATCAAATATACTAGAGGTAGTCTGCACAATGAAGAAGCAAGAATCCGCCATGCATCAATATTCACAACAAGGGATATTCCAATATGGTTAAAATAAAGCATTGTAAACCTAAACTATAACTCATAAACATATTGCAAATGATCACAGTCATTATCTTTAAGAATAACATTTAACTGATGTTAAGCACATTTTAAGTCATGCACAAGATCTAGACGTCTTGTCATTTTATGGAAAGGATAATATGTGTAAGTCACTCCATGCACAAGATACATAAATTATTATGAGTTGGTTAAAAAAAATTAATAAACATCACGAAACACAACCAATAAGAATGATAAAGACGAATACGATGACGATGAAGATGACGATGACAATAAAACGAAGACGACAATGGCAACACAGGAAAAACATGTTAAATTAGAGATCAGATAAGTGCACAGAAAATTAATTCAAAATCAGACACAGTAACACAGCATATACCCTGGGAAAACCCTCCTTTTGAGGGAGAAAAACCCAGCAACAAAGATCTCTCTTTTATATATAAGTAATTGAAAATAATTCTCTTTACAATGAGGCCAATACAAGGGCCAATTCTGCTTCTCCTTCACAATATATAGAACCAGATAATACACAGAATTTGACGATAAATAAAACTGCCTTTAATGAACTCGCACTGATCTAGAGAAGAATCCGCACTGCCTTAATTAATTCGCACTTGAGAGAGAATTCGAACTTTCTTTTTCATCGATCTGATATGAATAATTTAGATCTCCTTATATAGATGTCAAAAGAATCAATCCAAAGGATGTGACCTTTCAATATACAATGTCGGCCTCATGCAAAGTCGTCTCCCTTTTAAAAAAATCGCGCTAATAAGAGAAGTCGTTTGATTTAAATAAATCGCACCTTTTAAATAATAAATGATATTTGAAACATCATTTAATCTTTATTAGCAAATTGAGATGACTATTAAAACGTGCCTCTTAGACGTCTTATAAATTAGATAGCTTTTAGCTATAATCTAATTTCTTCAAGGAATGATATCGTTGGAAGTTGCTACAACGCTGCATGTAAACATTAACACTCCCTCTCAGCTAAGGAGCATACTTCCAGCTGCTCAAGACATGTCACCTCATCGTGATGTCAGATATTGCCTCAGTACAATATCAACCATAATGGCTACAACCATGCTATGGTGAACAAAGGAATATCACCTCAACGTGATACTGTATATCTACCATAATGGCTACAACCATACTATGGTAAAGGATAAATATCACCTCAACGTGATATTGGATATCGCCTCAACACGATATCTACCATAATGGCTACAACCATACTATGGTAAAAGATATATATCACTTCAACGTGATATTGGATATCGCCTCAACACGATATCTACCATAATGGCTACAACCATACTATGGTAAAAGATATATATCACCTCAACGTGATATTGGATATCGCCTCAACACAATATCTACCATAATGGCTACAACCATACTATGGTAAAAGATAGATATCACCTCAACGTGACATTAGATATCACCTCAACACGATATCTACCATAATGGCTACAACCATACTATGGTAAAAGATAGAAAGGCTCACTGATACTGAGACTCTTTCTCAGTCAAGGCTGGATTCTCCACCATACCAAGCTTATCTCGAAAGTATACAAACTTTATCCTGGAGAGAGGCTTGGTGAGAATATCTGCCATCTGCTCATCAGTGCTGATGTACTTCAAATGAACAACCTTTCGTAGTACCATATCTTTGATGTAGTGGTACTTGATCTCGACATGCTTCGTTCTATCATGAAACACAGGATTGACAGAAAGCTTCACGTAACTCTGATTATCACAATAGATGATGGTAGGCTCCATTGATTGTCCAAACAATCCTGAAAGGAGCTTACAAAGCCACACTGCTTCCCAAGTTTCCATACAAGCTACAATGTACTTAGCCTCTGCTGTACTCAATGCTACAGATGACTGCTTCTTGCTGCACCAGGAAATCATACCAGAACCCAAACTGAAGCAACAACTAGAGGTGCTCTTCCGATCTGTGACACACCCTGCCCAATCAGAATCTGTAAAACCATGTAACTCCAAGTCTGCATCTGAAGTATACCTCAACCCATATCCAACTGTGCCACGCAAGTATCTCAGGATATGTTTAGCTACAACAAGATGTATCTGTCTCGGATCACACATAAACTAGCTAAGTGCACTCACTGCATAGCAAATATCAGGTCTAGTGTTAACCAGATACATCAGAGACCCAATCAACTGTCTGTACAATGTAGGATCCACCAAGTCTGAATTAGCTGCAGCCTCCTTCAACTTATGTAGGTTGGTCTCCATAGGTGTAGACATGGATTTGCAATCCATCATGCCAAATCTCTTAAGTATATCAATGGTGTACTTTCCTTGACTTAGAATCATCTCATCTGGTTTCTGCCAGACTTCTAAACCAAGAAAGTAATGCATGAGCCCAAGGTCCTTCATCTCAAATTCTGAAGTCAACTCCTTCTTGCACTCGAGAATCAGGTGATCTTCTCCAGTAAGAATCAAATCATCAACATATAAAACCAATATTAGTGCATCACCATTGATTACCTTGAAATAGAGATTTGAATCAGCATCATTCTTCAGGAAGCCCAAACTAGATAGGTACTGATCAATCCTTTCGTACCAAGCACGAGGATCCTGCTTAAGACCATACAAGGCCTTCTTCAGCTTACACACATGTGACTCCTTCTCATGAACTTCAAAACCATCAGGTTGCTCAATGTAAATTTCTTCCTCAATTACGCCATTGAGAAATGCTGTCTTCACATCCATCTGATGAATCTTCCATCCTTTCGATGCAGCAATGGCAATGATGGTTATGACAGAAGTGTAACGGGCAATAGGAGCAAATTTTTCTTCATAATCAACTCCCTCTTTCTGAGAAAACCCTCGAGCCACAAATCTTGCCTTATACTTCTCAATGCTCCCATCTGCAGCATGCTTGATTTTGAAGAGCCATTTCAAAGATACCACTGATTTGCTCTTAGGTCTAGGGACAATGTCCCAAACATCATTCTTCAGAATTGATTGATACTCCTATGTCATTGCATCTCTCCAAACCTGATGACTGAATGCTTCTTCAACACATGAAGGTTCTGAATCAATAATCTAACTCATTAAGGCAACATAATTGAAGAACTTATGAGGCCTTTTACTTTCTCTAAATGTGCCTCTAGGAGCTGCAAAACTTTCTGCCTCTTGCATAGTATGCCTAGCCCATAGAGGTCTCTTTCTTCCAATGACAATGTTAGTAGGCCCATCAGTAGGCTCCAAGGGTTCAACAGGATCAACATCTTCTTTTGGTTCAACAATCTCCCTCTGAATCTCAGGAGTGTGGTCAACTTCCATATCCTGAGGAGACTCTTCATTACTGATCTCCATGTGAGTGCCCTTGGATCTTCTAAATGCAATGTCTTCCTAAAAAATAACATCCCTACTGATCTCGATCAACTTTTGTCCTGGAATGTAAATTTTGTAGGCTTTAGATGTCTCGTTGTAGCCCACAAAGATGCCCTTCTTGCCAGAAGGCTCCAACTTAGTTCTCTTCTCCTTCGGAATATGAATATAAACAGGACATCCAAAAATTCTTAAGTGACTAACTTCAGGCTTCTTCCCTGTGAAGGCTTCTTCCAGAGTTATATTCTCCAAGACCTTGTGAGGACTTCTGTTTTGCACATATATAGCTGTCCTGGAGGCTTCTGCCCATAAGAAAGTCTGCAAGTCTTGATCATGAATCATGGCCTTTGCTACTTCCATGATTGTCTTGTTCTTTCTTTCTGCAATACCATTCTGCTGAGGATTATAGGGAACACAAAACTCCCTCTTAATCCCTGCATCTGTACAAAAGTCTAGAAAACTGCTAGGGGTGTATTCACCACCATTGTCAGATCTAAGGACCTTAATTCTCTTACCAGAAATGTTTTCTACTAAGGCTTTAAACTCCTTAAATCTAGCTAATACTTCCTCAGACTCTTTAGACCTCAAGAAATAAATCCAAGTTTTCCTAGAGTAATCATCAATAAAGAGTACATAATACAAAAATCCGCTTGAAGAAGGAATAGACATAGGACCACATAAATCTGAATGAATGAGATCTAAAATACTCTTAGATCTACTTTCACTACTATGAAAAGGGGTTTTTACATTCTTACCTAGAGAGCAACCCTTGCAAGTGCCTTCATGCTCCTTGACGAACTTAGGTAGACCTGTCACCATCTTCTCCATAATAGGCAAAGCACGAAAGTGTAGATGCCCCAATCTTCGATGCCAAAGATCACATAGAGAAGAAGTATCATGAACCAAGGCTTGTAGAGGACGAGTGCAAACCCTGGAGAGACTTTCATGTCTCACTCCAATAACTTGAGCATTTTTGAAACTAGAGTTCTCCATCCATACAAGAACTTTGCCTTTTGAGAAGGCAATTTGATATCCTTTATCTTCAAGGGCTGAAATAGAGAAAAGATTGCGCTTGATCCCCGGAATATAAAGAACATTGCTCAACTGAAGTGTGATACCTGAATCCAAATGGAGAGTAGAGGTCCCAATCCCTTTCATGGTGTAGCTAGCATCATCTCCAATGATAACTTGTTCCAAGGAGTCTTTCTTCACCAAATTTGATAAGTGCTCCTTGAATCCGGTGATGTGGCGAGAAGCACCACTATCAATCAACCATGTTTTAGTGTCGGTGGTAACATTGCTTGACAAGGCTGAGTAAAACAGATATTCATCCTTCTGAGGGGAAACATTCTCTACATCTACAATGGAGGCTTGATGCTTAGGTCTGTCAGGGCAATGTTTAGCAAAATGACCAAACTTGTCACACCTAAAACATTGGATTTTAGACAAATCTTGCTTCTTCTTGGAGGGGGAGGCATCATCATTTCCTTTATCATGATTCCTCTTGAAGTGACCCTTCTTTCCACCTTTTCCTTTCTTCTTCGAAGCTTGGGCTGCAAGAACATGGATTTCTTGATTAGAAGAACTTGGGCCACACCTCTAGCCATCAATCTTGATTCCTCTTGGATGCAGTCAGCCCTCAAACGATCAAACTTTGGAAGTTTAGACCTTACACTAATTCCTTGAATATAGGACTCCCAAGATAATGGCAAACCGTTGAGTGCAAGCATTGTCAAATCTTTATCATCAACCATATGACCAATAGTGGAGAGCTGATCTCTCAATTCTGCAATCCTAATGAAGTAGGCGATCACGGTCTCTCCTTTTGACATCTTCACATGATGAAGTTGTTGCTTCAGCGCAAGAGCCCGGCTGGTGTTGTTAATTTCATACATTTCTTCCAAAGTTTTGAACATCTCCCTAGCAGTCTTCAACTTGGAAACAATAGGGACGATGTGGTCCTTCACGGAGTCAACTAGCAACTTCTTTGCTTTGATATCTTTCTTCCTCCATTGCAGCTTCTCTTCTTCCGCTTCAGGTTCGGGAACCTTGGTCTCCGCAAATTCAACCAAATCATTCTCCTCCAATGTAAGCATGATTCAGAATCTCCATGATGTGTAGTTAGAAGCTCCATCGAGTCTATCCTCGATCTTCAATCCGTTCACCATTTTAATGATGTGAAGATAGACAAGAACCTTCAACAGATAAGAATAATGCTGTGAAAGCACAAATCTAACCACGATCTTTCTTCACACCCGCTCTGATACCATGTTAAATTAGAGATCAGATAAGTGCACAGAAAATTAATTCAAAATCAGACACAGTAACACAGCATATACCCTGGGAAAACCCTCCTCTTGAGGGAGAAAAACCCAGCAACAAAGATCTCTCTTTTATATATAAGTAATGGAAAATAATTCTCTTTACAATGAGGCCAATACAAGGGCCAATTCTGCTTCTCCTTCACAATATATAGAACTAGATAATACACAGAATTTGACAGTAAATAAAACTACCTTTAATGAACTCGCACTGATCTAGAGAAGAATCTGCACTGCCTTAATTAATTCGCACTTGAGAGAGAATTCGAACTTTCTTTTTCATCGATCTGATATGAATAATTTAGATCTCCTTATATAGATGTCAAAAGAATCAATACAAAGGATGTGACCTTTCAATATACAATGTCGGCCTAATGCAAAGTCGTCTCCCTTTTAAAAAAATCGCGCTAATAAGAGAAGTCGTTTGATTTAAATAAATTGCACCTTTTAAATAATAAATGATATTTGAAACATCATTTAATCTTTATTAGCAAATTGAGATGACTATTAAAACGTGCCTTTTAGAGATCTTATAAATTAGATAGCTTTTAGCTATAATCTAATTTCTTCAAGGAATGATATCGTTGGAAGTTGCTACAACGCTGCATGTAAACATTAACAAAACAAAGATACTCATTCACAAAGAATGATGGCTAAACATAGACCTGTCAAAATCTCCAGTCAACATAATAATATTGGATCGGCGTACACTCAGACCTGACAAGCAGGTGGAGCTGTTACCCAGTACCTGTGTCTGCAGGAAAACATCAAGGTTAAAACATGTATATATATAAACTCATGTTAGAAAACACACTGTGAATAAGAATTGCAGCATGGTAGGATACTCATGAATGAGTAATGCCACACTGTCTTATCCACTAACACAAATGAGCAAATCAATCATATACAATCATGTCAACATGATAACATAAGCAATAATCATAATCAATAAGCCATATCATAAATGAATATATCATAGTATCATCGAACCATCATAACCAAATAACCAAGATGTCGATGTATCATCCTCAAAATCAAAACAACATAATATCTAGAATCACCTCAGAAAAGAAACAACATAGTATTGAAGTAATCTAAAGCATCTATCAAGTAGAATCAACTAAACAATATGTCTAAGCTGGAGGGACACTACATGTGATAGGAAATCTATATGAAGACATGCCAGAAATTTGCATGTTGTAAAATATATTTTCCAAGGCTTAAAATGACAAAACTTATTAGTAAAGAGAATCAAAAATTATTTTTCATACTTTTATGCCAAAACTATATTAAATATCACTCATATATATTTAATCATATGCATTGTAGAATGGTAAAATGTTATGATAAGATGTAGAAATGGAATATGTGAATGGGATTGAAGGCATATGAAAAAGGCTAAAATGTGGCATAAAATGGGGCATAAATGGCTCTCATCAATTCATTTACCATATTCTTTTGACATAATTGATCATGATAGTGATAGTTAAGATGGCCAAACTGCTCATGCCATAATTTTCCAACTTCATCTAAATGAGTAGGTAGTGCTTTTGGAGAAGTATCCGTGGAAAAATTGGAGAAGGTATACAATTTGGATTGGTGATTTTCCTCCCCTATTGATACCAAATTATTTCTTTTCAATTCTCTTATCTCAACTGAGTTAGGAGAAAAGTGTGCTCTCATGCCCTTCCTTAAATGAAATTTGATACACTGAAAGGAAATTAGTTGGGAGTGAAGGTTCACTTAGAAAATTTGCAAATGTTCCTCCTTCAACTTCAAAAGACCCTCTTCCTTTTACCAATATTGTAGTATCAGGTCACCTAAGGTGAATGTGTACATACTTGATGGCACTAAGGATGAAAAGACAACCTCTAAACAAACCATATGGTGTGAAGAACCATAGTCTATAATCCACAATGTTGTAGTGCAACTAAGGCTTTTCCCTTTGATTTCTCTTTGTCCTTAGTATTTTCTTGATTTGATGAAGATGCATTAATAGAATTAGGTAACCCTATATTATTCTTTTTTGAGATTTTGTTGTAGAACTTCAATTTATTTCTTCATGCATTGATGTTCATTGTGTACACTTTTTTTACAAAAGGTACATTTAAGTCTCTTTTTACCTTGAGAGTCTTTTTTGGAGTTTTCAAAATTTCCTTCTTTGTTTACTTCCTTGTCCTTTTTAGTGTTATTCTTCTCCCCTTTTGAAGTTGATGTGTTTCATTCCCTACATGTAGGGATTGAACCTTAGTAGACTTCAAAGTGCCCAGTTGAATGATATTTTCTTGATCTCAATTTGTGAGATCAAAAATAAAGTTATCAAGTGTGGGCATTGACCATGAGGCTCCAATAGTCCTTTTACAAGAGTACAAAGTTGATATAGACATAGAGAATTCTAAATCTAGCTTGGAAAGCATAGAAAAAGATTAATTGATCCTCTTTCTTGTCAATTCCACAATAGTTTAATTGTAACTTTAAATATTTAAATTTAGTGAAGAAGCCTTATAAAGTTGAGAAACTCCTAGGACTAAGATCTAAGAGTTGATTTTTCAACTTGTGGCTTCTAAGTTCATCTATTTTCCAAAATAGTTTGTCAAGACCTTCCCAAACTTGGTTGGGTGTTTTCAAGTTCTCAACATGGAACAATAAATCATGAGGTAAATTTAGACATAGGAAGCCAAATGCTTGATCAAACATTGAAAAAAAATCTTTGTCTTTAGCTGTTGTAGGTTCTTTCTGTATTCTCATAGTTGCCCTATATAAGCCTTTGTTATTAAGCACAAGAATTACTTTCATCTTCCAATCATGATAATTAAAAGGTGTTAAGGGTTGTATAGTTACATTAGCCTCCATGTTGCTAGACTTATATAGTTGCTTGTAGAAATGTGGAAAGGAAGAAATTAGAAATGCGTGCAAAAGTGAAAGGAAAAGACAACACAAACACTTCTTAAGGAAGAGTGAAATTGAACCACACAACATACCCTTGATTATTTGTTTCTCTCCCAATTTGGCACTTTATAGGAGTGCTTGTAAATCATCAAAAAAAACATAAATAGACACTTTATAAAATTAGTGTGATAATATGCTCTTTGGACTTGTGGCGAAAAATGATGCACTTTTGCGAAAAAAAAAACTCAAATCCGAGCTATGGTGCAAAAGTTATGACACTTCAAAAAAATTCACCTATTACAAAATAAATAAAGGCAGTTTTAAGTCCTTTTTAGTGCCTTGCAAATGAAATTAAGATATTACAAAATGTAGGTCATTGCAACAGCAAACCACACGTTGCAATGGAAACTCGGCTTCCACGGCCTCTTCATTCAGATCTGCGGCCCCAATAAAATTTGAGTCTACAAACAATGTCACAGCGGCCCCTTCAATCAGATTCGCGGTGCCCAAGGATGGTGACTTGTGGTTTGAAACGGGCAAAATCGCGTCTCCTAAATCGATCTGCAAAAGCCAAGATTAGTGTCTGCCTGCAATATGCCAAATTCCTGCAAAGAAAAGTCAGGGGCTCCAAACAGTTCGGTGGCTTCTTGCAAAGAGATTCACGGTCGAACATGGACAAAATCTCACCAGGTTGTGAGAGGATAGCCGTGCAATATAACACGCCTTCTGCACACAAATATGTCGGCCTAAAATGGGTGGTTCACGACTTGAGGGTGAAGGAAATGCCTGATGCCTCCAACAAAAGGAAATTCGCGGCTTCCACGTGAGAATTGGGTGCCAGTAGAGGTATTTATCAGCCTCAAACAAACAGATTGCTGCTGCAAACAATGAAATCCATTGCAAACCGAGAAAAATCAACGGACACAGAGGAAAATCGGCCTCAGGTAGCCAAACCGAGGGCCCAAACAGGAGAATTGGACCTCATAGATCCAAATCACCGGCTCAAGTAGGAAAAACGTGGCCTCACAAATGCAGATCTTCCCTTCATAATGCAAAAACTGCCTCCCATTGCCTCCAATCGAGCCAATTACGGGTCGATCCAAACTTGGAAATTATTAGCAAACAGAGGTGCTTTGGAAAAAGCAAAATGCAATTCAACGAACTCACCTTACGGCTTGTTCAAATCCTAAACTGCTCTGATACCATGTGAAATCCTGCAGATCTTCAGAGATTATAAACAAGCACAGTGAAACAAGAATGAATAAAGTTGACTAGTGATATTGGGCAAACAGGTGTTACATAAATAGGCAAGCCAAGAAATCACAAGTAGAGTGGTGGTGAGTTGCCTTCCGTGAATGAAGAGGTGTCAAACTTGACACCTTTCAAGACACATATCATCATTGACACTTCACTGAAAAAGGGTCAATGGACATCTAATTAGATTTGAGTATGCAAAATGTAAAATGTGTAATGTATACACTAACAAAACTCTTACCGGAACATTGATATTTTGATGAGCATAGAATATATCTTCTTGTATGAATTTCATTTTTCTTCCAAACATATTTTCTCTTTCAATCTTATTTACCAAATAATTTATCAAAAGATTGTGTTTTTAACTAAATAATTGCTTGTTTAAAGTTCAAGTAGGCTCAAATGAGTTGAAAGAAGACATTATATACTAGAATCTCCATCATCATTCTTGGTTCTTTGGATTTAAAAAGCAATAGTCACTACATGGGCATTCTTCAACTCGTGTGAATAAATTCAGTCACAATTGTATGTATTTCAATTCTAAATGCAAATCATTATAATCCTTCAATTTATTTAACACTTCTTGTGGTGTTTTGTACCCTTGAATGTGATAGAAAAAAATCTCCATCAAGTAATGCCCTTATCAATTCCAATGTCTTATAATTTTATGTTTCCAAATCTACTTTTCTACAACCTTTGGTAACCCTTTTAGTTTATTTTTTCCAATGTTGATCATAAATGTTGAATCACAAATCATTGAAAACGAAACTATTCTTAACTTGTTGACCATTCTAACAAGGTAATCATTTTGGTTTATTCTTGTACCTAAAATTAATTTGAGCTAATTTGTTTTGTTATCAATAGGAGATGGGTTTGTTCCTTATCATTTTGAAATATTTTCTTTTCTAAGCACCAATAGACTAATATATTGAATACCTCAATATGCTCACTCTTCTAATATACTCATCAATATGTGGAAGGGACTTGTGTTCTGATATATTCTTAACATGAGAAAGAGATGCTAAAGCATGCGAGAGTGGAGAGGTATATGGTACATCGGCAACAAATGAAAAGGAATCACCTTTGTACTAAGAAAGAAATCATAATTTCTTCTTCTTAGAAAGTATATCTTATGATTGCAATGAGTGGGTAACAAGGGGTAATGAAAAATGAAAATTTCCTTATTTCTTCCTAGCAATTTATAAGAACAAGTTAGATCTAGATGTGATGCCCCTTCGTGCTTTTTCCTGATAGCGTTCTTGTATGTGGCTTGATCCGATTTTGTTGGTTATTGTTTTGTTTCCCAATTCGTTGTTTAGACTATTATTGTTTGATTGTTCCATCTTGAGTCATGCTTGTGACTTATGTTTTATAAATGAAAATAAAAGTTTAATTAAATTAGAAGAATTAAATTGGAAACAGATATGATATTTAATTTTAATAAATTAAGATTTATTGTTCAAATTGAAATATTTAATTATATATATAATATATATATATTATGTTGGGTAAACAAACTTTGGTAGAAATTTTAAAATAATAAATTAAGTAAAATGTGTAAGTGGAAGGCAATTTTAAAGAAAGAAAAATAAATGAAAACTTTAAAGTGAAAGGAATTCTCGGAAAAGAAGAAATTGAAGTAGTGGTGATTAATTAAAAGGAAGTGGAGTTAACTTCACAGGGGCAATTGGTTTTATTGCTCTCAGAGGGAAACGTGAATGTTTTGGCTAGAGGTTTTCTGGCAGCTCTCTCTGTTTTCTGGAATTTTCTTAGATTGGGGAAAACTCTGAAGTTGATCTGGAAAGTATTGGGGTTATACAGTAGCTATGGGAGTTGGAGCTGCTTGAGCTGTAGAAAAGAATTTTTGAAAAGCAGGAGCTGCAACCTGGAGATTGAAACCGACATCATTCACAACATAGTTTTGTAAAGTACTCCAGGTTCCTCCATTATCTTTCCTATTACATTATGTTCAGTAAATGAATATTGTATGGAAACATTGTATTTCATGGATTTCTTGCTTGTTAGATTTTGAGTTTAAAAAAAAAAGAAAATAAGGAAAATAACAGTAGAAATGTTGCCATGTGTTTGAGGCTCTATGAATTGTTTTTCTTGCTAGTCGGTCTGAATAAGAATTTAAGCCAAATGGCCTAATCAACGACTATGGTCTATCTATTCCATCGTTTGTGCTTCAGTTCAAATTCTTAGAATGTGGACTTCTGTGAAAATCGCATGATCTGTGCTCAATATATACATCTAGTCTTATATTGGTTGCCTCTGTCAGATTTCTATATACAGTTATGAAAACCCCAGAGTCAGGTCACGACCCCAGATGACTCCCAAGGACCCTAAACGTATAAATATTTGCATCTAATCTCAGATTAATTCATGTAGGCGTATGAGGCAAATAGACAATAAAACGGATTTTGATCAGAGATGGAACCTCATGGGTTGAATCAAAAACATCTGCCTTTAAAAGGCTTGATAATATGAATGTCATGTTCGTAGTTTACGCCGTAAGCTTTTGTCAGTAATGACAATAAATTAGTCGTCACCGTGCTCTTACACTATTTCCTTTGGTTCCATTCAGACTTTTGTCTACTCCACCATGTGGTCGGCCGCCGCCTGAGTCTCGACCTGGACATGTTCTTTACTTTCTACTGCCGGCATTTACTCTGAGAGGCCGAAATTTATCATTTTCTAAGATTGACGCCCAAGCTTTCGGAAAATTGAGTCCCGAATAAACTCTATTATGTTGAAATCAGTTTTGCATTCTTATTAATCTAGGCAATAGATATGCACATATGTGTGCCTTTGTGGTGTTGCCGCCTACCTTCATGCATAGATTGGCGTCGAAACTATTATTCACAACGAATGGTCTTCACTTTTGTTATTAGCTGAAGTCGATTCACTTGATATCTGAAGTTGCCTTGATGTTGATTGATTGGTTCTTCTATAACTACTACAGATTCTGAAACTTTCTCTGCATGAAAAGACTCTCAGTGTTGTGTTAGTTTTCTTTAGTTAGGCTATACATATATAATTGTTCACCGAATCCCACAATCATCATTAGGGCTGGCTTAACCAGCACACTCTAAGCGTTGACCGCTTAGGTGGCTGGTGTGGGCCCATTTAATCTGTTGCTTCCACTAACTCCCGTTTCCGTTCCCTAAGCAGTCACGTAAACTGTAACCGTCAGCAATCAACCGCCCAATTCCCGCGCATAAGTAAATTCAAATCACCTTTACCGCGCTGCAGCAGTTTGACCGGACTAAAAGAAAGAGAGCATAGCAATGAATTTGGTTATTTCAGCGAAATGAAGGGTAATGCTCTGATAAAAATGTATGCAAAATGTGGAAGCATAGACAAGGCACGTGAACTTTTTGACCGAATGCCTCAAAGAAATGTGATCTCATGGAATGCCATGATTGTAGGATACAAGCCCACGCAAAGTTGAATTTGTTGGAAAGGCTTCAGGAACTTTCAAGAAAATGCAATGAGCAGGTGCAAAGCCTTACTTCGCAACGTTTGCCTGCAGCCTCCTGCCTGCCAAAATGTGAGCTTTGTAATAGGGTGTGGCCAAAATGTGAGCTTTGTAATAGGGTGTGGAATCCGTCAAAAGATGGAAATTTTGTCAGATTTTGTAGTGGCAACTACCCTGGTAGACATGTATGCAAAATGTGGAAGCATTGACAAAGGGCATGAACTGTTTAACCCAACTGACAAAAGGTAAGTTTTTTTCCGTCTGTTTCTTTTTTCTTTTGGGTTTCAAACCAGCCAGCACATAGTATTTCTTGCAAAATGTGGAAGATAATTTTTCCCATCCTGATAATGGAATAGGAATAGAGACTGTGATCCCCAAGGCTAATAAGAAGATTTCACACATTTTCAGAAAGATGTTAGTTGGTGTTTACAGAGAGTGGTGATAAATGTGAAGTGTGAGAAAGCTCAGCTTAAACAGTGCTTAAAGTACGGTAACGATTGTTGTAAATTGTGCAACTGTGTTCCGGGTATTGTGGTAATAAGGATGAATGCCCATCTTACAGAGATAGAAATAACTACAGGGGCACATCTAATTACCCATGAAACTTACTCTTGTATTTCTTTTGGTTTATTGTTGTATGGAATGTGCTAAAATAAAAATGGGTCTGTCATTATACATTTCTAAGCAGATTCATATGCATTTCCTACCACCAAACAGGCATTTAAAGGCTAATTTAATATTTAAGGTTTGTTACAGCATATGCCCTGTCTTGGCCACAAGTTTTTGATGCATCTCAATTGAAGCTAGGTAGCTGGAAGAAGAATAACTTTGAGTTTGTTTGAATGTTAGGAATATTAACTTTTAAATTTTAGTGGAAGAGTAGAGGTTGAATTTATGTAATTATTTAATTTTAATTTTTTTATATGATTATATATTATATTTTTTAATTATTTAAAATAAATAAAAATAAAAATTGATCATGAAATCACTAGTTCAATATATATATATATATATATATAAATAGCTAATTATAAAGTTATATTGAATTTTAATTATAAAAATATAACAAAAAAAATGTTATTTGTGAAACTTTAAAGTCTTAAACACCATAATTAATATATTTTAAGTTATAGTATGATGGAGAGAGGTTATAGTTTTTTTTTTTTTTTTTACTTGTGTTGCTATGAAAAATTAGAATCCTTTTTTAAGATAGTTCGTTCTATAAGATGTTTGAATTAATTTCACTTCAAAAAATTGAGTGAATACAAATAGTTTCACTCAAGAAATTATATAAGCTACATCAAATAGACATTTTTGTTTTAATTTGGTTTTTAAATAAATTTTATGCAAAGTACCACTGAGACATAAAATTCTCTAAGTTAGTGGTGGAACTTTCTTTATTTGTCTTATTTCAGTTCAATAGGATTGCAAAATAAAAATAGGACCTTAATCCCCTTCCATGAGATCAAATCTTACAATTCTTTACCTTTGTAATGATTTTGGGTCATTAGACTATTTGATGAAAACAAAATCATAGAAATCACCTAACAAAAAGAAAATGATCACTAGCCATTCATTTTGTTTGAACCAATATAGTAGATTAAAAGTGTGAAAGCTTTCTAAGTTAAACTATAGATCCATGAGCCCCTTCACATTGACAACAAGAATAATATGCACTAATAGGTCATAAGCTTGCATAACAAATCAAATAAATTGTAGGACTTTGATATAATTTGTTACTAGAGTGCCTTGTTGAACTAGTAGATGTTTTATTTGAGATTGTTAAAGTAGTGTAAGATATTTTTTGAAAAATCTCAAAATAAATTTTAAATATAGAAAATATGTTAAAGTAGGAATAAAATTATGATATATTTTTTGTGGAAACTAATAAAATATTTAATAGGAATATTAGATCATAGGATTATTGAATCCTTGCATAAGGACAATTTTATCCATCAAAATAATGTTTCCTTGACTAGTGAACTAAAAATAACACCCTTTAATTAGGGTGAATGCTTATCACAATAATCATTCTAAGGTTGTGAGATTCATACAAATTTATTCAAATAAATGCACTACCAAATTCTTAATCTTTTAATAATGTGATAGTCTAGGACTAAACATCAACTAGTGTCTAGAAAAATATGTAAAAACAAAAACTACTATTGTGTCATGTCCCCTCAAAACATCACATCATTTATACAAAGGGTTAAAGGACAAACTTAAATGCTAAATAAAAAGACAATATTAACAAGTGTTAATTGTCTTTTATAAATTAATCACTACTATTCAAAAAGAGCAATATTTGCCTTAATCACCACTATTCAAAGGAGTGCTACTTGCTAAGCATATTTTTTTAAAAGTAAAACACCACCATTAAGGGAAGCGACAGGGTGCCTCCTCAGGAAGACGTGGCCAAGAGCAACTTGGGGGTGCTACCCATTGATAAGTATAGATATAGTGGCTAGCAACCATTCAGGAAAAAAGGAAAGGAGGTAGAAAATAGAGAAGATAAAAATATAACAATCATCAAAGAATTTGATATTGCTTGGAGAAGAAGTCTAAACCACCTATCAGGTGTGATCCTACCTTAGCAAGCAATTTGGTTTCATGTTTATACATTTTTAGTTGTTGAGTTGTATGTATGGATATATGATTTCTATGCACTCTGTCGATTTGGTGCTATGTGTCCTGGTTATTGAATTATGAAATCTAAATGTGAGCTGATTGAATATCTTTCACGTAGGCATCCAGATATTAATCCAACGACTTGATTTAGTTAGATTTGTGATCTAGTCAACTATCCATACATTTTGAATTTCTAACCAAGATGAATTTGCAATCTGTGTTTTTTTGATGTGATCATAAGCATTGGTAATTAGATATGAATTATGAATCAGATTATCTATAGTGATGTATGTCTTCTATTCTTGCACAGTAGTAGGTAGACTGCACGCATGTTACAGTTGTAATAAAGCTAATGTTATATGTTAGTAACTATTTACTTTACTTATATCTAGATGTATGTTTATTAGCCAGTAACAATATGATAACATCTAGGTATTTAAGGAATAAGAAATTTGTATAACAATATTGTAATATGTATAAGAATCAATTAGAAATGTTCAAATTTGCTTGATAAACCTGCTTGTGAGGAAGGGCCTGAGAAAGTGGTGCCTAGAGACCCCACTTAAGATTTCCCTATTCCCAATGCAAGGAGGGGCCATGGATGAGTGGAAAGTCCACTTAAGATCCGCCTTTTTTGAAGGCAGGGATAGGCCATGGATGGGTGGAGGTCCCACTCAAGTCCGCCCGAACCAAGGAAGGGAAGGGCCACGGAGGGGTGGTAGGCCTAGACCACTTGTAAGCTCTGCTAGCTTCCCCTAGTAGGCAAAATGTTGGTCCTCCTAGTTCATAATAGTTGCATTTGTGACGAAGCTATAAATGTGATGCCATGATGCTAATGCTAACAGATATGTGCATGTGTGGAATATTTTTCATCTGCTGAATGTAGGTTTCAATCAAGATTCCACCAATAAAGAGCTACTCATTAGGTAAGGAGAAAGCCCTAACCCTAGTTTGTCAAAATTTGTGATCAATAGACAAATTTTAGGGCAGACCGGGACAAGGGACATTACATATTGCAATTATTTATTCAAATAATTTCCCTTCCCATCCATGTGAACAACTCAAAGAGTCCCCCCATGCACTAAATTTTAACAACATAAAACACCACTCCTCCCTTATCATCCAAAATAATCCATCATGTCAAAAGCTTTCTCCAAAAATTCCCATACATGTCCACATCCAATTCAAGATCCAAGTATCCCAACTAATCCCTTCCATGATTGATTACCATCTCAAGATCTAATAACCCCTATTGAATCAATTCATGAATGACAATCCTATCATCTTGGTTCCTATATCTTTATTCAATCCAATTATCTTATTGTCAAGAAAACTAGAACTACCAATATTCCTTTCTCACCTTTTACCATCACCTAAGGAAGCCATATTACTATTATTGTTAGTTTCTTGCACCATGATATCCTCCCTATGAGGAGAGTTTTTAGGAGAACTACAAACCAAATGTTCTTGACATTCAAGGATTGGTTCTTCCAAAATGACTTTATTGCAAGTAGGGGAATGATAAATGGTTGAATTGTCTTGTTCAATAAGGGTTTCCCTAAGATTCTCATGAATTTCATTGATCAAGTCAAGGAGCATACAATTTAACATTCCTTACTCGCATGATACTTGTTATGGAGTCAAGGAGCAATTGAGTGAATACTATTTGTTATCAAAATATCACCACTTATGTCAATAAAATATTTAACTTATAATGCATATTGCTATAAGTAACATTGCATATCAATAATTGTCTTCATAGTCAAGCCTACCCACATCTATGATATGTAATTACCTAATATAATGTAATCCACTTAATATACATAGTAATATTACAAATAATTGAGCATCTTGATCATTGCATATTTATGTAGACAAAGAATGGAACTCATTTGACTATCACAAGAATTCACAACAACCGTTAGATAGGATTAATCAAGAATATGAACATATTCACGGTGTAGCAACAACCATAACTCATGTTCACTATCCAACATAAAAAACTTAGAATATAGCATATAAACCATCAATAACTAATAGGATCAACAAGCCCACAAGGGACGGGGTCTTACAAAAACTTTGAAGATGATAGATGAGAGAAATTCTTAGGTTGAGGAAGAAAACAACTCAAAGAAATTAAAGATAGATCAATTACTAATGATGTGTTATCAACCAACACATTCCCCAAGCTAAAGAGACACTATGAGGACATGAACCTCATGGAATAAGAGTCACATCCCATTTTGTCAAAATTAAGAAGAGTTTCTAAAGAGTCCATATAATTAGTGAATCTTTGATTGAGTTAGAGAAAACAAGATCAAGAAGCAATTGTGTATGATATTTGTGATAGATATTAAAAGAAGTGAGTTCTTCGATGTTCATCTACCAAGAGATAATGGTAGAGAAAGGACTTTGGTCAAGTAGAAAAGGAATGAAACTGGACAAAGAATCCATGATAAAAAGAGAGAAATAGATACAAGAGTAGATAATAGATTAGGAGAAAGGATAATCCCTCATACAAAATAAATCAAGAAAATATTTACCTCCTCCAAATATGGATGCACATATGATTAAGCTCCCTATTTTTGTTAAATACACCAAGGATGCTAGCAAACATCTCTTTACCTTGGAATTTTGTTGGAGTGGAGTTGGCATTAATGATGACTAGGCCCAATTATATGATTTTGTGGAGACCCTCACTAATGAGGCACTAAGATGAAACATTAAAGAATGATATAAGCATGATAAAACATGGAAAGAATTGAGGGACTTATTTTTGAAAAAAATCCATTCACCTAATGCATGAACAAAAATCATAAAGAAAATATGGAAGATGAAAAAACTGGGGGATTAGTAAAATTTTATTAACAAGAATTTAAAAATGTGGTTAGAAAACTAGAAGAAACCTTGACGTAAAAGAAATGAATTGAGTGGTTTATTTTAGGGTTAACCTCTTATGTTATAAGTAGATGACATATTTCTTCTTCACATAAGGATGTAGTAGAATTGATCACCATAATATAATCCTAGTCAAATATATGGTAGAATAATTTAGCAAGAAAGGATAAAATTGATAGTTTCAAATTTGAGTTGAAAAGCATAATTTTGAAGTAAGAAATTCTAATGAAAGGTGAGAAGGATGAGACTTCTCCTCCGCCTTGAAGAAGTCAATTTTGGTTTAAAAATTATAATAGGGAAGAACATCTAAGGAGTGAATGCTTGATCATCAAAGGCACCATGAGGGCAACCGCACTTAGAGGGAAACTTGAGAAATCTCCTAGAAAGATAGTAAGTAGATACTTTAAAATATAAAGTGGGACAAACATGATATAATAGGTGTCTAATGCTACTTCATGAAGAAGATGAATTTGAACCAATGGTTCATGTATTGACTAGGGATTTTTTTTTGGATACAGGTATGGATAGAGTATAGGGTTTATCTATAAGAGCGTTGAATATTTATTTGGAACATGGTTAGTGGGAACTTCAATTGAGAGCAAGTATAAGACCACTTAACATATACACTATGTGGTACAACAAATTGAAGAGAAAGGACCCTCCATGAGTTACTATGGTGACTATTGAGAAGGATGTGGAAGAGAGCCTACCACAATAATTAATAGAGGTACTAAAGAAAGAGGAAGGACCAAAAGGTCAAAATGTTATAACTATGGTGAACTAGGACATTATGCTAATGAGTGCAAATGAAAAAAATGAGGAAATTCCACATGTGATTTTTGTGGTGATAAATCACCTGATATTTCTAGTTGTCCCAAATTTAATAGTTCTATAAGAATGTGTTGACACCATTAGCAGAAAGTGAATAATTGTCTAGTCTAAATTAATCTATGATGCTAAAGTACTAATGAATAGCCAAAGTAGAGGCTAAAATGTTAGACAATGTAAGACTTCAAATATAGAAAAAATGTAGAATCTCGTTGAAAAAAGAGAAATTGGAAAAAAATATGAAGGAAAAAATGAAACACTCAAGAAAAAGGCCATGTAAAAACTTAAGAAAAAAAGAAAAAAAACCTCAATAATTACCTAGGGTTAGATTAATAGAAGTATATCCTAGGAGAAACTTATGAAAGTGAAGAAGAAGAAAAAATATTTAGGTAAGGGGGGAACATGACTTGGTGAGAAAGAAGTCCAGAGAGCTAATTAAGAAAAAAAAAAGGAGAGGATGATAGTAAGGCATGTTTCAAAGAAAAGTATGTCCATAGATTAAAATAATTGGAAAATTTAGTAGAATAAGAAGAGGTTAGGGTACAAGGGTTGGATATGATGAAGTTGGATAAGGTTATTTGAAAGATACTTTTAAAAGATGGAATTGAAGGTTTTTCTAGCTTCATCCAATTAGTGTTAGCTTGTGAAGAAAGGGAGATAATAAGTTTAGATGATGAGGAGTAAGGAAATTTTAGTTACTTTAGTTAATTTTTTGATTAGGGTTGGGTTAAAGAGAAAATTATAAGTTATTGTTGTTCTTCTTTGTAGAATTATTGGTACAAAGTGTTATAAAGGTTGGATATTTATGAAAGAGATTTTGATTGTGAATCTTTGGGAAAAGATTCCTAACAAAAACTCTCTCGATATTAGAGTCGAGAAGAAGATAGGATATCTATGAAAGAATGCATTGATAATAATTAATAAAATACATTACCTTCTCATTTACGCCTTGATTGCAATGCATACTGTTGATGAAACTAACCTACAATCCTATGTTGATGAATATGTTCCATGAAAAGATAACTAAGATAGAGGAAGGAATGCATAGAATAGGACCATTTTTTATTTATTCTTTGTTAATGAATAAAGAACGACTTAGCTATGAATAGATCATCAAAGTACACTAATCAATGCACATTGATTTATAAAGGATTGAAAATTGTCTTAGGATCGTTTATCTAATCATACACTTATGTCATATTTAACATAATGTCCTAGTTCACACGGTCTATATCACATGGTCACTCAATTATCTTGCATGACCATGACCTAGTGATATAAACCTTAAGGTAGTTGATTTTCATCCAAGAGATTGATTAGATTTTAGGAGACGTGAGGTACACTTGGCACTTTACTTGAGTTGATGAGTGTGTTAAAACACCCCTCAACAATTAGACATGTGAGATCGATCATTTTTTTAATTAATAAAATACTATTCATTTTATAATTTATTGTAGTTATTTACTGTATAAATTATGATAATACCTTTTTATTATATTTTGTAAAATTGATATTTACACTTATTCAATAAAATAAAATTAAATCAAACTCCTCGAAAATTTATTATAAATAAGTAGATAGTAATGTAAAATAATTTAAAAAACCCCAAATTTTTTACTAACTCTCGAAATATAAAAAATAAATATTCAAACACGTGTTGGCCTTTGTAAGCTTCCCCACTGTTATGATAAATTGATTAAAAATTAAGAATAAGATATCCTGACGAGTTCTCATTTAAAAAAAAAAAATTGTTTCTAACAAAACTTTGACGTGGGCAATTGCAGAAATAATGGAGTCCATGAATTCAGGTTTGAAGCGATGCTCTCCATCGCCTGTAATCCTAAGAATGAATATATTCTTGTGCTTCTTCAAACTGCAGTTTTTTTTCTCTTAACTATTTTCTCTCATATTTTATGTGCTTTGGTTTGATCAAAACCCTACAAAATGCAAATGCAGGATCGTGGCAGGATTGAACTTGTCACGGATCCATTTTGTACATATACATTCCATTAAACCATATTTTTTGCAGGCATTTTATCAAACAGTTACGCCCCTTGTCTATGCTTCCACATTCTGCATACAACTACAAGATCTGACAAAATTCCTCCATCCGTCATCATTTGACGGATTCCATACCCTGTTCGAAAGCTCCCATTTTTGCACAGGTAGGGAGGCTGCTGGTAGAGGTTGTGGAGTCTGGCTCTACAGCCACCATTTGCATTTGCTTGAAAGATACTGAAGCCTTTACAAAAAATCCATCTTGCGTATATCCAGGAATCATGGCATTCCATGACAGCACATTTCTTTGAGGTATTTGGTTCCACATTTAGCATACATGTCTATCAGAGCATTTTGGCTTGTCTTTTGTTCGCTGCAATAACTTTATATAACCAAACTCTTTGCCAACATCCACCAAACATCCGCTGCGCGGGAAACAATGTTTCAAATTTGGTTTGAATGATAGGCCGAAACTGGGCGGTTCACTGTTGACCGCAACAGTTAACGGGACTGCTCAGAGAAACGGAAACAGGTACTGATGAAAGGAGCAAATGTAATGGACCCCACACCAGCCACCTAAGCAGTCAACGCTTAGAGTGTGCTGGTGCGCCATAGAGTGTGCATTTAATTTCCTATCCAGATTTAATTCGCACAGAAGATTGTAATGAGCGTCAACTAGGCTTGTAAACTTTATACTTAGTTCCTCACTGGACATGCAAATTCGATATACTATCACTTAGTTTGTTTGGCAAGGAGATTAGATATCGTTGTGTCTGTATTCTTATCCCTCTAATAATTGTTAAGTATCTCTTAGTGTGTACCAGTTGAGAGATGGTTTTATTAGATACTCTAGTTAGAATGATAGAATAGTCGGTCTCATGCATTTAAAATATTAGTCTTGAGATTTAAATTCATCTTCTTTGGTTTGCTGTATGTGATATGTAGTCATTGCCACTTTAGATCTCTTTGAATTGAGTAATCTTCAGATATAATGCATACTAAACTTAGATTTTGTATATAATTGGTTACCTGACAACCCTTTTTGTGGAGTCGGCGTATGTATTTCTATAAGAATAGGGAACCAATAGTTTGGGATTAGCATATATGGCTATTAGATCGCTGCACATCTTAAGAGACGCTGCGAAATAGTAAGGAAATCTGTAATCGATATTCATATGTGCGTATAGAATGACATCATAGCTCGAGCTTGGTATAAGAGAGTTTTAAATAAATGTATGTATATAAACATATATTTGTAAATGGAAATCTGCTTCTCATTATGTATAGCGATATATATATATATATATA
>VDFB02049217.1:65655639-65882051 GCA_007258455.2 Sequoia sempervirens
GGCCCTTAAGTGGTGAAAATTTTAGAAAAATCAAAGTTATGCAACTTGATGTAAAAATTTGAATAATTTATCTTATATTATTTCAAAAATATGTAAAATAGAATCTATAGAAAATTGAATGTAGTCTCTAAACTACTAGGTTTATTTGAAAATATAAATCTATTTGGTGAAAATTTGAAATTTCAATGCAATAGTACTTAAATTTTAGTGAAAAAAATAAGTAGGTGTCTGTCTGACCACCCTAATGACAATAAAATGAAAATATTATTTTATAAGATTCTAGATATAAGTAGAGGACTCATGCCTCGATGTGATGCATATTTTTTTGTATTTTTTTTTCAAGTAAATAATTAATTATGAATTTTTTATTACAAATTTTAAAAAATATAAAAACTCATATGTCTAACCGCCTTAACTTGGTCAAAACTTCATGAAATTCATTTTTTTTTTTAATCCTAGAGTATGCAAAGTCTAGAATGTGATGCATGTTTTGGATATAAAAAATGTGATATCGTTTGAAAGCTATAGATTTTTTTCAATCACCTTATCAATCTAGAATTTAGTCATAATTCAAATAGAAAATGAATAATAATTATTTATTAAATTCAAAGTAAAACATAATTTATATTTGTGGAAAGCTGAGAATCTCCTTTAAAAACCCTTTTTGTTTCATCAATTTTGGGTAAAGAAAAAGTCGTCAGCCATATACCCTACACATACCCATCATATCGCCACTTTTTGGCCCATCATGATCTTGCACATACCCATGAGAACACATGATCTAGAAGGGGAAATTCATCAAATAATATTATAACTAAGATGGTTGAGCATCCAAAAAAAGTAGGCATAGAAGCGGCAAAATCACTTTTCCAAAATGACATACCTAATGACAATTTCAGCGATGGCATTGCAAACACCGAGAAGGTTCACGTGGTTGAAACCATTTTGCAACCTGTTCACCTTCTCACCCTCTTTTAGGAACCATTTCATATCCTCCTAGTAATGGCTCTTTGACTTGTGCAGGATGCAAATCCCATCAAAGGAAAGCCTCGTAACCTACACAATAAGCTCAGGGGACACCATAAAAGAAACTCCAATAATAATAGTACTATCCACCCAAAAATTGGAAAATTCCATGGAAATTTTTGGGTTAATACCTTGCATCCACTCCACATACAAAGCTAGCTTTCCCCATTCCCATCACAAGTGATAGGTTCCTCTTGTACCAAATCCCCTCCCATCATGACACCCACAAAAATTAGAGAAAAGAGACATTGATAAGTGAGATGGCTATTCAGAAACCAGAGCCGTAAATAATAATAACCCATCAAAGAGTGATTAGGAGGCTTAAATTGCAATAAATGACAAGCATGGAAACTATCACAATGAGTTGACAAAACATCTAGCTCGATCTCAATTGGATAGTCCTTTGACATCATTTTGAATTAATTCAAGTACCTAACTTGGGATATGGTAGATATACCCATTTTGCTAAATTAGGAGTAAAATCTCCTATATTTTCTAATGGATCGATGACTTTATTACCACTCCTAAACACGTGATTCACTTTGCAATTCCCAAGGGAAATCATTAGATTGTGAGCTAAGGACACGAGGTCCTAAATATTCCAGCATTGACAAGAAATAGTTAACATTAGAATCGTATTCCTCGAGTCTGCTTTGACAACTAAGTTAGAAAACCCAACTTGTGTGGAAATTTTAATTCCATAGAAGGTTGCTGCCACCTCAACAAAACTAGAGGATTGAACCACCAAATTAACCTCATAAGCCATAAAAAAACTTCCCTTGTGGTCATGAAAGACCCCACCCCCACCTGCCCAACCTAGGTTAGGTTTGGCTAAGCCATCAAAATTGAGCTTTAGTCAGCTAGGCTCGGGGGGACCCATTTCTACGAAACTGTTGATGTATAGCTAAAACTTATCATTCCTAAGGTTTCCTAACATCATAAGCCAATAGTATCAAGTCACTTCATGACATTGATATGTTTCACATTATGCATAGCCCTTAGGCTATTCTTGTTAAATAATATCTAGTATATTTATACTTATGACAAATAAACCCTCATATTACACAATATTTACAAGCACTATTTTAGTAAAGAATAAAAAAAAAAAAAATGTTTCCTTTCCAAATAAAATGATATGATTCCATAATTCAAGTGATCTCAAGCAATTCAAATAAAGCATACAAATCTCATTCTTTCATAAATAAAGACAAATAAGAGAAGACTAGATACTTATGCTTGTAATATGCTTAATCCAATTGACTAATTTGATGCACAACCTTCCCACAACAACCTCCTAGCTTCACTTAGATCTCTCAAATAAATAATTCACTATGACATCTCTCACAAGTTGATAATATGCTCTCACAAACAAAACTCTCACAAAATATAGCTTCTCATAAATACTTAAGGCTCTCACAAAATATAGAAGAATGCAATTGTAGAATAATGTAGATTAGTGCATTTCAAATGATAGTATAAGTCTCTCTATTTATACAACAAAATGAGACTTTGCAACCTATAGAAAAGGAATGTAAAATGATAGCAATCTCCATGGAAGTCGACTCATTTCACTTGGCTAAAAGGTGGTAGCAAACTAAGTGTAAAATCAACACAAAATACCATAGATCGACCTTTATATTTGATAGCAGCAAAAGACTAATTCAAAAGTGCACATGCTTAAATGATAATAGTCAAATTGCTACCAAGGTAGAATTATACGGAATTAGGGGCTTCTATACGATGGTACCATATTTCAGCCAACCTTGGTAGCTTATTAGCATGGTTTCTCCATTTGAAATGGTCAATGTTTAATGCACAACACTTTGCTAAAAGAATCAACTTGTTTCATGCTCTTCTTCCACTTCATAGTCAACGTGGTAGTCTCTTTTCTTATTTCCATATTTTGTTGCCACCTTTTCATTGTTGCACATATCATAACATTTGTTGACTAAGTATTTTTAAGACTTAACGTGTTGGACAAAACTCCTTATATGCTGCACCAAGTTTCCTCCTCTCCCACATGTGACTCGGGAACTATTATCCATGAATTCCAAATTCTTTCCACAATAGATTTTGTGATTACTGATCTCATTGCTCTTTATCCTATTTTCATGTGTTTAATCGCTTTATAATGCAATTCCATAATTTTATATAAAATTTTCCCAATTGGAAGTTATTAGTTGTTTAAAAGATAGTGATGTATTTCAATAGTATCAACCATAGTTCATTTCCCCTATCAGCCTCTATTATTGCATATCAATTTTGTATGTAAATAAACTTGTATGTTTTATCATCATATGTACTCTTCATGGTGTAAATACCTTGAATATCTCATATACAAGTCAGCGTATGTTCATATATATAAATTTCCTTCAAAGCATCACAAATACTTATAAATATATATTTATATATGTACATATAAATGTATATATATCACACATATACATATGTATATGTATATATTCTAATATATATATATATATATATATACTATCCCACGTCCATCAAGTATGTATACATTCAATATACAAATGAATACAAATGAGTAAACATTCACATAATAATAATAATATATTAAATATATATACACACACTCCTCTATATAAGCATTAATGCTCATTTGTTATATGTATATATATATATATATACATTTATCCAATCACATATATTCATATCATTCAAAGCAATAAATCAATAATCGATTTAATAATCGAATGATTACAACTAAGTGATATATTCATAGTAATAACACGTGTATACACACAAATATGTACATATTTATATTATATATGAACTTCTCTAATAAGCATTAAGGCTCACATGTGTGTATATATATATAATATAACAATTAATAGTCAAATAATCCATTTGATAGCTGAAATGATTATGACCATGCGACTATATTCATCATAACATATTTATACAAAAATATACATATATATACATATGTTGTCATACTTGTATGGACATCCCATTATATCCAATGTATGAGTATGTCAATATATGTATATATATGCATATATTCATATCTCCCAAATACTCATTTAACGATACAATGAAGCATAGTAATATAAGGAAGAACTCATAAGTTCCAAACATATAAAAATCATCCCACAATGCACTTTAATAGTAATCAAGACCCTTACAGATGCAAATACATCATGCTAAGGATTACTTCCCAATTCCCAACACTATGTCTAGACTCAATCATTCTACTGTGAGTGTGTGTAAGCTCAGATAGGTTATCTTACTGGTTACCCAATCAATCACTTCTCTTGACTGATACTTCCCCTCCACCTGGAGGATTTGAACCTGTCCTTGCAATCAACTCAACATATTTAAAATGGTAGTTAGTTGTTCACAATAAATCCATATGCATCATAAACTTCAGCATATTCATATACTTTATCAAGCCATATTAAGAATTTATCAATACTTTCACATAGTACCTATGTCAGTATTCAAAAAATCATGATTACATTTACCATCGAATTTACCTGTGAAGGAAAAAGTAAATTGGTAATAACAAGATGAGATGTAACAAATATTGTTCAAGCATATAATAATAAAGAATCTCTAGCTACCATACTATATAACCAAATCAAAATCTACTAAAGACCAATTTAGATCAACCTTCATATTTAAGAAAAATATCATGAGACACATTCTTTTAATCCTCCTAATATAGAACATCAATTAACCCAATCAATAATTCAAATATTCTAGGTTACTCTCTAATGGCTAATTCATCTAATATCACATTATCAACTCGACCTTTCTAGGGAATGGAGCTCTCCTCAAGTGGTTGCAATGGCGGTGGAGCAATTTCAAAATTTGAAAAGGTGAGAAACTTTGGAGGTGCAACAAGTGTTACTGGTGTACAACTCGTTGATGGGAAGGTGATGTCAGATGGGTCCTTGAATGATGGTAAGTGACAAGGGTCCCATTTTTTTGATAATCAATATTTTGGTGGGAAAGGTGCTCCGAAGGTTGATTTTCCTTCATGTTCTTCAGTGTCTGATGGGAAAGGTTGTTGATGTCACAACTTGCATAATTTAGTCAATTAATTATCGAAAAAGGTGTGTCTCAGAGCTATATGTAATAAGGATGTTTGTCACATATTTTTGGGGGGGTTTTGCACTATAAATAGTGACTTCAGATGTCAGTTTGGCTCCTTCAAGAGCTTTTAGGAGCTCTCAGGAGTTGAACTTGAGCGACTAATTCCTATGGATTAATTCTATATTATTTACCAACTTAAAGTTTTGTCGACTTATTTCTAAATTCATTTGACTTGATTGAGACCAATTCATGGAAAAGACTAACATTTACCTTAATTGTTTTTGAAAGAGGAAAAAAATAGGTTTTATAGGGACTCAAAACCACAAAGTTTACAAACAAAAGAAAAGATCGTCAAAGACCCCATAAATAGAGAGGCTATAGAGAGGAAAACAAAATGAAAAATCCACAACCACCAAAAAAATTCCATCAAGGGCCACAAAAAGACCCAAAAATACCAAACAAAATGCCAGTAGTGACTAAACTTGGGACTTTAAATTTTTTTTTGTCTTAGCTTCCATGTCATTCATTTCCTGAACCCCCCTCTTTAAGATCTGGACCATCTGGGTAGTAGGAGGTGCTTTCCTCTTAAGGTTGGCATGGGTCCTCTTCGATATTCCTTGTTCCTCATTCTTTCTTTTATCCTTGTCCTCTTCTAAATCAACAACCAGTGAGCCCTATTGCGACTTTTCCAACTTTTCAGATATTGCATTGATGATAATGGAATTGTGCCTTTCCATTGTGTGGTTTTGTTCCACAATAGTTTTCATATTGTTTTTTATTTTAACAATTTCAACTTCCAAAGTCTTATACTTGTCCTCAATGTCATCATCTCTCGTTCCAGTATTGTTCATTTTTCATTTTCCTTCTTCATTGCTCAGAGCAGACAACTTCAATTGCAGTTCCTCCAACTTGCTATTTAGAACCCTATTTATGAGATTAAGATCATTAATTTATTGATAGGCCCATTTCATAACCCTAAAAAATATCACCAACGCTACTTCTAGTAGAGGCAAGGATATCTCCAAACTGATCCTAGTCTAAAATGAGGTTAAAATCATCTGGGTTAGGGAAGCTGGAAAATCTAGTACCATCATCTCTAAACAAGGCAGGAGGGGTAGAGACAGTTTCTGCTAGCTTTAGGGTTCTCAGTTTTTTCCTCTAGAGAGTCTACAAAGTAGGAAACCAACTTATTGGCAGGGGAACCCTTGAGAGTGGGATTCTTTAAAGGAACTAGACAGCTAGTGTAAATCTCAGGGTTAGCTTTCATGAGCTGGAGTTTACAAAGTTGGGTTTTCTTACCAGAAAGGATAGGGGATGGATGGGCTTCAACAATTCTCTCTGGGTTAGGCTTAGAATGATTCTCTAAACCACCACTGTCCATATCATAGTCCTCAGACACCGTGGAGGCAACGAGTTTAGATAAAGGTGACAGACTTTTAAAATTTTCATAGATTAACCTAATAAGACCAACATGAAGAATAGGGTATCTCCTAGGATTTTTCTTTTGGTCCTCAAGGATATTGCTCAACAAAGAGAACAAATAATGAGGAAGAGAAATTTGTACCTTATGGCGGAAGTGGTTAAGGATAGAAAAATGATGACCATAAACTCTGGTGAATCTCCTATCCAAGGTAATATGCTCCATTATGACACGAAGCACCTTTCTCCAAAGTACCTTGATGGCGTCAATTTTAAAATAGCTATTGGAAACTTTGACTAGTTTAATTTTCTCCTTTTCTTTCTTAGGGAACTTGATTAGTGCCTCGTCTGAAAACCTTCAGTCACGATAAAACTTCATGCCCTCACTGGACATTCCAGTCACCTCTCCTATGATTTTCTCATCCAGTTTCACCATTCTCCCAAAGAGGATTATTTCTCCATTGTTTCAGTTCTTCTCAAAGTAGTCAGTAGCCATAGGATCAGGCCCATGAATATTTTCTGAGAATGGGACCAAACCACCTTGCTCAACTTGTTTCCAAACTTTAGCATTCGTCATGTGAATTTCATATCTATTTGGCTCAATTCTTTTCCTATCCCCCCCATATTCATATGCAACTCACTGCAATCTCTACTAGCACTGAAAACCTATTGCAAATTTATGCAGCCATTCCAATGAACCGACAAAGCATGCTATTTTTTCTTACCAACTAAGTTATTTGACATGACCCCATCAAATCTCTTCATTTTGATGTACTTAGCCCTTTTCCCTATCATCATTAAAGATATTTTCCACTTTCCCATGCATAACATCATAATCTAATAAGGCCCCGACTTCAGCTCCCAAGTCCCTAAAATTCTGCCACGTGTTCAAACCTCCCCTCTTAAGCCCCTCATTCACAAAGTAATCTGGCACACTATTAGCTTGCCTATAGATGTGGGATATTTTAACTTTAACAAAATTTTCTAAGATAGATTTTTCTTCTTCAATCCAATTCTTAATAGACCAGGAGGGAGGGGTCTTACCTAGGAGATAGTCAATGATGTTTTTGGAGTCCCCTTCAAGCCATAAATATTTAATATTCAGATTATGTGCTAAATTTAAAACTTGAAAAGATCATATTTCCTCTGCCACATGGTTGGTTTGATGACCTAGGGAAATGGCCACAACCACCATAAAGTTACCATTTGAGTCACTTAACACACCTCCACTTCCATCCATCCCCGAATTTCCCTTAGTAGCACCATCAAAGTTGGCTTTAGTCCAGCCATTTGGAGGAAAGGTCCAACGCACACCCTCTCTGCTTTTCTTAGCTGCCTTGGATTCCTTCAAAACATCCATTTTGATATTCCAATCCTTGGCTATCATTAGATCATAGGGAGTGTACACTACAACTTCAAGATTAAGAGTTTTTTGGGGAATAACATTGAAGTTTTCCTTTATAAGCCTTTTTTTTCAAAAACATTAGTCTCCGACATCTCCTTATCCCTGAAAATTTTGTTATTTCGTTCTTTCCACACTCCCCAAACAACAAAAGGGAAAATAAAATCCCATAACCTTCGAATGAAAGGATTTTGAGATGGAGCTTTCCATTGTGAAAATAAATCTTTAATTAATAGGGGGAACACCCAAGAAATATTCTAGAGGGCTAAAAATTTTCCCCAGATTGTAGCAACAAATAGATAGTGGAGAAAAAAAATGGTTTGTTGACTCCGCCTCACTCTTGCAAAGGTAACATCTGTTGGGGATTTGTAATCCCCATTTCCAAAGATTATCCACTATTAGCACCTTATTTTGAAGCAAAGGATGGGGAGCTTGAGAAAGGGACAACAGAGAAACAACCCAAGAAAAAGAGTAGTTACCCGAAGGGATATCCAGCCAGATAAGATGATCATCCAACTGATTCTATCCCAATCTCACAGTACTTAAGGAAGATTGAAGCTAAGCCAACTCTTGACTAACCACACACAAATCAACCCAATCTCCTCCACTCCAATAATCTTTAACATACTCTCCAAAAGTTGCTTTGCAATACTCAGTCCATCTGTTGAATCTTTCAATTTTGATTAGGAAATCCTTAAAAAGCCATCCGTCCTCCCAAAACCTAGCTATATTGCCACTTCTAATGTGCCATCGAACCCTTGATTCCAAAATATTTCTACCAGCAATCATGTCATTCCATCAAGTTGAACCATGGGGAAAAATAGGCGAATCCAACAAGGATTTGAGGGACACATAATTGGTCATATATTTACTTCTTAAAATATCTTTCATTCTCCAACAGACGAGAAGGATCTCCATATTTTTTTAGCAAGAAGAGTTTTATTAATCATTATGATTTTTCTAAGACCTAATCCTCCCAATGTTTTCAGTCTGTAAACCAAATCCCATTCTATAAGAGGCATCCTCTTTCTCTCCTCCACACTAGACCAAAGGAATATTTTTTGGATCTTTTCAATTGCCTCCGCATATATAGCAGAAATTTTGAAAAGGCTGAAAGCATAAACCGGGAGATTCTGAAGAGAAGCTTTGAGGAGCTGAATTTTTCTAGCTTGGCTCAGAAGAGCTCCTTTTTCCATCTTTCCAACTTCTTACTGAACCTATCAACCAACGAACACCAAAGGGAATCTAGAGGTTTAAGGCATAAAGGTAGTCCAATATAAGTAGAGGGTACAACCAAAGAGTTTTTCAATCTTGACCTGTCTATGCTCAGGGGTATAAAAGAAAAAAAGGTAGCTCTTCTGTCTATTGACCATCTACCTAGTCACCTTCTCATACACGTCCAAAGGTTTTTTTCAAAGTCTTAGCCTTAGTCACCGTTGTTCTTCCCATCATCATAGTGTCATCAACAAACTATTGGTGAGAACAAATCAAATTAGTAGAAGGACTAAGACCAACAAGAGATCTTTGTTCTATCAAACTTTTAAGATTCCTTCCTAGGCTCTCAGCCATGATTGTGAACATAATAGGAGAGATATGATCACCCTATCTTAGGCCTCTTGAATTCTGAAAGAATCTCAAAGGAGACCCACTCAGAATGATAGAGGTGGAGATAGTAGTAACCAACTGAATGACTCTACTGCTAAAACCAAACACCCTAAGAATTCTAAATAAAAAACTCCTACTCAACAAGATCATAAGCTTTGGATATATCCAGCTTAAGAAGAAACCCTTCAGTTTTAGATTCCACAAGTGAATGGATATTCTCATGGAAAGTAACTATAGAGTCTAAGATTTTCCTTCCTAGAACAAAACCATTCTATTGAGGGGATATCAGCGAAGGAAGGATAGTAAGGAGCCTTGACATCAAAACCATAGATATGATTTTATAGAAAGAGTTGTAGAGACTAATAGGCTTAAACACCTCAAAATCCATAGCCCCAAGTTTCTTTGGAACAAGGACCACAAAAGTAGCATTTAATTCCTTAAAAAGACTTCTAGATCAAAAGAATTCCTTAACCACATTCACAACATCCTTTTCAACAATCTCCCAAAACCATTGAAAAAAGATCATGGGAAACCCATCAGGGCCAGGGACCTTGTTTCCTTCAAAAGAAAAGAAAATTTTCATAATTTCCTCCCTATAGGGGATGGAAGCAAGCTTATCATTATCTTCCATCCCAACAACCTTCAAGATAGCCTCTAACATAAAATATTGGTCAATATGGTTGACTTCCCCATTCACTGAGAGAAGGTTGTTAAAGAAGAGGACAACTTGCTTTTTGATGTCTTCCTCTTCCTCATATCTCATGCCATTAACTTCTATGTGAGAAATTATATTAGTAGCCTTATGTTTTGAGGTAGACAGATGAAATTACCTGGTGTTTCTATCTCCAACTAAGAGCCACAACAATCTAGATCTCTACCTCTAGAACTCCTCCTATTTAACTATAATATCATGCAATTTCACCAACAACTCATTTTATTTTTCCCTATTATTTTCTATATATCCTTCCCTCTGAATTTTATCCTGGATCTCCTCAAGTTGCATTTGAAGTATAGATTTAATGCCAAAGATGTTTCCAAAGGACTATTTTTCCAGCTTCTTAATTTGTGTTTGACTTCCCTCAGTTTTTTAGCAATTCTAAACATAGTAGTACCCAGAACATTGATATTCCACCATTTCCTGATTTCGTAAAAAATATGAGGGTGGGACAACCACATTATTTCAAATCTAAAGGGATAGTTCCTCTTCACCTTTATAGGGTCTGCCATAAAACTTATAGAAAAGTGATCATATCCCACTCTAGAAAGAGCTTTAAGATAAGAATAATAGTTGATAAGCCACTAATCAGAAATTCAAGTTCTATCTAACCTTACTTGAATCAGTTCCTTGCCAATTCTTCTATTCGACCAGGTATATACGGCTCCTTGCAAATCAAGATCAGTCAATGCCTTGTTGTTGATGAAGTCCAAAAGATCAGATTTACTTTTTGAATTCACCTAAGATCCACCAAATTTCTCTTCATTTAGAAGGGGTGTGTTAAAGTAGCCCATTACAACCTAGTGGTCATTATCAAAGATCCTACAGAATGCAGAGAGCTCATTCGAGAAATATTTTTTGGCTCCTTTCCCATTAGGGGCATAGATATTTGACTTAATCTAGCTAAAATTGTCTCTAATATGTGTGAATTTAGTAGCCACATATTTAGTGCTCTCCAGCAAAGGTTCCCCTTTAATAAAATTTTGGTTCTAAAAGGTAGCAATTCCTCCTAACACACCATCTAAACTATTTCCTTGGATTCCATAGTTCTAAAACATTTTAATCTTCTCCACCTTATCTTTAGACATTTTTGTTTCTTGGATGAGAAGAATATCGGGTTTATGATCCCTAACAAAATTGTGCAAAACATCCCTCTTATGAAGGCTATTAATCCCTCTAATATTCCAAGAAATAATCTTCATATCTTACCAAGGGATTGGACAATCTCCATAATGGTCTTTTGAACACCATCCACTATGTCCTAAAAGCTTTCATGCTCTATCTACCATTTACCTGACCTTCTTCCTTGGCTATACTTAGTAGCACCACAATCTCCCTTTGCTCTTGTTCTAGTAACTACTCCACTCAGAGTATTTTGTTGTTTACTTCTCTCCTTTTTCTTCGATTGAGAGAGTACTTCTTCTAGATTAGCATCTTCTTGACTCTCCAAATCTCTACTCGATTCCCATTCCTTATCATGCATTCTGCTTTTCTCCTAGGGGAGAGTATCCATCTGTCCATTCCTAAGTTGGTTCAAATTTTCACTTGAAAGTTTGATATTCTGGCTCAGATTCTCAAAGGTGTTGTTAACAAAATTCATAGTTTTTTTTTTCCAATGTTTAAGAGGGTCACTCGAAGGGAAACATTCTATAGAAGTAGTGGTTAGGATAGGAATACCAATATCCAGAGACAAACCATGGATATGAATATCCTCCAGTCTAGGATCCCCATTATCTTTTCCTTCTAATAAAATCTTATGAGTGGAAGAAACAAAGTCCTTATCCCTTTTACCATCCTCAACATTCTCCAAGATTTATTCTCCTTCTTCCTTTGAACTAGAAATAATTTCTACCCCTATTTGTTGATTCTTCTGAACATCAGATTCCTTAGGTTTTGTTTCACCATTGATTCCAGTGGTATTTCTCTGAGCTTCAAATTTCCTGTCAGATTCCTCATTAAGGGTATTAGTACTGCTTGCTTTCACTTCCCCTTTAGGCTTCTTTCTCCACATAGTCTTAGGGTTAGACTGGAGAGTTTTTTTGTCTTTGATGTCATTTAATGGGAATTTATTAGCTCAATGCCCCATTTTTCTGTACTTAAAGCAAGCAAGGGGAATTGACTCAAACTTTATAGCTTACATCCAAGTTCCCAACTTAGATTGGATATCTATTGAAGAAGGGAGGTTAGCATTTTGTGAAACTCCCACATAGATTCGTGCAAACACCAACTGCTTTCTAGTTGCTATCATAGGGTCAATAGACAAAAGCTCTCCAAAAGAATTAGTAATGCCATTGAATATGTCCTCATTCCAATATTCTAGAGGGAGACCCAAGAGTCTAGCCCAAACTAGAACATTCTCAAAAATGGAATCATCGAGATCTAGACGAGAGGTCCATTTCTTAAGGGTTAGGGAATATTTTCCTATGACCCAAGGTCCACCACTCCTCACATCCAATATGTCCTCCTTGCAGGTGAACTCAAAGGAAAAGAAACCTCTAGGAAGAGCAGCCACCATGACCTTACCATTGATTCTCCACTTATTTTTGACAAACTCCCTAACCACCTCAACATTTGGTCTAGGGCCCATAAACTTACCCACCCAAAACTTTTCCATCAAAGCAATATTATGATCAATAATCAGATCAAGCACAAATATGGAAAACTTACCTTTCATTGGGTCAGAAAAATTACACACTGGAGGGAAGACTGATTTTCCATTTGGTTTAACACCAAACAACGAAGACCAAGGTTTTCACTTTGCTCCTTCCCTATCAGTGGTCCCTACCACTTCATTGGTTTTTTCTCCCTTTTTTCCTTCAAGGGAGCCCCCCAAATCTTTCTTCCCTCTTGGGTCCACCTAAATGATGTTTCTAGTGTCCTCATTTGATTCACCTTACCTTTCTCCTCACTCAAAACATGCACTGATTCTTCCTGGGATTCCTCAGATCCTGCTCCACAACCTACTCCATTGTTCAGAGATTCGAAATCCTACTTTTCTCGCTTGTGCTCCACAGTCCCGCCCATTTTCTTCATGTTGTTTTGATTTTTTATAATAATAATTACCTTAATTGTTAATCTAGAATTCAAAATCCAAATTTAATTCTAATTTACTTCAAAAGAAATATATCTTAACATTTTTTGGAAAATAAATGCTATTTTAAAGAACATAAATAAATTGCAATGAAATAATGATTAATCTAGAAAACATAAATACTAATTTCCATGAATAGATTCTAAACAAATTTTAGTTTCATCTTTCCATAAGTTCCCATCATTGCTTCAATTAAACTCAACAGATAATTACCAAACTTAATTCCTAGAAACAACATCTAAATCTTGATTAACTCAATAAACTTTATAATGAATTTAACAAACCATTCTGACCACGATGAACTAAACTTGAAAGTGATTAAACACAGTTTTTGAAAATGATTAAAACATAATTAATATTCTAGATTTAATATCCAATGAATAGAAATAAAAAAAACTCAGAAAAATACCGCACAAGATCAATTCTTTTGGTTGAGTAGGCCCTTCTCTTCCTCCAGTGAGATCTCTAACATAGTGATTTGAGTTAACTTCTTATTTTCATTCAAATTGATCAAAATAGGGACACAAAATAGAGTATTTCCACCATTACAAGATTCTAGTCAAAAATTATCTAACTCCCTTGTAAAACCTAAAGATGGATATTTATAACTATATCCTTATTGAATTCAAAACATGGAATTAACTGCCAATATTCAAGGTGTCTAAAGTAAAGACTAAAAAAAAACTAAAATAGGATTGAGGATAGATAGAGAGAAATTTCAAATCAACATTGGGACTTAAAGTTCTTAAATTGACTAAAAGAAGCTGATTTGAAACTTTAGTGATTCGTCATCCAACTAGGCTAATCAATGGTGTGATTATCTTCATGTGATTAAACATGGAGTTTAACTTTAACATCAGTCATTAGTCTTTAAATAGCCTAAAGAAAATCCTTAAGAATAGGATACCAATTATGACAGTAAAAGATTAAAAATGCATAATTAACTCATCAATATCATCACAAAAGCAATGCATTTAATATAAAGCATTGCCTCAAATATATCTACCAAATTAGCCAAACATAAATTAAAGCAAGTAAATATATTAGCCTATAATCTACTGCCAGTCATGTTAATTAATAAAATAAACAAGTCTTTTAAAACATAAAATGACTAATTAAAAGTATCTTTGATCCCCTCATCAGTGTCATTGTCTAAAAGGGGGAATCTCGATGTTGAAAATTCTGGGCCTAGATAGTCAGCTGATGGTTTGGGTGCATCTTCTAATGTCTTGGGTTCTAGGATTTATAAGAAAAGGGATGATTTCTTCTCGGATTCTTCTCTTAAATGGAAAAATCTATTTGGTGTGAATCCCAAAGGTAAAAGCTCTTCTCCTCTTGTGGCTTTTGTATCAAATGTGGAAACTGGAGAATATTAAATCTCTATCCCATATTGCATTGTTAAAAAAAGTGTATCTTATATGGATATGTCTATTTTGGAAAAAATTGTGGGGTTGCATCCTCATATTGAGCTAGTTCCTAGGTTCACTTTGAATCATTAGAGGCCTAATGACCAGGGGAATGTGGTAGCTATGGCCAAAGGATTCTTCTCCTTTTCGTTCAACTATGAAGATGATCTATTCGTGGCTTTGATGGGTAGCCCCTAGCTTGGGAAGTCCCCTTTGATGCTTAAAAGGTGGGAACCAAGCTTTAATCCTAATTTGTGCTCCTTTTTAGTAGTCCTAATTTGGGTTAGACTTCCAAGTCTCCCTCTTGAATTCTGAGATGAGGAAGTTTTCAAAGGGATTGCAAGCACTTTTTGGTGTTTTCTTTCGATTGATCAGATGATGACATCCATGAAGCATCTAGTTTATGGGTATGTGCTGGATCATCATGGAAAAACTAGGCCCTTAAGTGGGGAAAAAATTTAGAAAAAACAAAGTTAGGCAAGTTGATGTAAAAATTTGAATAAGTTATCTATATTATTTTAAAAATATGTAAGAATAGAATCTATAGAAAATTGAATGTAGTTTCTAAACTACTAGGTTTATTTAAAAAAAAGAAAAATCTATTTGGTGAAAATTTGAAATTTCAATGCAGTAACACTTAAATTTCAAGGAAAAAATAAGTAGGTGTTTGTTTGACCATCCTAACCACAATAAAATGATAACATTATTTTCTAATATTTTAGATATAAGTAGAGGACTTATGTCTCAATGTGGTGCATATTTTTTTGTAACCTTTTTCCAAGTAAATAATTAATTATGAATTTTTTATTACAACTTTCAAAAAATATAAAACTTGTATGGCTGACCACCTTAACTTGGTCAAAATTTTATGACATTGATTTTTTTTTAAATCCTATAGTATGTGAAGCATAAAATGTGACACATGTTTCGAATTGAAAAAATGTGATACCATTTGAAGGTTGTAGATGGTTTTCAATCAGCCTATAAATCAAGACTTTAGTCATAATTTAAATAGAAAATGAATAATAATAATTTATTAAATTTAAAGTAAAGCATAATTTATATTTGTGGAAACTGAGAATCTTCTTTGAAAACCATTTTCATTTCATCAATTTTTGGTTAAAAAAAGTCGTCAACCACATACCCATCATATCACCACTTTTTGGCCCATCATGATCCTACGCATACCCTTATACCAGATTTTGTGTTAATGTGGAATAGTCAACAACCCTGTCCTCTCTGGTGAAGATTAATTCTAAGTTTAGAGTTTTCCAACAGGTGGTGGAATTTGAATCAATCCCTTTTGCTTTCTTCCATTACAAGAAAGCTAGCCACTGGGCCAAAAAATGCCATCTTAAAGTGAAGAAGTAGGTGGTTAAGTAGTGGAAAGAAAAGGAAAAGGCCCCTGAGGTGTTATCTTTGGGGCCTCTAGAGAAAGGGGGCTCTATTCCAGGTGGTAAGGTTTCTCTTTTGAGTGACAAACCTATGGAAATGAAGATGGTAATGGATGAGAATATTGTGAATCCTAAGGGACAAGTAGATCCTGAAGAGCTTAATATGGTCCAAGAGTTGGCAGGTGAGGATAATGTGTCTACTCTACCTCTTAGTATTGAGGAGCCTTGCGTTGATATTAGATTTGAGGTTCTAGTTGAAGATAAGGTGGTAGCGGGTGAGGGTTTTGGTATCCCTCTTCTAGGGGTTTGTGGTAGTGGGGTTTTGAAATCACCACATGATGAATGTTCTAAGATTGAGGGGTTGGAGGTTTTTTCAATGTTTGAAGCTAAGGATGCTAGTGATTTGGAGGATCTTGAAAACCCTCCTTATATTCTAGTGAAAGGAAGAAATAGAAAGAAACATTCTCCCCCTCTGGGAGTTATTACTAGGAATAGGAAAAGATCTAATTACGGATTAGAGCTGAGAGGTAGAGGTCATCCTACCTCAAATGTTACTAGGGATAAGGATATTTGAATGGATATAGTTGGTGGAACTCAAAGATTTTTTTTGGAGATGTATTCAAAGAAAACCTCCCATAAGTTCTCATGAAGATCATCTCCTGGAATATGTGATGGTTAAATGAACCTTATAAGCATGATCTTCTTGCTAACTTGGTAAGGGATCATTGGCCTAATATTGACTTGATACAAGAAACTAAAATGGGAATGGGAAGGTTATCCAAACATAAGCATAAGCTCTTTAAGGATTGTGTTATACATTGCTCTGAAGCGGTTGGCGCCTCTAGTGGGATTATTAATTTTTGGAATCTTAAGTTAATATAGGGGTTTGAGGAGTTTTAGGATTGTAATTATGTGGCTACTTCATTTTTAATGTTCATGATAAGTTCTCTTGGACCCTTTCTAATATTTATGCTTTGAACAGTAAGAGTGCCATGAAAACGTTTTGGGAAAATATCAATTCTTTTAAATCTTTGCATCTTATTGTCAATTGTTTGGTTATGGGGGATTTTAATATACCCTTGCATGATGCTAATAAGTTACGAGGATCATAGATTATGGATGATAGCTGCTATGATCTCATGAATCTCATTAATGACAATGCTCTCCTTGACTTGGATCTAAAATGGGCCTCTTTCACTTGGTCTAATCATCGTGTGGGTGAGGCTCTTATCCAGGTTAAGCTTGACCATGCTCTTATCTCCCCATATTATATTTTATCTTATTCTTGCTCACTTTCTACCCTGACTAAGCTAGGGTTTGATCATTTTCCTCTTTCTTTCTCAGTGGATCTATTGGGGAGAAAGATAAATTTTCCTTTTAGGTTTGAAAAGATGCGGATTTTTCATGTTGATCTTAAAGTTTTGATTAAAGGATAGTGGAACATTTAGTTGGATGGTTTAGCTATGTACATGGTTGCTAAGAAGTTGGTGAATGTGAAGAATAATGTGAGCAGATGGAATAGGTATTCTTTTGGGAACATTTTTTTTGAAAAAGAGTATGTTAATTGGGAGCTTTTCACACTGCAATAGTCTATCCAAGTGCTGGTTATGATCAAGCTTTCACTATGAGGGAGAATGCCCTTATTTCTAGTTTGCATAATATTATGGCTAAGGAGGAGGAATTTTTGGAAGAAAAGATCTCAAATTATGTGGTTAAAAAGTGGGGACATAAATATGTGTTTTTTCCATCTCTCTACTCTAAAACACCAAGCTTCCAATCATATTAATGCTATTAATTATAATAATGTGTTGGAGAAGGATGTGGCTTTACAATAGGCGACATATTCTTTCTTCTCTAACTTTCTATCTATGGAAGGGGAGCTAGATTTGGAGTGTTAGGATGTTCTTCTTAAGGATATCCCTCATGTTATCTATGATGATCTTAATCGACAATTGGTGTGGATTATTTTAGTGGAGGAGATTAGAAGTGTTGTCTTCTCTTTGAAGATAACAAGACGCCGAGACCTGATGGTTTCTCAATGTTCTTTTTTCAATATTTTGGGATATTCTTGCAAAGAATGTCAAGTGGATGCTACTACATAATTTTTTTGTAGTGGCAATCTTTTGAAGGAATTAAACTTTTTTTTATTGTCCTTGTGCCTAAGAGACTAGGGCTACTTCCTTTGATAAATTTTTCCCTATTAGTTTGTGTAATTCTATATACAATATTTTCTCCAAGGTGTTGGTGGTTAGATTGTAAAACATTTTTCCTCAAATTATTTCTCCCCAGCAAAATTCTTTTGTGGTGGGTAGGTAAATTTTGGACTCTATCCTTTCTTTTCATAAGAATATTCACTCTCTTATTATTAATAAGAATGCTAGTTTTATCCTGAAGCTAGACTTGCTTAAAGTTTCTGATAGAGTTGACTTGGGTTTTCTATCTAAGATCCTAAAAGCTTTTTGTTTTGGGGAGAAATTGGTGGTTCTGGTGCTTCAACTGATTTCCACCTCGAGGTTCTCTATTCTTGTCAATGCCTCTCCCTCTCCTCTTTTTGATTGTTCGAAGGGGTTGCGATAGGGAGATCCTATCACTCCCTTTCTCTTTATTATCATGGTGGAATCTCTAGGCCACCTCATTCAAAGATTTATAAATACTATCAGATGTCTAGTTTTTTTCCTTCTCCTTGTAACCTTATATGTTCCCATTAATAATTTTTTGATGATACTCTCATGCTTGGGGATTCTTCTATCAAAGAAGTCAAATCTATTAAACTTATTTTGTAGAGATATGATAATGCTTTGGGGTAGAATATTAGTTTACCCAATAGTGTTATTTTCTTTCTTAACACTCCTGAGCATAGGTAAATTAAAATTGTGAGGATTTTGCAATGTTAGATTGGTGAGATTCCTACATGTTACCTGTGCCTCCCCCTATGTTATAATGCGGTTCCTGGTTCCTTTTGGAAGGAATTGATTGACAATTTCAACTCTAAATTGGCTATCTAGAAGGGTGTGTTGTTAAGTCAAGCTGGGAAAGTGAAACTTATCAAATCTACTTTTCAAAATCTTTTGGTTTATACTCAGCCCCTTTTATATATCGTGGAAGTTTCTCGATAAGCTGGAAGGAATTAAAAAAAAATTCCTTTGGTTTAGGGTCAAAGACAAGAAAAAAAATTCATCTGGTCTCCTGAGATGATGTATGTAGGCCTGACAAGGTGGGTAGTCTTGGTATTCTCAAAATTAGAGAATCTAGTTTGGCTCTTCTTGGTAAGGAATTGTGGAACCTTATTTCTACTAATAGTGAGTGGGCTAGAATTGTTATGGGAAAATATCTTCGTGGTGTGGATCTATAATGGATTTTTTGTCTTCTATATTTTTCCCTTTGTCTCGTTCTCCTCTCTGTAACTATATGGTTAAGGCTCACAAGATTGTTTCTAAAGGTCTATTTTGGTAGTTGGAAAATTGTAGGAAAATTATGTTTTGGGATGATTGCTAGTTTGGTAATAGGCCACTCAAAGATGAGCCTTGGCCCCTTCCTTTTATGGATATTTGTTTACGAAGGTTTGGAAATTTTTTTGATGACTATATGGATGGGGTACAATGGAAAAGGCTTCATGAGGTGGAACTAGGGTTGGAGGGTCTCTTTATTTCTCTTTCCTTAATTTATATTCCTTCTTATGCTCCTTTTGACAAGATTGTGTGGAGGCCTTCTTCCAATGGTAATTTTTTTGTGTCTTCAGCCTTTAATCTTCAAGTTTCTTTTGTTGGCCCTACTCCCTTTTGGTCCTCCCTTTGGTCTGCTAAATTGATTCCTAAGGTGAATGGTTTTTTCTATCTTTTTTGTCAAAACAAGGCGTTAAATACTAATAATATTCTCAAGAGAGGTTTTATGATGCCTAACTGTTGTGCCCTTAGCACACACGCCCCGTTCGGAACGGGGACCCTCTTTTCTTTCGCCTTGTTGGGTCATTTTTGTCACAACCTCGTTTTGCGTGTCTCCCTTTTTGATGTCTCGCATGGTCGATGTTGCTTCAAAGTCCCACCATAAATTGACCATGCCTCCCCCTTTTTAATTTTTCTGCATTTCGGTGCCTCGCGGAGTCCCTCTAGCAGTTTGGCCCTGCCAACGGCCCTGGGCCCTGCCGAGCACGGCCATTCGGGATTCTCTTTTTGGGTTTCCCCGCTGGAATTGCCGTTCTTGGTGGCGTCTGCTCTGTGTCCTTCTGGACCTCGGGGCCAAAACCCCCTCTTGCTGTCTGCAAAAAACTTGTTGAAATTTTCTAACAGCGTCCTACCCTCTGGGCTTCGGACCCTGGAGTTCCTCTTCCGGGGTTCCGTCCATGTTTTGTTGTCCATGACGGCAGACTTCCTGCGGCGTCCCCCTAGGTCCCGCCAACCTTTTCGATGACTGACATATGCAAATGTCCTTGTCTACCATGGGGTATCTTGGGCCCGACCGTCTGGAATTCTGAGTTTGGAATTCTGTGATGGTTCCGCCCTCCTAGCCTCGACCCACTTCCCGCCGCCACCGTTCAACCGAAAGAAAACTTCGAGCAGCCACCGTGTTGCGCCTCCCCGGCTGCCGAGTCCCGGTTCTCCCACCACCGTCGCCAACCTTTTTGAATCCACCAACTTTTTTGCCGCCGTACCTACATTAAATGCAAACATTCATGGCCGTTAGGGGTATAGAATGCCCACTCTAACCTGTCATTTTCATCACAGAATTGTAGAGTGATTGAACAACCTGCCATTTGGAGCCCACCGTCTTCGACATCATCACAATCATCGCCCTCAGCATCCTTTCGTTGACCGTAGGTGGATCCCACGTCTCCCCACATAGCCTGTTTGAGGTAGGCCATCCATTTGCACTTCTTGAGCTTCATTTCATGATTTTGAGATATTTAAATGAATGAACAATCATTAGGAGGGCATAAAATAGTAAAACATCAAATTGCGCAAAAAACCCACATGTTAGAAAATTGAGAAACCCTCTAGAAATGCCCTCCTCACCAATTTGGGACTTTTCCTCGCTGCGGCCGTTCATCGCACAGGGAGATTGTCTCCTTCAGGCCCAGGGTTTGTCTCGGCCATCCTAATTCAAACATTGAACCTCGCCGCCAGTGGCGATTCATCCCTTCGGACCCGGCCCGTTGGGCTTCCTGTCTCAGAATTCCACTTGAATGCCACTGTTTGAAACTACAAACTCCCCCTACCTCCCAGCTGCCAGATCCCGATCTTTGCCTCGCCGTGAAGACTTCAAAACTAAGGATGCATCCTCCAAATCTCTCAGGCCCGAGAACCCGAGGTTCTGCCTCTAGGGTTCCCCAGCTGTTTTTTCATCGTCCCAAGCGAAACTCATCCAGCATCCCGATCTGTGGGCTCCACCCTCCTGTTTGCTACTGATCGGGTGGTTTAAAATCATTACATCATTATCACCTCCAGGCTTCGGCATCGAGTATGCTTGCTCCCTTTTCTGCCGTCCTTATGGTGATGTCTCTCCGTCCCTTTGACCTCCGGGATCCGCCCTTCCGTCTGTTCCCAAGGCGTAAATAAAGTTCAACAATGGATCCCTCTCCCGAGCCTGGTCTTACCCCTCACTGTCCAAATGTTCGTCTGACCACCGGACCCCAGACCGCCATTCACCATAGGATCTCGCTGAAACTCTGAACGGCCTTCTACTCACCGGGCTCCGTGTCCCAAGATTCTCGTCCTCACCCGCCGTTGCAAATGAGAGGATCCCTTGCGGCATCCTGACCTTTGGGCTCCACCCCACCGATTGTTGCCATTGAACTCAAAGAAAAACTCATAACGCCAGGCCCTTGTCGCCGAACTTCCCCTCCCGGACTTCCGTCCGATGTTTGTCGTCCCAAACGGTGAAGATCGGACGCCATCCCGGTGTCGCCAGCCTGAACCCTCAAAAATGAAATGAAAAGTGTCAGCCACCCTTTGGCTCTCCGGGCCCTGGACCCCAGAGTTCCATCCTCAGATTTCCATTTGCTGTCTGCCTTCCCAAACTGCTCTCCCAATAGCTTTTTGGCTTGAGACTTCTGAGCTCTCCTAAGTCGATCCAAACGAACCCAAATCTGAAATCTAACTTCAACCCACATGTTTGATTTTGGTCCTCTTCATCGTGAACCTCTTGAAATATTAAAATGTGACCAAAGATTGTCTCTTGGGTCCTTCCGATGTGTTTTCCCTTCCAAACAGCATTCCTACTGGGGAAGTTTGTCCCTCCAGCCCTGAATTGTCCAAATGCCCTTAATCAAAGATCAATAACATCTAGAGATGAAAGTTCATGATGTGCTTGATTGATTATTTGAAATGAATATTATTTTTGAGATATGGACTAACATGAATACTTTCGTGGCCCATTTTTCTAACTTTTCCCTTGCTTGCAGAATATATAGAATCGGGTGCAGGAACTTTAGGGGCATCCACCGAAGGGGACAAGGGTAAGAAGTCAGGAAGGACCCCTCGAGGGAAAGAAGACAAGCACCACATGAAGTACCAATTCCAAGGTGAACTGCTCCACTCAAAGGTCACTACAGACTGGAAAGAAATCACAGACATGAACATTGGCTAAGTGGACATCGATGAATTCACACAGAGAGTCAGAGTCAACCCGATAACAAATAATTCTAGATTGATAAGGCAGAGTGGAATAGCTAAGGCTACCGGTTTCCCTCCATCTGTTGTGGCACCCGAATTGGTCATGGCATGCCGAGAAGTGTATCAGACCGATACAAGAACAATTATTGATAAAGAGGGAAACATTCTGGCTGACATGTTGCCCGAGGGGATCACCAAGACCTTTCATATCCCCATATTCTAATAGATGGAGGTCCCCACATTAGAAGAATGTCAGGCGGCGTGAGATGATAATCTGACAGGATGTAAGAAGTCAATAAACGTACATTGGCTTAAGGAAAGATGAGGCAGTGCTGCAAAAGTTCCTCAGGAGCTCTTCCGTAGTGATTTCCATGAGGATTACCACGACCTGGTAACCATGTTGAGCAGGGTTATGGGTCTTCCTATGGCCACCTACTTTTAGTAGTGGATGGCATACTTCATTGAGCAGATCCTGCATGGCAACGAGGACGTCACAACAAAGGTTTCATTCTACTGGGGAGGAATCATAAGCAACTGCTTCCATGAGCAGTTTGTCAACGTGAAGAAGAGCTCCAAATTCTACATGACCTCCTACCTCATCTATTCTTTGGCTGATCAAAGATAATATAACGAGTTGTTTATGGCACCCAATCAGGGGCAGAAGTGAGGACTCAAGGCCTTTGATAAATATCTGTAGCTCCAATACCAGAACTTCAAGAGGGACTACTGTAGGGTAAATGAAGCCTTCATTGGCCATGTCATTAGGTTAATTGCTAGAGACTTTGAGAGGAGGGTCTCCCACATCACTAGAACACTTTTGAAGCAATAAGCCTTCCTCTATATCCAGTAGCCAAAGTTTACATACATCCGCGCCCAGGGCTTCACTGAAAGGCCGAATAGGCTACCCCGATACCCCAACGACATAATCATCCTCTTGGAGCTTTCTCGGCAGCTCCAACACCTACAGGAAATCTTTAGCAACAAACATATAGTAGGGATCTCCTATCCCATGACCCTTGGCTAGGGAATGTACTGATTATAGAATTTCCAATGTGTTGGTAACTCTGAGAAGGAGCTGAACGAGTACCATTTTGACCTGCACACTGTTCGCCCACGGATGGACCCACATGGCCATGTCAGGAGGGCACTTGGGTCAGCATATGCCCATCTCAATCACATTGAGGATTTCTAGGTCGAATACCAAGATGACAAAGAAGTGCACGCAAGGCACTACATGCAAATAACTGTGTAATTTTTAAGAAGGGTGCAACCATTTCCAGTAACAGACCAAGTCGAGGAGGACGAGTCCACTGTCATGCATATGAGGTACCTTGTGGTTGCCAACCTGCCAATACCCTCAATTTACTGGGATGAACAGGAGGTCGATGACCTGGACACCATAACCAAGCCAATTTTAACTCATACCAAGGAGTGGATCGATGGGCAGGTGGCTCATTTAAAGTGGCAAGGAGTGGTCTTAACTTCTGAGGGGCTCAAAATCGAGTTGATTGCCACAGAGGATGTTGCTACCACCACCTCAACTAGCGGGACCTCCAAGTCTCTTCCAGTCACCAGGATCAGGAAAAGAAAAGGAACAGAGACCAAGCAGTCCCCAGACCCCAAGGCCCATGCAAAGAAAGAAATGGGAGGCTCATCCCCCAAAAGGCTTAAATAGGCAAACGGTGCAGAAGAATTGTAGCCTCCCTTGGCTCTCCCTGCCCCTCTTGTTGCACCACCCACCTCCCTAGCTACAGTCACTGCTTCCACACCGACAGTAAAAATTTCTATCCATCTCGCCCCTTCACCTCCGGCCAAATCGGTAATAGTCATTGACTCCTCTTCTGGCATGACCACTCCCCCTTCTTCTACTGCCATGTCGCCAATCACATCACTCCCTCTGGCAACAATAACATCGCCTCTTCCCACAGTCGCTATGCCCAAGGCTCTTTGAAGGCACATGCAGAGCCTTCCCCCTGAGCTCTCCCAGATCTTGATGGATCCAACTCTCCAAGCAGCCCTCACCCAAGTCCTTGCAACTGCTCAACCTTCACAACCACCGACATGGCCACCAGCTATGGAGGCCATAATGCTAATCTCGAACAAGTTGGAGGAACGAGAGAGGGAAGCCTCAAAGTTTGTTAAGGAGGAGGCTGATGAGTATCATGAGCACCCAGAGTACAAACACCGAACCATCGACAGGGTGGTTTATGAGGAGGAAGAAACGGGCTCCTCTGAGAGTGGGGATGAGGAGGATGTCTCTGACACTAAGGTAATCATTCAAACATTTGATGATGACCTTGAAGAAGAAATGGCACAACAGTTGAAGGACATTGGGACAAAGGTAGAAGGGTCACCACATGGTGAAGAAGGGCAACCACTAGAAGAATAGCAGATAAAGGATTTAACCGAAGCTGAAACCCATGTCAGAAACCCCGAGGCTGAATGTACCGAGGAAAAGAAGGAAGTCCCTTTCGACAACCATCCACTGAGCTGCCTATCAAGTGCCTCGTATTCGTTCATGACTCTGATGAGGAGGAGGAAGATGCCACCAAAAAAAAAAAAATCTCCAGAGAGAAAAGAAGAAAAAATCTTGGCATTGACCGAGAAGGGCGAAGGTGGCCATGATTCACCCAAGGGGAAATTTGATGTGCCTGAATATTTAGAGAGGGAACTTGAAAGAAAGACCCCTGTGCTGAAGGACCCAAGGGCGAGGCTAGAGGCCATCTTGGCTCGAACCCAAATCACAACGAAGAAGGAGAAGAAGCCCAAGGTCTGATCCAAAGTAACGATGGATGCTTGTGGCTCTCGAGCAACACAAATTGCAATGCCCACAATTGGCCAAGCTGGGGTAAGCTATAACATCTCCACCATTGACTTGGGGACCGAAACCAGAGAGCAGAAGGTAGAGCACCTTAAGGAGTTAGTGGCTACAGTGGTGCACCTGATAAAGCAGAATAAAATGTCAAAGGATGAGCTCAAGGCACAAGTTGCAGCCTTAATGGATTACATATAGCAATGGTCCTTAGTGGATGACCTGCCTACTACATCCACAGCTGCGCCTCAGTTGCTCTCCAAGGAACAAATCGATAAAATGGAGAGGAGAAAGAACTTGGGGAAAACCACAAAGGACTGGTTCCGACAAGTCTCATACGTCAGAAACATGGGAATTAGCCGGCTGTGTAAACAGCCAACAAGTTCTTGGACCTAATGCTATCTCTGGAGAGCACAAAGAAACTCTGCACCAACTTGCCCACGACCTACGACTCCACCTTCCCAAGCATTGAAGCTATCCTTCAATTTCCTGAAGCCACATGGGAGAAGAAGCTCACATTTAAGAAAGAAAATCACTGGCTGATGGATATATGGCACCAAGACTTCGACAACCAGAAGGAGAGGTTGGAGCAAATCTTGAGCAGGATGGATCCGGACATTGAGTGGATCAAGAAAATCTGGGTGGAATGTGCCTGATATCTTAAGCTAATGACGGACTATGATATGCCCACTATGCAAATGGATCCAGAGAAGATAAAACCCTATTTTGTAATGAATCTTGGCCACACAATAAGAATTAATCTTGGCCATTCATTAGACTTTTGGAAAACTATAAATAGGGCCCTCCTCTCATTTGCAAAGATAGTTGAGTTGTTGTAAAGGCATGCTGCAGAAATTTATAAGGAAAATACATTGACTTGGTGTATTTTCTTGGTTTCTCTCATGTTACTTGATTCAGTCTCCAATGTTAGATGTTTGACTTAGATTTTACTACTATTTTAGTTATTTGTCTTCTTTCTTTGGATAGATTTTAGGAATGTTGTTGGGTGATTATGAAAATTCCTTCCATGTTGATGATTTCTTTGTCCATACTTTTTGCTGTTTGTTAATGGTAGATAGCTGTGCAAAGTTAGCCTGGACTTGATTTTAAAGCTGCTCCAAACATTTATCTTTGATTCAGGTATGTATGTGGTGGATGAAGGATAAAATATCTCCAGACCTTAGAAGATAGCACAATTTCTATGATACTATGAAATCCCTGGTTAAGTGGGATATTCTTTTAAGAAATTATCCATTGCAGGAACTCCATTGTCAGTATTCATAGCTAGTTGCAGACTTATGAAATTTTCCTCTCCTTTGCCTTCTTTTCTTTTTTTAGCGATTGACCTATACTAAGGTTCATTGCACATTGTAAAGCCAAATCCAACAACAAAATAGAGTCCAAGATTGTTGTTTGAACCTATAGCCAATGCATAATAACTTTCCATCTTAAGAACTCTATTTTAAGATCCCACTTCCATGCTTTATATCCTTGCTTTGCATTTCTTGAATAAGACTACCTTGTGATTCCAGCAAATAACATCAAACTATTGAGGTATATATGCATTGTCATGATTTGACATCCGAGAGACCTTGGGATAGTGATCTACAATCTGATTGTGGAAGATTGTCTTTCAAGAGAGGTAGTGCACCTACGCGCTGCCTGTGTTGAGAAGTGCATAAAAACACCATTAATAGAACTGACGCTAGAAGGAGGGCCAACGGTGGAAATACTAAGTTAAGGGTTAAGGGTGAAGCTGGATCGAATCAGATCATTTGACTCAGAAAGATTTCAATGAGTTCTACGGTCAACACCAAACAAGGGAGAATTTGAAAAATTGCAGCCTCCTACGAGGGCAAAGCGAGCTCAAGGAAGTAGCATTGACTCTTCCTCTTCCTCCATTCCATATGCCTCCATTTCACCCTCACCTTCATTTGGCTGGCCTTCGCCTTCCACCCACCCATCTTAAACTGCATTTGCACCTCATATCTCTGGTAGCTAGGGGTCTGCTCCTCTCTCGGCCCTTCTAGCCCAAGGTACAGTCCAATCAGCCGTAGCTCAAGTGCAATCCTAGATTGTTGTTGTATTGCAAATACAACCCCAAATTGCCATCCTCCAATAGTAGATATCACCTCTGCCACCCTCCATGGCTTGGTTAGCGCATAACCCTTCACCGATACATTTCGCTGCCTATAATGATATGCCCAAGAATCCGAAGGTCTTTTGTTCGAAGTTTCATCTATGCAACCTACAAAGAAAAACTGAGGAGCATATCAAAATATTCGAGACAAGGATCACCGAAATACAAGTTGACTACGAGGATGTTGCATGCCACCTCTTTCTGCATTCATTGGGGGAAGAGGCCTTCTATTGGTACATCAATCTGCCAAGGGGATCCATTACCTTAGGAACCTAATGAAGAATGCCTTCCTGTAGAAATACAAGATCCCCATCAGCCTTTTGGAGCTTTACCAACAGTTCATGTCTGTCAAGAGGGAAGTCAACGAACCTATTGGATCCTTCAATGACTACTTCCATCGGGCCTACATAAGGCTTTGAGACCTGTACCTCCATAATGATGTGGCAGCTCTCCCGGTCTATTATGCGACGTTGAAAAACCTCATGTCAGCCCTGGTGAAAAGGATGCGCCCACCGCTCACTACCCTAGTGACCGCCTATACGGACTTGGGGTAGAATATCTCCAGCCCGGTGCCTTCTTTGGGGCCGGTAGCCCACCCAATGCAGATTCAAGGGCTTAATTAGGCATTTGCACACCAAGCCCCTCTTATGAACCAAGTACCTCAATTACTTATGGTTTCACATCTAGGACAGCCATTGAATTACGCACCTCCCACGCTTTTCTATTTGTAACCCAAGCAATAGTATAACTATTCTCAGGTTGCTACATAATAGTAGGTGTATCCTCATCAGCCCCAGGTGCCATTGTACCTATTGGGACTGGAGTTTCCTCCCGCCTATCAGAATCAGCCGATAGCCCCTCCTGCTTTTCTCCAAAATTTGGTGTCGTCGCTTAAGAACGGGACTAAAAAAGACAAGTTAGAGGAACTGACAGAGATGATAAAAAAATGTCCATGAAAATGACGCACCTAAAGAATCAGAATAACCAGTTGTAGGCTTCTTAGCATAATTTTTAGGCCAATCTTAACTAGGACAATCGAGACAATAGGGACAACAGGGATAATCGAAAAGTAGGTACTTCCTCCAGGCAAAATTATGATAGGGGGAAAAACGTCAATCAAAATGTAGAAATGAGACCTTCTCAGAGGCAGAATCACACGTGGAACACTAGGCCCAACAATGGTGGTGTCCCTATACCTTTCAATCAACCGACAAGCAATGACAAAATGTCTAGTGGTGTATACCTTGCCGAGGCAGCTTTGTTTGGATGGTGTCGAATTCACAAAACCAGTAGACATTCCGAGTTGGATTGTCCCGAGTTCTAGACAGCTGCTGAAATCTTCCAGGTGGAGGTGCAAAATGCAATCGACAATGCCGGCTGTAAGGACATCGTCCCATATGAGCCATATGATTCCTCTTGTCTTGTGGTTAATTAAGCATCATTCCCGCAGGGTGACCGCAATGAGCCTGAAGTCGAGTCTACTCCTATTCAGGATGAAGAAGCACAAGAGGTAAGTAATGAACAAACCTTGGCTCAGCTCTTTGATTCAGTAGATAATAGTCCAGTAAATGAAGAAGAACCATTTGTAGATGAGGTCCACATGTTCCATCAAAGGTCAACTTCCTACTTCCTTAGAAATAAATAGGCGGGTGGACCCTTTACAACTTCTACCCCACCAAACAATTTTGCCACTGCACCTGATCCTAATGCCAACAATAACCTTGGGCTTCCTCACATACCTGCCCAATACCTCAACAAGAACGGATCTCAAAACCAATCATAGAATCAGCCTTAAGGCCAATCCCAAAATCCATCTAGTCAAATAAAGGTCCAACATCCTAGTTCTGCAATAGGCCAAGCTTTTAGTTCAAAAATTGAACAAATGGGTGAATATGTAGCAGAAGAGTTTAGGAAGGTAAAAATTAGTTTATTAGCCTTCGAATTACTCAAAGTCCCTACTGTAAGACATGCCTTCTTTAGGGTTCTTAATGGGACTCCATCTTCTAGTACTACACAAGAAACGTCAGCCAAAAAGGTTACCTTTGAAGAGCATAGGAAGGAACCAGAGAAACAGGGTGATGCTGTGAAAAGGAAGGATGTTCCCGTGAATCAGTCCGCAAGTAAACAAATTGAAAAAGAGCCAAAAAAGGCTAATAGGAAGCTTTCCAAGGACCAACAATTTAGGAAAACCAGGGGTGTGGGCAGTGATAAGAACAAAGGTTAGATAGCTCACATGGACACGCCTATGGGTATCTTCCAGGGGAGACCGGAAACTCCCCCTTTTTTGACCACCATTAGGGTCTTTGGGAAGAACCTGCACAACTGCCTACTCGATTTAGGAGCGTCTGCCAACGTCATGCCCTTGGTGGTATGCAAGGCTCTTGGCATCACCCCCACGCCTTCAAAGAGGAAGGTGACCCAGCTGGACAAAACAAAGATCAACATCGTGGGTGAAATAAACTGCATCCCGATGCAGATTGCTATAGACCCGCGGATACAACAGGTCATTAATATTCAAGTGGCTGACATCCCTGATGCATATGGAATCATCTTGGGAAGGGAATTCACCAAGACACTGAATGGTTACACCGCCATAGACCTTTCTCACATGTGGCTACCATGGAAGGGGCTAACAAATCAAATCTGTATCGACCGTGAACCCCATATGAAGTACATGATCACAGAATACAATAACATCAATGAGGTGTTGTTTGCCGATATCGACTTGGGGAATTATCACCCTTTCACCTACCAAAATGAGGTCGAGCTTCAGGAAGAATGTGCGGATGAAGTGTTACTAGTGTTGTGTAGTCTATCGACCAATTCTACACGAATGCCCCCAGACACAAAAATGTTGATAGAAGCCAATGATGAACCTGATAAGGATGATGATTAGGGACTACTCACTGGCTTCCAGGAATTCATGGAAAAATGCACAAGGGATTAGCTTAGCCTAGGGGCCCGAATGAATTTATAGGATCTCTTGTTGCCGAATTGGTGTAGGGTTCACAATGCTACACATTCTAAATTTGATTGTTGCTTGTGCCAAGCAGCAGTTGCACATGTTAAAAAATTAGCTGCTGATAGAAATGCCAAAGGAGGCACCAGTAGAACCACTTGTTGATCAATGCATCAAACCAAAAAATTCCCCTAAGGTCACCGGGTCAGCCATCCAGCTGAAAGGGAATAGCAGCTCAATTAGACCTGAAGATAAAGAACCCTTTGTGTGTTGGACACTCTGATTTGATGGATCAAAGTCCAAGCAAGGAGTTGAGCTAGATTCAAACTCATCAGTCCAACGGGTAAGACATTTCTCACTGCCCACAGATTGCAATTCTATTGCACCAACAACGTAGCGGAATAAAAGGTCTTAGTCCTTGGCCTTCTCATGGCCTTGAAGAAAGATGTAAAAATACTGCAAGTTTTCGGGGATTCTGAGCTCATGGTTAAATAGGTCAGGAAGTTGTATTCGTGTCATGATTGGAGACTTAAAAACTATAGGCATAGGGTCTAGGATCTCTTGGGGGGTTTAGATGCATTCAATATACAATTGATCCCTCGTACTCAGAATCGTAAAGCTGATGCCTTGGCTCAAGTAGCCAACACTCTACAACCCCTCTCTCTATCTAGGCTCAAGAAATTCACTGTTGAAGTAACATCCACGCCTTCGGTCCCAGATAATGTTACCCACTTGCAAGTCTTCAATGATGACAAACATATCCTTCAATTCATCACAAGTTTCGATATCTTCGCAGCTCAAATAATTGATGAAGCTGATCCACAGGAAGCCAAACTAGACATAGAGGGGGTTATTAACCTCAAAAGTAATACAATCCCCAGAGGCATGGTTTAGTTGGAACGCATATTCGACTTGGATAGGATCAGAGATAAGAATTAGCAAATGAAAAAGGAGGCCATAAGCAACCACTGCAATGCTCACAACCTTGGGACAACCGAGGAGATCAGGAATGTTTTTATCGGCAAGGTGTACATGCCAGAGGAAAAGAAGAGAATCACAGATGCGTTACGGAGGTACCATGATGTGGTGGTGTGGAGCTATGAAGATTTCAAAACTTATGACACTTTTGTCATTACACACACCATCCCTCTCAAGACTGAAGTCAGGCCATTTTGCCAATGGCAGTGCCTATCAATGCCTTACTGGAACCTGTCATTTACAAAGAGGTACAAAAGTTGCTCTTAGCAAGAATCATTTTTTCAGTCAGGCATTCCACATGGGTGGCCAATTTGGTCCCGGTCAGAAAAAAGAACAGGGAGATTAGATTGTGTGTGGATTTTTGCAATCTAAGTCGTGCCTCGGAGAAAGACAACTATCCAGTACCTTCATTGCATGAGGTGTTGTAGATTGTCAATGGCTACTAGATGATGTCTTTCCTTGATGGATACTCCGGGTATAACCGGGTAATGGTGTAGTATGAGGATCGTCACAAAACAGCGTTCACCACTAAGTGGGGAACATTCGCATACAGAAGAATACCTTTTGGGATCATCAACGCCGGTGCCACTTTCCAACGTGCCATGAATATCACCTTCAAGGACCTAATTGGCAAATGCATAATCATCTACATGGATGATTTGATCATATTTTCTAAAAGGCGAGGCGATCACATCTCTAACTTATGTAAGGTATTTTAGAGGTGCAGGGAGTTTGGGGTTTCCCTTAACTCCAAGAAGTGCATTTTCAAAGTGATTGAAGGTAGGTTGCTCGGGTATATCATCTTAGAATAGGGGATTTCTATAGACCCTGAACGTATTGAGTCTCTACTCAAAATTCTGCCCCCATGAAGTAAGAAAGAATTAAAATATTTCTTTGGAAAGATCAAATTCATCCGAAAATTTATCACAGGCTTCATGGAGATTGTTAAACCTCTAAATGCCATGCTCAAACAAGACGCCAAAGTTGAATGGACACCCGATGCCAAACAATCTTTTGAAGAAATCAAATGGGCCATCGCTGAGGTGCCTGTGTTAGTTAGCCCGGACTATCTGAAGCCTTTCTACATCTACTCATTTGCTTCAGAGCATTCCTGTGCTAACATGTTGACCCAGAAGGACGATGAAGGAAATGAGCATCCGATCATCTTTATGAGTGCTCCCCTCAAGGATGTTGAATTGTGATATCACAACATTGAAAAGAAGGCATATGCTCTCGTCAGAGGAGTGAAGAAATTTAGACACTACATTCTACGGAATAAGGTGTTTTCCATTATCCCTGACCTAGCAGTGAAAATGCTGCTCATGCAAAATGAATTGGGCGAACGAAGAGATAAATGGGTCACCCTGCTCCAAGAGTATGACATGGAGATCCAACCAATGAAGCTAGTGAGAGGGTAGGCACTCACCCGCACAATTGCTAAAATAGCAGCAAAAGTTGGACCCAAACTCACTATGCAGCAGTACCAGCTTGAGGATGTCTCCCCTGGAGAGTGGTACCAGAATGTCATTTACTATTTTCTAAACCATAAATGTTCGCCGCACCTGCAAGGAGTCCAAAAGTGGGCCCTTAGATTGAAAAGCAATGGCTACATGCTATAAGGATCCATTCTCTACAGGAAGAATCATGAAGGAATTTACTTAAGATGTCTTGGCAAGGAATAAGCAGATCGAGTCTTGAAAGAGTTCCACAACAAATTTGGCATGGGTCATGGTTCTGGTTCTTCCACAACACATCAAATATTGAGAGTAGGGTATTATTGGCCAACCGTCTTCAAGGATGCCCATTGCCATGTTCATTCATGTCACACATGCCAGACCACTGCCACCAGGAAAAAGAATGTTGTCCCACTGCAGCCTGTGCTGGAGGTAAGGTCGTTTGCACAATAGGGTCTCGACTTCATTAGTCTGGTAAGCCCTCCATTGTGTGCGGGACAGGTACATTCTTACCACTACTGATTACTATACTAGGTGGACAGAAGCAATAGTATGTAAGCAATGCACAACTGAAGTAGTTACTAATCTCCTAGAAAGCTTCTTTTTAAATCACTTTGGTTGTCCTTATGCTTTGGTATGTGATAATGGACCTGCGTTTGCTTCATTAAAATTTTCTAGTTGTACATTTGACTATGGAATAGTCCTGAAATTCTCATCTAATTACTACCTTCAGGGTAACGGCCTTGCCGAGTCCACAAATAAAAACCTAATTAATATGATCAAAAAACTGCTAGATAGGAATCCCAAGGACTGGCATACCCAGCTCCATTTCGCCCTTTGGGCTAATCGCACTCGCCACAAGGCTGCCCTTGGTGATTCCCCGTTCCACCTTGTCTATGGCCTAGAACCTATATTTCCCATCCATCTGAAGATTCCTACTTTTCAATTCATCAATGATTTTTATGAGGGAGGAGATCATAGGGAAGCTCGGTTAGTTGAGCTCTTGCATTTAGAGGAAGTCCAAGACTGTGCAATAGAAAATTTTGCCAAACATCAGGGCGTAGTTAAGACATGGTTCGACTGCTGAACCAAGATCAAGGCCTTTAGAATTGCAGATCTGGTCTTATATTGGGACAAATCCCATGAAAAGAAAGGGGGACACAACAAATTCAACAAGCTCTAGCTTAGCCCCTTTCAAATAGCTGAGATTTTGGGAGATAATGCCTTCTACTTAAAGACCTTAACTGGTGAGAACGTCCCATTGCCAGTCAACGGGCAGCACCTAAAGCATTACTTCCAGGCTTGACCTCATTCGAGCTCATCGTTGTAAATACTTGTACATAGGTTAGGGTAGTTGCTTTCTAACTTGCTTGCGTTTGTTTGCATCACTCTTTTGTTTTCTCCCTCTTGGCAGTTTTTTTTGAAAGTTTTTTCCCGCTCCTTTGCGATGGTCGTGCTTGCTTGATAAGTGGTTTACTTTGCTGTCCGTTCTTTGTAGTCTTCGGCTAAACATTCACTCTCGATTATTGGTCTTTGAAAGCTGTCCGTGAATGATTTTCTTATTTGAACTCTACTCAGAACTTGGCCCTTGGCTGGATCTTCTTACACATATCTCGAATCTCACACAAAACACACAAATAATCATTTCTAAAGGACCGTGCCATGGTTGTTATGACACCCCAGCAAGTGAAAAATCTCAAGTCCGCTCCAGTGACCACTACAGTCTCAAACCCATTATAGGCTTCAATATTTACCCAGTTGAACTAAATGATGAAAGAGAAGTGAAATATGAAGGCAAAAGAGAAAAAAAGAATTCTGAAAAAAGGAAATAAATGACTGTATGGGTGTTCGGATAACTCTACCGGGGCTATGGAGGCCCGGCCGACAGTAGAGCAATATCCATGAGATTGTAGCGACAACTCCGTTGGGGCTATGGACGCCTAACTAGAAGCGAGGCAATGTCTAGGTTACTTTTGGTGTTAGATGATTTATGTAGCTCGCTCGATTGACTTGGTAACCCTGGTCACTATCCCAAGGAAATGAATGAACCCATAACACACACACTTCTGAGATGTCCTATAAGCTGACCCAATTAAGGATTTCGTTCTCCCAGATTCATCTTTGGAAGCCACTCCTAGTCTATGAAACTAGAGATTCTGGGTCTTGAATGAATATTTATCCCTAGAACACTCGGGAGCGTTCCCCAGCGGAGTCACCATTTGTTGTACCCTTAGCACACATGCCCTGTTCGGAATGGGGACCCTCTTTTCTTTCACCTTGTCGGGTCATTTTTACCGCCGCTTCATTTTATGTGTCTCCCATTTTGATGTCTCACATGGTTGATGTTGCTTCAAAGTCCCACCATAAATCGACCATGCCTCCCCCTTTTTAATTTTGCTACATTCTAGCGCCTCGCAGAGTCCCTCTGGCAGTTTGGCCCTGCCAACGGCCCCGAGCTCGGTCGTTCGGGATTCTCTTTCCGGGTTTCCCCGCTGGAACTGCCATTCCCGATGGCGTCCGCTCTACGTCCTTCCCGACCTCGGGGCCCAAACCCCCTCTTGCCGTCTGCAAAAAACTTGTTGAAATTTTCTGACGACATCTCACCCTCCGGGCTCCAGACCCCGAAGTTCCTCTTCCTGGGTTTTGTCCGTGTTTCGCTATCCACGACGGCGAACTTCCTACAGTGTCCTGCCCCCGGGTCCCGCCAACCTTTTGGATGACTAACATTTGTGAATGTCCTTGTCTGCCATGGAGTGTCCCGGGCCTGACCATCTGGAATTTCGATTCTGGAATTCTGTGATGGTTCTGCCGTCCACAACGGCCGATCCCTACTGCCATCTCGCCCTCTGGGCCCCGACCCGCTTCCCGCTGCCGCCATTCAACCAAATGAAAAATTTGAGCTGCCGTGTTGCGCTTCCCTGGCTGCTGGGTCCCAGTTCTCCCACTGCCGTCGTCGACCTTTTTGAATCCACCAACCTTTTCACCACCGTACTTGCATTAAATGCAAACATTCATCGTGGTTAGGGGAATAAAATGCCCAATCCGACCCATCATTTTCATCACAAAATTGCAAAGTGATTGAACAACCTGCCATTTGGAGCCCACCATCTTTGACATCATCACAATCATCGCCCTCAGCATCCTTTCGTCGACCGTAGGTGGATCCCATGTCTCCCCACATAGCGTGTTTGAGGTAGGCCATCCATTTGTGCTTCTTGAGCTTCATTTCATGATTTCGAGATATTTAAATGAATGAACAATCATTAGGAGGGCATAAAATAGTAAAACATCAAATTGTGCACAAAACCCAAATGTTAGAAAATCGAGAAACCCTCTAGAAATGCCCTCCTCACCAATTAGAGACTTTTCCTCGCCGCAGTCGTTCATCACACAGGGAGATTGTCTCCTTCGGGCCCAGGGTTTATCTCGGCCGTCCTAATTCAAACATTGAACCTCGCCGCCACTGTCAATTCATCCCTATAGACCCGGCCCATCGGGCTTCCTGTCTCAAAATTCTACTCGAATGCTACCGTTTGAAATTGTAAACTCCCCTTGCCTCCTGGCTGTCGGATCCTGATCTTCTCCTCGCCATGAAGACTTAAAAACTAAGGATGCATCCTCTGGATCTCTCGAGCCCGGGAACCTGGGGTTCCACCTCTACGGTTCCCCGATTGTTTTGCCATCGTCCCAAGTGAAACTTGTCCGATGTCTCGATCTGCGGGCTCTGCCCTCCTGTTTGCTGTTGACCGGGTGGTTTAAAATCATTACATCGTTATCACCTACGGGTGTTGGGTATCCTTGCTCCCTTTTCCGTCGTCCTCATGGTGATGTCTCTCCATCCCTCCGGCCTCGGGGATCCGCCCTTCCATCTGCTGCTGAGGCGTAAATAAAGTTCAACAGCGGATCCCTCTCCCGGGCCCGGTCTTTCCCCTCGCTGTCCGAACGTCCATCTGACCACTGGACCAGGGACCGCTGTTCACCATAGGATCTCGCTGAAACTCTGAATGGCCTTTTGCTCACTGGGCTCTGTGTCCCAGGATTCCCATCCTCACCCGCTGTTGCAAACGAGAGGATCCCTTGCGGTGTCCTGACCTCCGGGCTCCACCAGCCGATTGCCACCATTGAACTCAAAGTAAAACTCATAACACCAGGCCCTTTTCACCATACTTCCCCTCCTGGACTTCCATCCTATGCTTGTCGTCCCAAACGACGAAGCTCAGACGCCATCCCGGTGTCACCGACCCGAACCCTCATAAATGAAATAAAAAGTGTCGGTCGCCCTTTGGCCCTCCGAGCCCCGAACCCTAGAGTTCCATCCTTAGATTTTCATTTGTTGTCCACCTTCCCAAACTGCTATCTCCCAACAGCTTTCCGGCTTGAGACTTCTAAGCTCTCCTAAGTTGATCCAAATGAACCCAAATCTGGAATCTAAATTCAACCCACGTGTTGGATTTTGGTCCTCTTCATCGTGAACCTCTTGAAATATTAAAATGTGACCAAAGATTATCTCGGGGGGCCTTCCACTATGTTTTCCCTTCCAAACAACATTCCTGCCAGGGAAGTCTGGCCCTTCGGGCCCAAATTGTCCAAATGCCCTTAATCAAAGATCAATAACATCTAGAGATGAAAGTTCATGATGTGCTTGATTGATTATTTGAAATGAATATTGTTTTTGAGATATGGACTAACATGAATGCTTTCATGGCCCATTTTGATAACTTTTCCCTTGCTTGCAGAATAAATGTAATCGGGTGCAGGAACTTTAGGGGCATCCGCCGAAGGGGACAAGGGTAAGAATTCAGAAAGGACCCCTCGAGGGAAAGAAGACAAGCACCAAATAAAGTACCAATTCCAGGGCGAGCCGCTCCACTCAAAGGTCACTACATACTGGAAGGAAATCACAGACACCAACATTGGCCAAGTGGACATCAATGAATTCACACAGAGAGTCAGGGTCAACCCAACAACAAAGAATACCGGATTGATAAGGCAGAGTGGAATAGCTAAGTCTACCGGTTTCCCTCCATCTCTCGTGGCACCCGAATTGGTCATGGCTTGCTGAGAAGCATATCAGACCGATACAAGAATAATTGTTGATAAGGAGGGAAACATTTTGGCTGACATGTCACCCGAGGGGATCACCAAGACCTTTCATATCCCCACATTCCAATAGATGGAGGTCCCTACATTAGAAGAATGCCAAGCAGCGTGGGATGATAATCTGACAAGATGCAAGAAGTCAATAAACCTACATTGGCTTAAGGAAAGATGAGGCAATGCTACAAAAGTTCCTCAGGAGCTCTTCCGTAGCGATTTCCATGAGGATTACCATGACCTGGTACCCATGTTGAGCAGAGTTATGGGTCTTCCTAGGGCTGCCTACTTTCAGAACTGGATGGCATACTTCTTTGAGCAAATCTTGTGCGGTAACAAGGATGTCACAACAAAGGTTTCATTCTATTGGGGAGGAATCATAAGCAACTGCTTCCATGAGAAGTTTGTGAACGTGAAGAAGAGCTCCAAATTCTACATGACGTCCTACCTCATCAATTCTTTGGCTGATCAAAGATAGTATAACGGGTTGTTTATAGCACCCGATCAGGGACAGAAGCGGGGACTCAAGGCCTTTGATAAATATCTGCAGCTCCAATACTGAAACTTCAAGAGGGACTACTGCAGGGTAAATGACACCTTCATTGGCTAGGTCATCAGGTTAATTGCTAGAGACTTTGAGAGGAGTGTCTCCCATAGTGCTAGAGCACTTTTGAAGCAATACGCCTTCCTCTATATCCAATACACAAAGTTTACATACATCCGCACCCAGGGCTTCACTGAAATAGGCTGCCCCGATACCCCAATGACAGAATCATCCTCCTGGAGCTTTCTCAGCAGCTCCAACACCTACAGGAAATCTTCAACAACAAACATATAGTTGGGATCTCCTATCCCATGACCCTTGGCTAGGGCATGTACCGATTACAGACTTCCCAATGTGCTGGTAACTCCGAGAAGGAGCTAAAGGAGTACCATTTCAACTTGCACACTGCTCGCCCATGGATGGACCACATGGCCATGTCAGGAGGGCACTGGGGTTAGCATATGCCCATCTCCATCACATTGAGAATTTCTGGGCTGAATGCCAAGATGACAAAGAAGTGTGTGCAAGGCACTACATGTGAATGAATGAGCAGTTTTTAAGAAGGGTGCAACCATTTCTGGTACCGAACCAAGTCAAGGAGGATAAGTCCACTATCATGCATCCGAGGTACCCTGCAGTTGCCAACTTGCCAATACCCTCAATTGACTAGGATGAACAGGAGGTCGATGACCTGGACACCATAACCCAGCCAATATTAACTCATACGAAGGAGTGGATCAATGGGCAAGTGGCTCATTTAAAGCATCAAGGAGTGGTCTTAACTTATGAGGGGCTCAAAAGTGAGTCAAGTGCCACAAAGGATGTTGCTACCACCACCTCAACTAGCGGGACCTCCAAGTCTCCTCCGGTCACAAGGCTCAGGAAAAGAAAAGGAACAGAGACTGAGCAGTCCCCAATCCCCAAGGCCCATAGAAAGAAAGAAACGGGAGGCTCATCCCCCAAAAGGCTTAAACAAGTAGAAGTTGCAGAAGAATTGTAGCCTCCCTTGGCTCTCCTTGCCCCTCTTGTTGCACCACCCACCTCCCTGGCTATGGTCACCACTTCCCCGCTGGTAGTGGACATTTTTGTCCATCTTGCCCCTTTGCCTCTGGCTGAATCGGTAATAGTCATTGACTCCTCTTTTGGCGTGACCACACCCCCTTCTTCTACTACCATGTCACCAATCACATCGCTCACTTTGGCAACAATAACAGCGCCTCTTGCCACTGCCGCTATGCCCGAGGCTCTTTCAAGGCACATGCAGAGCCTCCCCCTAAGCTCTCCCAGATCTTGATGGATCCAACTCTCCAAGCAGCCCTCACCCAAGTCCTTGCAACTGTTTAACCTTCACAACCACCGACAGGGCCACCAGCTATGGAGGCCACAATGCTAATCTCGAACGTGTTGGAGGAACAAGAGTGGGAAGCCTCGAAGTCTGTTAAGGAGGAGGCTGACGAGTATCATGAGCACCCAGAGTACGAACACCGAACCATTGATAGGGTGGTTTATGAGGAGGAAGAAATGGGCTCCTCCGAGAGTGGGGATGAGGAGAACGGCTCTAATGCTAAGGTAATCATTCAAATATTTGATGATGACCTTGAAGAAGAAATGGCACAACAGCTAAAGGACATTGGGATAGAGGTAGAAGGGTAACCACATGGTGAAGAAGGGCAACCACCAGAAGAATAGCAGATAAAGGATTTAACCAAAGCTAAAACCCATGTTGTTAGAAGCCCCAAGGCTGAATGTGTCGAGGAAAAGAAGGAAGAAGAAATAGCGAAAGAAGGAAGTCCCTTTCAACAACCATCCACCGGGCTGCCTATCAAGCACCTCATATTCATCCATGACTCCGATGAGGAGGAGGAAGATGCCTCCAAGGAAAAAGGAAAATCCCCAAAGAGAAAAGAAGCAAAAATCTTGGCATTGACCGAGAAGGGCGTAGGCGGCCATGATTCGCCTAAGGGGAAATTTGCTGTGCCCGAATGGTTAGAGAGGCAACTTGAAAGAAAGAACCCTGTGCTGAACGACCCAAGGGTGAGGCTAGAGGCCATCTTGGCTTGAACCCAAATCACAATGAAGAAGGAGAAGAAGCCCAAGGTCTGATCAAAAGTAACGATGGATGCTTCCTGCTCTTGAGTAGCACAAATTACAACACCTACGATTGGCTAAGCTGGGGTAAGCTATAACATCTCCACCATTGACTTGGGGACCACAACCAGAGAGCAGAAGGTTGAGCACCTTGAGGAGTCAGTGGCTACAGTGGTGCACCTAATAAAGCAGGATAAAATCTCAAAGGATGAGCTCAAGGCATAGATTGCAGCCTTAATGGATTACATACAACAATGGTCCTTAGTGGACGACCTACCTACTACATCCACGGTTGCGCCTCAGTTTCTCTCCAAGGAACAGATCGATAAAATGGAGAGGAGAAAGAACTTAGAGAAAACTACAGAGGAATGGTTCCAACAAGTCTCATACATCAGAAACATGGGAATTAGCCGGGCTGTGCGAATAGCCAACAAATTCTTGGACCTAATGCAGTCTTTGGAGAGCACAAAGAAACTTTGCACCAACTTCCTCGCGACCTACGACTCCACCTTCCCAAGGATCGAAGCTATCCTTCAATTGCCTGAAGCCACGTGGGAGAAGAAGCTCACATTTAAGAAAGAAGATCACTGGCTGATGGATATATGGCGCCAAGACTTCGACAATCAGAAGGAGAGGTTGGAGCAAATCTTGAGCAAGGTGGATCCAGACATTGAGTGGATCAAGGAAATCCGAGCGGAATGTGCCCAATATCTTAAGCTAATGATGAACTATGATATGCCCACTGTGCAAATGGATCCAAAGAAGATAAAACCCTACTTCCAGGAGAAGATGAAGGATGGGATGGCTGGAGATATCACAACGAAATTCCTAAGTTTTGCTGCCCGTACCTTTGACCAATCGGAGCTGTTTAGAGACCAAGGCTTAAAGTATGATGACGATTGGAAAAGGCTAGAAAAAAATGCAAAGGAATGGAGCTACCAGGTGCTGCAATGCAAATTCATCAAAATAGACAAGCTCCAGGAAGTTGTCCTCAACTTCATAGAATACACAGCTTCCGAGGGACAGGAGGACAGCCCTGCTAAAGACGAAGAACTTTCTGAAGAGTAGCTATAGCAAAAAATAGCAATTCGCTAAATGACAAAAGAGCTACAGTGCCATCAACAAGAGGACAAAATAGGGTAAAGACAAAATATAATTTTTAAATTGTGATCTATTGGGGTAGGTGAAACCCTATTTTGTAATGAATCTTGGCCACACAATAAGAATTAATCTTGGCCATTCATTAGAATTTTGGAAAACTATAAATAGGGTTCTCCTCTCATTTGCAAAGAGAGTTGAGTTGTTGTAAAGGCATGCTACAGAAATTTATAAGGAAAATACATTGACTTGGTGTATTTTCTTGGTTTCTCTCATGTTACTTGATTCAGTCTCCAATGTTAGATGTTTGACTTAGATTTTACTGTTGTTTTAGTTAGCTATCTTCTTTCTTTGGATAGATTTTAGGAATGCTGTTGGGTGATTATGAAAATTCTTGCCATGTTGATGATTTCTTTGTCCATACTTTTTGTTGTTTGCTAATGGTAGATAGTTGTGCAAAGTTAGCCTGGACTTGATTTCAAAGATACTTCAAACATTTATCTTTGATTCATGCATGTATGTGGTGGATGAAGGATAAAATATCTGCAGACCTTAGACGATAGCACAATTTCCATGATACTGTGAAATCCCTGGTTAAGTGGGATATTATTTTAAGAAATTGTCCATTGCAGGAACTCCATTGTCACTATTCATAGCTAGTTGTAGACTTAGGAACTTTTCCTCTCCCTTGCCTTCTTTTATTTTTTTAGCGATTGACCTATACTAAGGTTCATTGCACATTGTAAAGCCAAATCCAACAACAAAATGGAGTCCAATATTGATGTTTGAACCTACAACCAATGCATAATAACTTTCCATCTTAAGAACTCCATTTTAAGATCCCACTTCCATGCTTTGTATCCTTGCTTTGCATTTCCTGCATAAGACTGCCTTGTGATTCTAGCAAATCACATCAAACTACTGAGGTATCTATGCATTGTCATGACCTGACATCCAAGAGACCTTGGGATAGTGTTCTGCAATCTGATTGTGGAAGATTGTCTTTCAAGAGAGGTAGTGCACCTACGCACTGCCTGTGTTGATAAGTGCATAAAAACACCATGAACACTAACAGATGCTTTCTATGTGAAGAGGATATTGGAGATTCCTTTCATCTCTTGATTGGTTGAATATTTATAGTGAGGTGTGGGTTCATGTTCTTTCTCTTTGGAATATCAACTAGGTGTTTCCCTCTTTGATTTAGGAAGTGTGGTTGCAATGGGTGGGACCTTCATCAAAATTAACTTTAATTTTACTTTGGTCTCTCTCTTTACCTCGTATTGCTTGGGGTATTTGGCTGGAACATAATAACAGGATCTTTTGGAGTTCGGCTCTTCCTCCCATCTTTGTGGATTTTATAATTTTTGCTACTATTAAGGATAATTTTGTTTCTAAGGATTCTTTTCAGGATGGACCTAGGATTGTGCTTAAGTCAGGTGACACTTCTATTGCATAAAAATTGAAGCTTCCTTGTGATATTTCCCTTCCTTTGACTAAAGGTAAAGCCTTAAGATATGATGTTTCTTAGAAATCTCCTCTGGTTGGTTGGGTGAAAGTTAATTTTATGGAGCTTCTAAAGGTAATCTGGAACCTACTGGTTGTGGGGGAGTGTTAAAAAATTCTAATGGTAGGTTTTTTTTCGCTATGGCGCTCCCATTGGGAACCCGTACAAATGACTACACATAAGCATCTATAGACTATAATTCCTTGAATATGGCTCATTCTAAAGGCTATAAAAGGGTGTGGCTTGAGGGAGACACATTAGATATTATCAATAATCTAAAGAAGTCTTTCATTCCCTCTTGGAGTGTTGAATCCCTTATTATGGATGCCATTGAAATTCTATATTATTTTGATGAATTTTATATTTCTCATATTGTTAGGTAAGGTAATGGTCTTGCAGATGTCTTTTCTAACTTTTGGGTTAGTGGCTCTATGGTTTGGGATGTGAATAACCACCTTCCCATTGAGGCTATTGCTTGTATTAATCATGATTATAAAAAATGCTAAGTTGGATGGTGGCCTCATGATGATCTATGCTCACATGACACTGTTCACGTGGTAGATTATTGTTTGGAGTGATGGTGATTTGGGCCATGATTTTGATTATGGTAATTGGAATTTTCATATGGGATGACCTTCAAGGTTAATTATAACCCTTTTCCACCATGTTGTTGTCACATGGATTGTGGGTATTTCCTAGCCTATGTTCTCGAGGTTTATCTGAATTGTCTATAAAGTTCTCAATCTCTTGGGATTTGCTATGTTTGTGATCATGGGTGGTGATAGAAATAGGGAAGATCCTTTCTCCTTTGACACCATGAAAACCAAGTCTGAGGTGTGGAAAAGGCTGCAAAGGGGTGGGCTTACACCTTACTTGGAGCGACTCCATGGGAATGATTTGCAAGCTATGAATTCATAGAAAAAATTACTGGTCTTTCTACATAGGGCATAAAGGTGTATACAGATAAGAAGGAATCTAAAGCTACTATGCATATTTTCTTCAAAGGAGATGAAGAACAAAAGCTCAAGTAGGCTAAGACTGGTGGCTACCAGCACAGTTCCATCAAAGCTTTGTGGGGAGATGTTGCCAACGAATTGATGAGGTACATTACTTTAGAAGGTTAGTTCTTTGTTATTAATGTGTATCACTTTGTTCTTTTGGATCTGTAACATAGAAAAATGGATCATTGAAATTTTCATGGTCTTTTAGGTCTTTCTCATATGATCTTTGACTTTTCTTTCTTTGATTTAATGTTGCAATGTAACTTATGCATTCACATTAACTCCTAAATATTCAAATTATGACATCTTGTGAAGGTGTTGTGAAGTATTGTAACACATTTCTACACTTTTCTAGACTCTTTTCATTACAATTCACTTAAAAATCACCTTTTCATCACTTATCAAGTCCTATTTTAAAGTGTTGTAAAGTCTTGTAACAAGGTTTCACACTTTTCTAGGCTTGATTTCACTATTTACATCTTTCTTATTCTTTATTTGACAACTTTATGCAATCATAAGACTTAATTAAGTGTATTTTTTAATGTAAATTCGACAAATATCATTAAATGTGACTTTATTCCTAAAACCCACTTACAAGCCCAAGGTGGGACCCATTCACCATGGGTGGCGATTGAGTCCCTATTAGCTCCAAATTTAAAATAATTCAAAATTCCTTTCGGGTTTTATTTAAAAATACCTTATGTTAGCCTGTAATGATGTATTATTGGGTTAAATTAGGGCATAAGTGTGTATACATAAGTATTTTTCTTTTCATTTCAATCCCCATTCACTTGAATTCACTCATTCAACTTTAATTAGTAGTCAAGCACATTGCATCATTCAATCAAGCATTCATCAAGCATCTTGGAGCTACCACTGACATATCTTCAAATTTTTTCAACAAGGTTGTGGTGAGTTTAGGACATTTGCATGTTGTTTATTCATCATTCCTTGCTCATTTGATTTCATTTCTTCATGAAGGGTTTGATTACCAAAGTGGGATTTGACCAAGGAAAATCCCTATACTCTAACCCTTAACCATTTCCCCCCTTTTTCATGTGTGTTTGTAGACTTTTTAATGCATATTTATCAAGGAAATAGGTGTTGAAAGGTGGTCAAGAAATCAACTAAACCCTATTTCATGCTTGGAGACAACCTGTAGTCCATTTTATATAGACTTGACTTCGTCAACCTGACAAGAAGACAAGTGTAGATCTGGACCTACATAATTAAATTTTAATTTCACAAATTTTTCGAGGAGGATTGATTCTCCATCAGTGGCAAATGAGTCCCACCTTTAGGGTGAAAAAGGTGATTTTGTCAAATTCAAGTTCTCGACTATCGGAATGTAGTTTTTAGGTTTTTTTGTCAGAAGTAGGAATGATTCACCATCAGTGGCAAATGAGTCCCACTGGTGAATTACATTGATTTATGCTAGACTTCATAGTATTCTAGATTCATCATCCAATTCATAGGTGCACTCTTTTTAACCTTTTTTAATTATGTTTGCATTAGTTTTCATTTCTATTGCATTTTCTGCATACCTCACTATGTTTCCAAACATTGCATATTACATTACTTTTGCATTAATAATCAGTCCATTACATTATTTAGTTTCATTTACATCATTGCATTTAGTCTTAATTAAATCATAAAATCCTCTATTTGAGTGAATCACTTTAGTTTTGGGGTTCTATCTCTCTCCTTTCGGGTGAAAGATCCTAAGAGTTCAACAGAATTCCATAGAACACACTCAAAAATTGATGGTTCATTTTGGTGGACCTATGTATTGAACACTTTATCTTTCTGATTTCAATTGCATCTTGCATCCTAGGTGTCCTTTGCATCAACATCCAATGAGGTTTTGTTTTGTTTTTGCATCCTACGGTTTCTCAAATTGCATTAGTGAAACACTCATATAGACTTCATTTTTGCATATCATATCATTCAAAAACTAAAAATTTGCATTTGCATCCTCATTCTCCATTTGAAAAGAATTGAAATCATTTTAAATTTTCTGAAGAACATAAAAAAATCTTATACCTGGACTCATTTTCCACCCTAGGTGAATTAGTCCACCTACAAATTTTAAACAACATTTTTAGGCATTTTCTGGGTATTTTCTGCATTATAGTTTTTCGTAGTTATCTTTTGTTATACTTTCCATATTTTCTATTTCTTTCTATTTCTTACATATTATTTTACTTTTATTCATTGTCATCATGGCTTTTTGCTTTCATAAGTTTTGGAATTCATTGAAATCCCTAGTAGACATGTCCAATTGTGCCTTTGGCTATGATCCTAATGACCTTGAACTTCCTCATGCTCCTTCAACTCCTCAATATTTTCCTCCTCATGATGCAAATATTATTGGAGAAGATGGTGATAGCATTACCAAGTTCTTAAATGAATATCTTGATATCCTTGAAGCCAATGCAACTTTTTACCCATGCATGAAGTCACAAGATCTTCCTACTATTGCACCTCCTGATAAATTTGGATACGTACATCCTGAATCAAATGAAGGACCTAATTTCCCTCCATCAAGTGGACCTAGTTCCTCTAAACAACCACATCCTCAACCATTTTATGATAACAAAGTTACAAACAAACCAATCATCCTTGAAGAAACATATGGAAAAGGATTTACTATCCTAAGTAAACAAGGTTGTGACACAAGAAATGAGCATAATATTCACCAAGTTCTCGAACAAAAACCAATAGAAGAAAACACAATAGGATTAGGATATGAAGATCCTCCTCATGAACACAAGCATCCTTTTGAATATTGGATACTTTGAGATGATGGTACAATGATCTTTGATTACCCTCCTAACTTGAACATTCTCCTTCCACGTGAACAACCATTACTTGATTCCAACAATAAGGATGCTAGGATCCCTATGGATTCTCTTCCTTCCATTCACAAAAAAAGGAGAAACTAGTAAATGAAAACAACCTTAAAAATTGAAGAAACTAAAGTTTCCTATCCATCCACCACTTGAATATGAAAGGAGACTCCAAATTATTTTAAATAGAGGTCTTATACTCTTACAACCTTCAAATAGGTTGGTCATCTATCCTAAATATTCTAATATACCATATTGCAAATATCATCATCTTCTTGGCCACTGAACTGATGAATGTAAGACATTGAAGGACATGTATACTAAACAAGTATCACTTCATTAATACCGACAACTATCCTATTATCCCTTAAACCCCATCCCCTCATCATGCCAGAGTTGTAGAAATTTCTATTCTCATTATTGTATGATCATTTCCCATCACCCACCTTAGCTCATTCTTTCCCTACACTTAGTGGGGCCAAGACGTTGTTAGCCTTGTCCTTGTAATACATCTATCTTTGCCTCTTAACTACGTGATTCATTTTCTACTTATATTTCTTAAGATTGCAAATTCAATAGCTTGGTTAATGGTTGACTTACATTTGCACTACTAGTTCCTTTTACATTTTCCTTTTTCTTTGATTTCATTGTATGTGCATATCGTTTTCCCCCATAATGTGTGTTTGATGTTCTCTCTCTTTGTGAAATTATTCTATTTGTACCTCTATTCGTCTATATGTCATACTTTCTCTTGTCTTTTTCACTTTTGTTTTGTGTTTTCCTTTTGGGGATGATGCAAAGTGTTAAGATGCCCTATGTCTCTTCCATTTTGACCCAAAAGGCCTCTTTTCCTTTTCCTTTTGGGGATGATGCAAGGCATTGAGACATAAATGTCTCCTTCATGTTGACTCCAAGGGTTTTCCTTTTCTTTTTCCTTTTTGTTTTATTTTTCTTGTGTTTTCCTTTTGGGGACAATGCAAAGCACTGAGAACACAATGTCTATGCCATGTTTACCCAACATGGACTTCGTTTTTTTTTTTTATCTATCTCATTGTGTTATTCTTCTAGTTCTATGTGTATTTTGGGAATGACGACAATTTCAAGCTCTTTAATCAAAACATTGCAGCAACGAACATACTGACCCCAAATTCATAGATCCCTTATGTGTTTGGTGTATTCCTTTCTAATGGGAAACCTCCTTTCCTTTTTCTTTCTTTTTTGTTTACATGAAGCAACCTAACTTAGAAACATATGACTTGGCATAGGGGCTTTCCAAGTTGGATCTCATGTCTTGTTTTCATTTTTGCATTTTTTTCCTTCACTACTTTAAACTAATTGCTCATAGAATTGTGTGTAGCAATTCCTGTAAGGTGGGGGGAATACATTGGCATCATTTTAATTGCATTCTTGGTTCTTAGTGTAGCCTTGTCACTTCATACGATGCGTTTGTCACTTTGTGGATGACATTCGGTGTGATGTCCTTCATAAGTGTGATATCTCTTAGCATATTAAATTCCTCTTAGTGTGTTGATGCAATGCATTCCATCCCCTAAGTTGTGAATATTCTATTCTTTATTGGTTCTCTCTTGGAGACATTAGATGCAATGTTCCCTAAGTGATAGACCTTGCATGAACTTAACAAGACTCCTTTGAACATCATTTTCATTTTACATTTTTTCATTTTACATTTTACATCTTTTCCACCTTTCATAACACAACTTGCATGCTTGTGGTACCTTTCTATTTGTTCATGCATTCCAAGCATACAAAGCTTTACTTGAATCATGAACTGACATTTTCCATTCTGGCACCTTCTTAAATTTATTACGATGTGTAACTATAATATGGTTGAGCAAGAAGCCCATTTAGCGGCACAAATTTCCCCATAGCCACCTATGTGTTTGTGAGTACATACCAACTAGCGTATGTTACTCACCTTTTGGGTCTTCTCACCCGGTGGAGTGCCATGAGTTATGTCACCCAAGAGTGAGTATGCATTATCTTTTTCTCACAATCAACCTAGATCTAATCCACAATTAGTTGGACAAACGATCGAAGCTTGATTTGATTCGCCCTTTTCTTCTCATTCTATCTCATGTGTGTTCCTTTATTATGTTTAGTTTTCCATGGGATCTTCACCTTGAGGGCTTGATCATCCCTCTTGATCGTTGTCATTCCATCTTGCTAGCATAAGTTCATTTGAACCTTATCAATATGCATTCCTACATTATTGTGAGTTTGAAGCAAGTTCATCCTCTCACTAAAGTGGGGGCTAATTGTACCATAGAAAAATGGATCATTGACATTTTCATGGTCTTTTAGGTCTTTCTCTTGTGATGTTTGACTTTTCTTTCTTTGACTTAATGTTGCAATGTAACTTATGCATTCACATTAAATCCTAAATGTTCAGATTATGACATCTTGTGAAGGTTTTGTGAAGTGTTGTAATACATTTCTACACTTTTCTAGACTCTTTTCATTACAATTCACCTAAAATCACCTTTTCATCACTTATCAAGTCCTATTTTAAAGTGTTGTAAAGTGTTGTAACAAGATTTCACACTTTTCTGGGCTTGATTTCACTATTTATAGCTTTCTTATGCTTTATTTGACCCCTTTATGCACTCATAAGACTTAATTAAGTTCATTTTTGAATGTAAACCCAAAAAATAACATTAAATGTGACTTAATTCTTGACACCCACTTACAAGCCCAAGGTGGAACCCATTGACCATGGGTGATGAATGAGTCCCTCTTGGCTCCAAATTCAAAATAATTCAAAATTCCTTTCGGGTTTTTATTTAAAAATACCTTATGTTGGCTTGTGATAATGTATTATTGGGTTATTGGGTATAAGTGTGTATAAATAAGTGTTCTTCTTCTCATTTCAATCCCCATTCACTTGCATTCACTCATTCCACTTCAATTAGCATTCAAGCACTTTGCATCATTTAATCAAGCATTCATCAAGCATCCTCGAGCATCCATTGACATATCTTCAAATTTCTTCAACAAGGTTGTGGTGAGTTAAGGACATTTGCATGTTGTTTATTCATCATTCCTTTCTCATTTCATTTCATTTCTTCATTAAGGCTTTCATTACCAAAGTGGGATTTGACCAAGGAAAATCCCTATACTCTAACCCTTAACCATTTTCCCCCTTTTGCATGTGTGATTGCAAAATTTTGTATGCAAATTTATCAAGGAAATAGGTGTTGAAAGTTTGTCAAGAAGTCAACAAAGTGTTTCAAGTCAACTACACCTGATTTCAAGCTTGGAGACAACCTGTAGTCCATTTTCTACCGTCAACTCGACAAGAAGACAAGTGCAGATCTAGAGCTATAGAATTGACCTTTGATTTCAAATTTTTTTGGAGGAATACTGATTCACCATTAGTGGCAAATGAGTCCCATCTTAAGGCTTAAAAAGGAGATTTTGTCATATTCCAGTTCCTGACTGTCGGAAAGTAGTTTTTAGGTGTTTTTTGTCAAAATTGATTTTCCATCAGTGGCGAATGAGTCCCACTGGTGATTTACATTGATTTATGCCACACTTCAGAGCATTCTAGATTCATCATCCAATTCCCAAGTGCACTATGTTTAACCTTGTTTAATTCTATGAGCATTAGTTTTCATTTCTATTGAATTTTCTACATACCTCACTATGTTTTCAAACATTGCATATTACATTAGTTTTGCATTAATAATTAGTCAACTATATCATTTAGTTACATTTACATCATTGCATTCAGTCTTAATTACATCATACAATCCTCTATTTGAGTTAACCAGTTCAATTTTGGGGTTCTATCTCTCTCCTTTGAGGTGAAAGATCCTAAGAGTGCAGGAGAAGTCCATAGAACAACAAACTCAAAAATTGATGGTTCAAAATCGTTTTCATTATAAGAAGAAAATTTCCTTTCCTTTCTATCTTTTCTCTTCTCTCGAGTATGGTCTTAAGGATCACAAAAGAAATCCCAAGAATCTCGTGCTACATGTTGGGCTAATTCTGATCATAACAAATTATTGAAAGGTGTTTGTGGTTCCTAAGTAGCCTGTAATGGCTCCTAAGGGTAAGCAAAAAAAACTAGCCTTGGAATATGAAACGGTGTTAGAGGAGGAATCGATGAGTCTGGAAGGGAAAAAGAAGAAAGTGGTTCTATAGGAGGAATATGAGTTCGAAGAGGATGAAGATTGTGTTCCTGATTCTTAGGCCTCTATGGAAGTGTATTCGAAACCCCCTTTTCCAGGTAGGATTGGGTAAGGTTACTATGTTCTTGACTTGAAGGATTATGAGACTTGTAGTGAGGATAAGGTTGGTGAAAAACCTTGTAAAACTGGACCTACTTCCCCCTCTACCATCCTGAAAGATATGATTCATGCAACTAAGGAGTTTTATCCTATTCCCCTTTAGGATCTAAGAGAAAGAAGGATTTGAAGGACGATAGCCATGATAAATTGGCTATGAGGCCACTAGCCCTGTGCAAGAGGAGCATGTTGTTTCTTCTCCCAAGATTGGCGATGGGAAAGTTTCTATGGATTCCCTATTGATGAAATGGACAAGCAAAATATGAGGCCAATGGTTGAGGACATTGTTATCTCTCTCCATAAAATTCAAATGTCAGTGGTTGGGGCTAAAGGTAAGGAGGTTTGTGGGAGCCAAGATAAGAATAGTGTCTCTAAAGAGGGTGATGAGGAGGCTAGGGATGTGTTTAACATTGACCAAGAGGAGTTTCCTAATGTTTCAGGTCTAGATAAGGACAAAACTATTTCGCTTTTCAAATTGTTCAAATGGGTTTTTTATGAGCTTAATATTACCAATGTGAGGGTTCAGGGAGCTGTGAGAAAAGTTGGGGAATCTTCGTAGTCTTCTGTACAAACTCAAGTTGATGAGCTGTATGATTCCTTAAAGATTGTTGCTGAGGAGATGTTGAAGATGAAGCATATTTTTTAACAAAGAATTATGACTTTGGAAGAGCAAATAGAAAGGGTTAGCATGAAGTTGGATAAGATTGTTGAAGTTACTAAATCTGCTATGAGGTATGAGGCTAAGGGCATTTCTACTCAAAATGAGAAGGTGAAGAAATGGAAGGAGGGATCTCCTGGTGATAATGAAGTTGTTGGGGAGAGGCAGATGGTGGAAAAAGCTTCGGTTGATAAGGTTGCAGGTTCGCAGGATTTTTTGGTTAAAGATGTAAGTGTTTTGGGGCCCGATACTAGAACTCGCAACTAGACCATGATGCAAGTATAGGATTTATCAATCTCCTATTCATGGCAACCGTTGATATATCATTAAACTAATTTGTTATTTGAACATATTCATTTCTCAGTGATTAGATCGAGAGGGATAATTCCCATTAGATTTACCTATATAGTCCATGATATCTTAGCATGCCAATTATAGTTACTTCTTTTATCAATCCCATTATATCTAGCTATTTATTAATCTATTGCACTTTAGAGATTAGGGTTATTTTAGTTGCACTCAAGGTGGGGCCATACAATAGCCAGTAGGATTACATAATGGATGTTATATAGTACATTGGTACTAGTTGGATGACATGATCATGATCAAATTTATGAGCCAATCCTTTTGGAGCATCCACATAAACTACTAATTGCATCTCTAATTCTTTGTATATTTTGGTGATGTAGAAACCTTTGAATCTTCTAGTTTTTCTGCTCCTCCTTCTTCTTGAAAATATTTTGGCTTATCTTCATCTTTTTCTTCTTCTTTTACTATTACTAATTCTTCTCCTTCTATTTTTCTCTTTCTTCTATTGTTCATCCGTCTTCTTCTCACATATCCATATTTCATAACATGTTCTAATGTATAAAATGAGTTCTATAAATTGTATTCGAATTATTATTTTTGAATGATCTACCTTGATTAATTTGGTTACAAAGTTTTCCATTTTCTTGTTTTGATGAAATATTTGGGATTGATTTGACAAGATATACCACTACCCTTTATCATTATCCTTTCATTTCAGATCTTAAGCTAATAATTTCCCCTTTTATTTCATATTGGATATAGTGAATACCTTATTCTAATTGAACTAATTTTTCATCTATATAGTACAATAATGGATTTAATGATTTGAGGTTTTCTTGCTAGTGCATGTATGAATTATTTCTTGAACCTCTAGTTTGTAATTGCATGATGAGGATGACAAAATAGTTTTGCTAATAACTTATTTAAAAAGATTAAAGTAAGCTAAAATTTTAGTATAACTTACCTCTACTATGAACTCAAATTTTAAAAAATAAATCTTATAACTCTACTAATTAGTAGCACACATAGAGTGAATTTAGCTAAAACACTAATTTTGAAACACCTCCTTAAAAAAAAATTAAATCACTAAATAATATTCAATATTGTGGAGCTAAGTTATAAAAATATAACATAGAAATATATATGGAATACTTGAATGCATAATACAAGGAGATGACATGTCTAGTAGGTACCAATTTAACTCCTAATCATTCCCAATGAGGAGGTAAGTTAACTCAACCTAATTACTATTAATAAAAGATTGACAACACAATGTTGTCACTTATATACCTCAAGTCAAGACGTGCACATGTAATTATTAGCTACTTTGATGACGAAAATTAATTATTCCTAATATGTTAAATAAACTTGCTAAATAGATGTAATATTAGACTTAAGATAGAGGCATATCTAAAATAACAATATTTGTATTTCAAAAGTCTAACACTAAAGATTGAAAAGTTAGTTTGTTTTTATGTTTTAGGAATTATATAAGAGATTATATAAAATTATTATTGTGAGATAACATTTAAATAATAATGAGCTTGATTAAAGATATAAAAAATTATTATTTGTAAAGTGAATGGATTGAAGAAGTTGCAATTTATATTCAATTCATTCATTAAGCTAATATTACTTAGTCTACTCATTCTATGAGAACATACTTCTCTATTAATTATTTATAATTTTATTTTACATGAACACTTCTTTAGGAATGAGGAGGCTATATAGACTGAAAAACCTCCATTCCAAAATTGAAATTGTCGTCTTTCAAAATATATTATACAGTCTTGTTGACATTCTATATCCAAACAATGTGTTAGGTCAATTACTCTTTCAAACAATATTCTTATATGAGTTTCTTTAAATCATTATGAACATCTCTCCGAATTCATGTTTACTGTGAAATGATTTCGACGTATCTTCTATTTTGAAACCTCATCAATATCTTGTCTTGTTCAAAGATTACAACATAAAATTTAAATGATGGGAATCTCAAGCAGTAAACAATTATCTAGCTGACTACCCTACAATACATATAAAAAAATAATATTCATAAGAAAGTGCCCACCAAAAAATCCATCATCATAACTAACGACATCTTACTAGTTGGAAGCAGAGGGGCCCATGAGTGAAAGTATCCTATGTGCTGATTCAGAGGGGCCCATGACAACATTCTAACACAGTAGAATGTATTATGGGACTTGCTATTCCAGGAAAGTCCCAAAAACACCAACAGTTTAAACCTTATTAAAAGCATATCGCCCATGAATGGTTTTAGTCGCAAACCTAAGAAACCATGATTACTGAAGAAGCATTGTTATATTTTTCTTGGTTGGAAGGGCTACATTGGTTTTGTTAATCAAGAGTTAAAGTTTGACATTTTTTACTTTACACTTTATCATAAATCTACTACTAATAAAAAAAATAGGGGCAGCATGTAGGGTAATTTAATTTCTTATTAAAAGTCAAATATATTAATTCTATGTAATGATCACATCTAAAATTTTCAGTTTAACAGATATTAGATTTTTTAGTATGTTAATTTTTTAATTTAAAGTCACTAAAATATATTATTAAAGTTATTTTATAAAGTGGTCACAACTAGGTATTGTGCTTTCTAGTATCTATTGAAGGAATGCTAAACATTATATATATAATATTATTTAAAAAATATTTTATTTTAATTATTTAAGACTGATTTTATTCTACTTTAAATTATTTAGAATTGTTTTAACAATTATTTTATGTTTTTTATTTAAAAGTTTTTTTTTTTTTAATAGTTATTTTATTTTATGTTAGAAATTTTTTATTTAGAATTATACATTATGCATGGACATATAGATTTTATTATATATACATTATTAAATTCTATTTGTGTTTTTAAGTTTGGTTAATTATTTAATTACTTAAAGATTATTTCTTCACCCAATTGGTACCTATCAAATTTTCAACTATAATTAACAAATTAAAAATAATCAAATCAACAAATCAAAATATTTTACTTTTTGATTCCAACTTGTTAAAAATTTTAACCTTTAAAGTTAAAAATTTTATTGACCTTTTCTTTCATTTAATATATATTTTTGTTTCACACGTTAGGTATTTTGGAATTCACTAAAACCATTACACTCATTGAGTTGTCATTGTAGAATACCTCTCTACATTAAATATATTGTTTGGGTTATATTATCTTTGAAAGATATTGAAGTTATTTCAAAAATAAAATGTAAGATTTTTTGTTGACACACTCTTATCATTACAATCCACCTCTTCCTCTCATTATAGAATGCCACTGAAAATTTATAATAAATACTAAAACAACCTAACCTATTTTTGAAGGAAAAAATTATCACAAAAATAAATGTAAACATTATTTAGATAAATATTAAAAATGAAATAATTATAGAAAAAAATTGTAAAGTTAAAATTAAGATAGATATATTTTTTCATTTACCTTTTTAAAACATTAATTATTGTTTTTTGGATATGTTCTATGATATAATTGAAAAAATAAAAGATAAGTGAAGCAGTTTTTTTTTAATGATTTAGTCTATTATTGTGTTTAGAGGTGTAATATGTAGTTGCATTAGGCATGTAGTGTAATACCTAACCTATTAATAAAAACAATTGTAAAATATGTAAAGAATCAATATACCAAACTTTATATAAACTTTTTAAAGTAGGCAAAAATAAAAAATAAAAAATAAAAAATATTACAATGTCAAAATAATGAAGTAGCTATGAAATTTATAATAATAGAATGCACGTCATATATAATATATATTTAAACTTGAATGTAAGAAAAAGTAAAGAAAAGTTAGTTTTTAAGATAAAAAGTAAAATAAATTAAATAATAAATAATAAATTTAAAATATAAAAATCTTAATTTCTCTTTCATTATTGAAAAAAAATAAAAATAAAAATCTTTATATATAATAGAAATTAGATTATATATTTTCTAATAATTGAATGGATTCTAGAGATAATAAAGAAAAATATTAATGATAAATAAAAACATTTAAAATATTTAGAAACATCAATTTCCATTTTATTATTATCTTATATATGATAATGTGGTATAATTCTATATTAGAATATGTATATGTATATGAATGTATGTATATCAATTTTAGTTGGACAAGCTCTAGACAACTTAAGCAAATGAATTGGTAATGTCAATGTTTATTTTATTTTATTTTGGTTCATTTGTTTTAAATTCTAATTGATTTTATTTATTTATTAATATAGAGTGTGAAAATTACTATTAGCATGGTAGTTTGTAAAGAAGAGAAGAATTATTTATTCAATTATTTTTCTTAAAGAAGAAAATAATTAAAAAATGAAATTTTCTTTCTTATGGATAGTTGCATCTCCTTGTAGACATATATAAATAAGATAAGATATAGGTAAGGCACATGAAATATTTGAAAATGTGTTTAAATGGAATATGATTCATCCATATCCATGAGATCTATTGTATAAATTCATTGATAGATTTATTTATTTTTATTTCTCCATATTCTATTTGTTTTAGCTATATGTCTCCACATGCACTTTTTTTAGATTTATCTGATGAATAATATGAATAATTTACTTATTTGTGAATGAGATTAATATATAATTAAATGGGTATATATGAATATAAATTTTTATAGATGTTAGATTCATTGAATAAATAATAAAAATATATTTACTAAATTCTATTATACAATTTTATCTATTTGCAAGTTGCATATTTATCAAAATTTTATAAATAAGAAATTCAAGTCTCTTTCAAATGTGTATTTTCTATAAATAGTTTAAATTAGTTATTACACTTGCAGCTTCATGAAATACCAAATAAATTTGTAAGAATGTGATTTCCACCTAACCATTATGTTGTCCATAAGTGATGAAGGGTCCTCCCATTTGCCTATATAATCTCACTACATATACACGGAAAGAACAACTGGATGCAAGAAGAGAATCTCACTACATAGATCTATCAGCCCCGCCAATGTAACTCCATCACTATGTTGCTAAATCAGGTGGTTATGGAACTTGTGAACCCCACAACATGAGTTAGAATGATTTAGAAGTCTGCAACTGCTCACAACCTTGGCCCTTATTCAAAAAATAAAAATAAAAAATTGTGATACAAGATTGCTCTTTTCCCAAGATTCTCCTACATCAAACACCCTGGGTAAGTGAAATGTTCTTGGAGTTGGTAAACTCAGGAACATTGGATGGTGCATAGGATAGTAATCCCATGTTTATTCTTGATCCATAGCTGCTCCTTATCCATGGGAGCCTTCCCTCTTGTACTCTTCTACTCAACCTCAATTCTCAAGCCATCTCCATTTGTGTTCTCATGTTTCTTTGAACAACTTCTTACCACTAGACCACCTCTATGCCCACCATAGCCTTTTTGGTTGCTACTCCTCACGCCTTTATTATGCTGCTACAATAAATCATAACTTAATTTTCTCTTTCCTCTTGAAACTCGATCTCTGAATGATTGCAAATCACTTCAATTACTTTGTTTGTTTTCATCTACTCATTGTTTCTCTACACTACAATAAATAATAGAGTTGAATTCTTTCAGCTGCTTTTCCTTCTCTTTTAAAGAAATCAACATATACTACTGCTAATCTTTCTAGATGGTATACACATTCCTCCTACCATCATAGATGGATTCCCTGCCTAACTTCCATGGTCTACGCAAAAAAAATGACACGCTATCATAGGAATCACATCACACAACACCTTATCTCTCCAAGAATCAATCTAAAAACTTACTAAGCATTGGTCTCTCATAGTCATTTCATGATCCTTCTGCAACCAGCAAAATTTGTATGCACTAGGATACTTATTCTTTTTCAAACTTGGTTTTTCCACCATTTCTTCTGAAACTAAGTTATATGTACTACCACTATCAACAATAACCTTACAAGACTTACCTCTAGCCTTGTACAGAGTCTGAAAGAGATTCCATCTTTGGGATGGTTCCTCCTCTATCATCTTTGGAGTCACCAACACTCTTCTCAGTATGAGAGATTCACCTTCTTCTAGGTCTACTACTTCCAATGATGCATTACACTCCTGATCTTCTTGTGCCAAGTGGTTTCTTGCGGCACTCTTCTTGTTGCTCTCTTGTATTTGATCACACTCAAATGCACAAAGACAAACTTCTCCACACTGGTAACATCTAAATGGAAACCCTTTGTTGCCGATACCATGTCCTCTTATTGGTACCTCCTTTTCTTTGGTGTTTTGGCCCGCTTCTTTGCTCCCTTTAGGCTTGGATTCTTCCTCAATCTACCTTCCTTTACTATTGCTTGCTTATCCCCTTTCAGTTCCAAATCATCCCTGACTTTTGGAATTATTTATTTTCCTCTTCATTGATTTCTCCTTCGCCTTCAATGCATATCGGTATACTTCCTCAACTATGGTAATCTTTAGCATACTTATCTCATCTTGTATCTTAAACCTCAATCCATTCACATATTTGGCTATCTTTTTCCAATCAATTTCATGCCTTCTAGATTGAATGACTAGCTTGTAAAATTCTTCCATGTAATATTTTACACTCATATCTTTTTGCTTCAAATTTTGCAATTTCTTGAACAACTCCATTTTGTAATCTCTAGTTATGAATTCCTTCTTCAACTTCATCACCATCTGGTTCCACCTCATTATTTGGAGATCTCCATCCATTTCTCATTCTTTCTACAATTGTTTTCACCATAACACACCATTCCCTTTCAGTTTTCTTTGAGCTATCTTCACTCGTCGTGGGTCTTTAATGTCCTCCAATTTGAAGTACTCCTCTAGCTCTCCAATCCAATCAATTAACTAATCTATATTTAAAATTCAAAAATAGTTCAAAAAATCCATCTTATTGCACTTCATTATTCTTGAAAGAGATCTAAAAAATATTTCTTGTTTGGCATCTATTGGTCATTTCTCCTCCTCCTCTTTTTCTTCTCTTTTTTTTTTTTCTCCTTTGATTTCTTCCTCTTTCTCTTACTTCCCTTATGTTACAAACATCTACTTCCCCTGGGTTTCTGATACCTTCAATCACCATGTCACAAAATTTTTCAAGTACAACCTCTATTCAAGGTCTTCCTCTCCCTCTTCTTATTTGAGGTGACATCTCTTCCAATCAACAGTTTTAGCTCTCAACTATTTGGGATTCCACACACACCTACAACAATCATTTCGAGCTCTACACTTTTGTCACTCTCCCACAGATCCTAGTGGATACTCTCCACACTCAAAAACACCTACTCTGATACCACTTGATGAAGGGTCCTCCCCTTTACCTAAAGAATCTAACTACATATACATGGAAAGAACAACTAGATGCAAGAATATGACAAACATTTCATCTATTAATAGAATGAAATTAAATATTATGTGCCATCCTATGGATACTTATTACATGCATATGTTGATAGGAAGATCCGAGTTTCCCTCTATTGTGTATTCTAGGGTATTCTAACACTTCCCTTTGGCATTGTTTCATACTTGCATTCCTTCATCCTTTATATCTTTGTCTAGTTCTCTAGGTTGGCTTCATCTTTCTCACTCTTCATGTCGTAGTTTCCATTATCATCCAACTAGCTTTTGAATTCACCAAGTCATTATATCATTATCAATAGATCCACTAAGTTGGCCAATAGATGAGTATTTCACAAAAATGATGTGGAATACATCAAATATCACTCCAGAAAGTGTCCCAACCTAACTCGCCATCCACCACTATTCACCATCTTTGTTCATCTACCACTTTCAGAATGTCACCAAGACTTTGGGAGATCTCTCCCCAAACACCCCATGTCACATCAATAAGCTCTAGCAAGATATCACTAGAATGTCTACGAGACATTGGGGGATCTCACATTGACACCACCCAGTCACCCCGACATCACTACCACCACATCATCAATCAAGCCATATCGCACAGTCACCTCAAACCTAGAAACTGTAGAACCATTATTGTTGTGTCACTAAAAATTAGAACTTAAAACATCTTGTCAAAGGTTGTGGAGCTATAAAAACCCATGACTTGCTGACATAGAGCTATCAACCCTATCAATGTAACTCCATCACTATGTCACCAAATCAAGGGGCTATGCAACTTGTGAACCATGTGACATGAGTTATAATATTTTAGAAGTGTATGACTCCTCACAACCTTGTCCCTTATTCGAAACAAACATAGAAGTTTGGTGATGCAATATTGCTCTTTGCCTAGGATGCTCTTGCATCAATAAGTCATATGATGCCTATCCATCTTTGATCTAGGATATCAATCAATATTTGGATGCCAAAAAGAAAATAATCACTTCAATCTAAAAAAAATATTAACAAGAGTATAATCACATATAAGATAAATATACAATAAGAGAAATGGAGGAGTGAAAAATCCATATTCCTCACCATTAAGGGAGCTCTCCTAGGTCAAAACTCACAACAAAGCTTATATGACGTAGTTCAAAATCTCTAGGTCTTATCAAAATGAGAGAAATTTGAAGAAAACCAATCAAACAAACAAATAATTCAACCCAACATCATGGAGCATTCACAAAAATAAATATCGTATAAGTTATTGTTTTCTTTTAGTCAAAATACATTGATTAAATTGGTTCAAACAAAATTTGCAATACATAATGGGTTTCCCCTATTTTCTTTGCAATATTTTAACACTAATATTCAATTCTAACTATTTCCAAAAGCCACAATTCCGCTGGTTTTAATGTGCAAAAATTCTAAGCTTGTTAAAATTGATCAATGTCATTTCTTATCTTTTCCTCTAACACCTCTACTGCCCTCTATCCATGCACTTTTTTCGATTTATTTTGGCAAAAAAAAAAAAATCAGTCAAAAGTGTTGTTGATTCATTTCATTTCTTTTTCTCTTGCAACTACCACCTCTCCTCTTGGATTTTGGCACCTCAAATCCCTTCATTTTCTATGCAAAACTCCTCCATCTCTTCCTTTCCATGTTGGAGGCCAAAGGTCTATTTTTATTTTTATTTTCAAGACAAAAATCAAGACATTGGAAACCATCCAACTCCCACACCTTATCATATTGAATTGACCAATTGAAGGGCCCAAAAATTGGGTTCAAATTATATTTTTAATCTTCGTTTTGAAATAATCTCCATCATTGAATTTCTTTGCATTACAAATTTGATATATTATTTAAATAAATCTCAAATGGAAATGATAGTTGAATAGATAATGATGTTGCTCAAAAAAAAAAACTTTCAAAAGAAAACATGCACACCCAAAACAAAATTTCAAATCAAACAAAACCAAAATTGTATGAAGGTTGGTGTAGATAGCTATATACCTTGGTGCTTCGAAATCAAACATACTAGGTACAAAAAATGTTCCATGAGCCTATAGTTCATGAACATTTTTGGAAGCTTCAAATAGTGATCCCATGCTTAGTTTTTATCCAAATCTCTTCTTCATCAATTGGTTTCTTCTTCTATCCACTGATCAAAAATTATTTACCTTTTCCCTCTTTCACATTCCTCTATTTCTTTTGCTAGAACCTACACTCACTTTGGTGGTCATCTCTATTTGTTTCTTCACTCTGTTTATGATTATTTGGATACCATTTATTCCTTTTCTCTTCATGATTTCCCTTGACTTCATTAAAAACTATCTTTTCATGAGCTATTATTTGGTTGCTCCCAACCTTACTTGTTAATGTCACGTGTTATTCACTTGCATGAAAACAAACCAACGAACTATCCCTCACCTGCTTTTCCTTGTCCTTCAATGGACTCAAATGATACTCTCATCCATCCTTGGTGATGGTATAAATATTTTCCCAACCATCATACATAGCATGTTTATCATATTGCCACAGTCTTCCCAAAAGGACATGACAAGCATTTATCTTGAATGTTATATTTCAATCCATTTATATACATTGAAACCTTTTATGCATCATCTTCCACACATCCAACCTAGATATTTAGCTTGTAAAATTCATCAGTATAATCTTGCACACTTAACTCTTTTTGCTTCAAATTTTGAAATTTTCAAAACAAAATTACTTGGTAATCCTTCGACAAAAAATAAGCCTTCATATTTTTTATCAATCAGTCCCATGTTTTTATTTTTTCCTTACCTCTTCACTTTCTATCAACCTCCACATGATTCCACCTTAATGACACATGTTCCTTCAACTTTGTGCAAGAAAATTTCACTCTTTTTGAGTCCTGTATCGACTCATACTCAAAATATTTCTCCATTTCTAATATCCAATCAATTAAATCTTTTAGTTTCAAGCTTCCATTGTAACTAGAGGTTTCTACTCTTGGCTTGCTACTTGATAGGGTAGGGTTGGATGAGACACTCACTGTCCCATTCTCTAGGTCTCACCTTGGCAAACCCTTTGGTGTCACTCACAAAATTCTCAACCTATAGGCCCTAATGCTTGTTAGGAACCCTTGGTTCTCTTGGCCAACCCTACTATCATCTTCATTTCCCTAACCAAGCCAATCTTGGTGCTCTCTCTGCCAATCTCTCCATAGCCCTTAATCTTCCTAAGGACTAACTAAGCCTCCAACCTTCACTAATTTTATGCAGGGGTGTGGAGGTGTTTTAAAACATTGTAATCATTCAACTTTTGGTTTTGGTTTAACCTTCTTGTCCAATTCCTGGTTGCTTTCATCAAAACCCTCTTTTGAGGTTAAAAGGGCTACTAGCCAAGAGCCCCTTTTAGGCCTCCAACTCTGAGTAATCTGGTATTTGTTCTAAAATCTTACAAGAACACCCCATTCTTTCTCTGAGATCCCTGGTTCATTTTGCTAACTCTCCAAGACTTTTGGGGTTTTGGGCCTTTACCAGGCATACAAAGCCAATTCTTGAAAATGGCCTAAAACTAGGGTTTATAAGCCTTTCACTGGTTGCTTCCAGACTGTCAGATTTTTCTCACACCAAATGGGTTGGTGGAGCCTCCTCCTGACCACCAACCCTTGCCAAGACCCTCATCTAAATTCTCAAAAATGAATTTTTTCAAAACTTTAACACCCCTACAATTTAGGTCCCTTGCACTCCTTGTCTTCCCTAGTCAAACTCTGCCTGGCTCGCCTAGGGAAAGACATTGCTAGCCGCTCCTATACACACAAAATCCCTAGAATCTACCATATGTATAAGCATGGTGTTTAGGCACTATTCCCAAAGGGTCGTATAGTTTGTATGGTGGGAAAGTGCTCTAGCACCCCATTTCCTAAAACCTGTCTGGTTCAGACCAGCAACAAGGTAAAATGAAACTATTTACAAAAAGTGCTTAAAAATTTAACAAAGAAGCTATTTAATGTTATACAATGCTTTTAAACTACAAACACTACATTCCACAACCAAAAACAGTAGCAGGTTTAATCCATTAAAGCACTATTTAGTTGCAAAAATTAGAAATTGCCTCACAGAACGTTGTTTCTTTCAATGCCACAAAAAGTCACTACAATATTAGTGCCTCCGACCCTACTCCATGATCAAAGCATATCTTAAATAGGCTCTAAAAATAGTTAAGCTCTTTTTGTTGAACCTATAGATGACCTAATGATGAAAATTATAAAATCCACTGTGTTTTTCAACCTTTTGCAACTTTTGATAACTCAACAAGATGAGATTCTAAACTTATTTATCTCATGACAACTTCTTTCCTAAAGAACAAAAACACCTCTAAGATCACCACACAATGGTCAACATGACCATTATGAAAACAAAATAAAATTGTCCTAGATTTCTTATTCACCTAATGAACTACCTATTGTTCCTTGTTGTTCCTTAGGTGCTCCTGCACCATTCTCCCCCTCTCAGCCTAAACACTAAGGAATGGAAGGAGAGATCAATGAAAGGTCAATACCAAGCTTCTTGAACTGATCATCTTGTACCCATGTAGCCTTTGATTCATGCTTGTTCTTCCACTTGATAAGATGCTCCATGTACACCTTGTTTCTTGTAGCCTTCTTCACTCTTGACTCCAAGATCTCTCTGCCTGAGGCTTGTCTTGATTGGGTAAGGATACACTACTGATGTCCTTGAAGATATCCTGACTGTTCTGATCCACATCATTGACTGTCCCCTTATATTTGATCAAATCAGCTACATTGAACACTGGAGAGATCCCTAGATCGGTAGGTAACTCCACCTTGTATGCATTCTTCCCATACTTAGCCAATATCCTGCATGGACCCACTGTCTTCATCTGTAACTTGGTTGACATTCCCTTTTGCAACCTTGATTTGTTAAGGTGGACCATGAAATAGTCCCCTACTTGAAATTGCACATCTTTCCTAGACATATATGCCTTCTCTTTCAATTTTTGTGTAGCCTCGGTGACTATCTTCTTCACCTGCTCCTGAATCTCTTTCATGGTCTGACTGAAGTCGTCTGCATGTCCACTTATTTGTTCCATAGCTCCAAGATCTCTGATCTCACATATGCCTCTTCGGTTCATCCCATACACAACTTCAAAAGGACTCTTCCCTGTGGTCCGGTTCATACTATCATTGTATGCATACTCAGCTTATGAGATAACCATATCCCATGTCTATCCATATTCTTTAGTTAAGCACCTTAAAAGGTTACCTAGCACCCTGTTAACCACCTCTATTTGACCATCGGTTTGAGGATGGTAAGTTGATCCAAAAGATAGGTTGGTACCTAATCTTCTCCATAGAGTCTTCCAAAAGTGACTCATGAACTTCACATCCCTATCTGAAACAATGCTCAAAGGAAATCCAGGGATCCTTACAACTTCCTTGAAGAAAAGATGAGCTATGTAACTTGCATCATGAGTAGTTTTGTACGGAATAAAATGACTCATCTTACTAAATCTATCTACCACTACATGGACACTATCAAAAATAGTCTTGGTCTTAGGAAGGCCTACCACAAAATCCATGCTCACACACTCCCATGGTCTGTTAGGAATGGGTAGGGGTTGATATAGACTAGCATTGCTAGCTCCTCCCTTAGCTTTCATACACACAACACATTGTTCCACATACTTTCTAACATCTCTTGCCAACTTAGGCTAGTAATAGAATCTTTGCATTAGTTATAAAGTCTTATTGATGCCAAAATGTCCACTAAGACTGCCATTATGCTTTTCCTGAATAAGATTTTCCCTCATTGACCCTCTTGGTAGACATAACTGATTTCCTTTAAACAATAACCCACTTTGCAATGTATACTATGAGTATTGGCTATGGAAATGGTTCTCAAAGTTAGAACATACCTTATAGACCTCTAAAAAGTATTCATCTTCTCCATAGAGATCATTGAAACTCTCTATGCCAATGCTCTTGATCTGTATCTCTTGCACTGTCAACAATCTCCTGCTCAATGCATTTGCCACCTTGTTCAACTGGCCCTTCTTGTGCTTGATGGTAAAAGTAAAATCTTGGATGTATTCCATCCATTTCAAATGCCTATTACTCAACTTCTCTTGAGTTTTGATAAAGCTAAGTGCCTGATTGTTAGTAAAGAATACAAACTCCTTGGGTAGAAGGTAATGCCTCCATTTCCTAAATGACTGAACCAAAGCATAAAGTTCTAAGTCATAGGTTGAATACTTCTTCTTTGCTTCATTGAGGTTCTCACTAAAGAAGGATATAGGCCTACCCTCTTGACTCAACACTCCTACTACCACTCCACTTGCATCACACTCAACAGTGAACAATTTTTCAAAACTAGGTCACAAAAGAATAGGTTGAGTTGCCACTTCTTGTTTCAGTTTCGCAAAACCTTTCTCAGCTTCTTGAGTCCACATAAACTTAGCTTTTAAACCATCCTTGATTGTCTCTAGAACTAGTGCACATATACCACTAAAGTTCCTTATGAATTTCCTATAAAATTGAGCCAATCAATGAAAACTTCTTACCTCTATCCCTGTAGTTGGTGTAGGCTAGTTTAGGATGGCTTCCACCTTGCTTGGATCCATCTTCAATGATCCTTTGGACACTAAAAAACCCAAATAGACAAGCTCTTTCTTGAAGAACTCACACTTCTCTAGATTGATTGCCAACTTCTCCTCTTGCAATCTTCCAAGAACCAACTTCACATGTTTCAAATGCTCTTCTACTTTCTTGTTGTATATGAGGACGTCATCAAGGTATACCACCACAAATATCCCTGTAAAGTCTTTAAGCACTTCATTCATGAGCCTTATGAATGTGCTAGGGGAATTAGAGAGGCTAAATGGCATAGCTCTCCATTCATATAACCCATCATTTGTCTTAAAAGTTGTCTTCCACTCATCACCATCCTTAATTCTGATCTGATGGTATCCACTCTTGAGATCCAACTTAGTGAAGTATTGAGCTCCTCCAAGACAATCCATTAAATCTTCAATCCTAGGGATAGGGAATCCATATCTGATTGTAATTCTATTTATAGCTCTAGAGTCAGTGCAAAGTCTCCACTTACCTCCTTTCTTTGTTGCTAAGACCACCGGTACTGTACATGGGTTGATGCTCTTTTGAATCAATCCTTGATCCAAAAATTCTTGCACTTGTCTAGCTACCTCTAGATTCTGATCAAGTGTAAGATTATAAGCTACTTTGTTAGGCAATGAGGCTCCAGGTATGAAGTCAATTTGATGACTTATGGCTCTCTTAGGTGGTAGAGTTGTAGGTGTACCATCATTGACAATCTCCTTGAACTGATCCAACAACTTTAGGACTGCTCCAGGTATGACTGTCTTGTTAGCCTTGTCTTCTTCTTTAGGTTTTAACATAACCACATATCCTTCACCCCCTTTATGTAGGTTGTTAAGGAACTCCTTCCCACTACTCAACATGATGTTTGGTGTCTTTAACTGTCCCTCTTCTTCTTCTGATAGTGACTACAACTTGAAAGTCTTTCCATCCTTCTTAAATGAGATGGTGTTCTTTTTCCCATCATATATGGCACCTCTGTCATATTGCCATGGTCTGCCCAATAGTAGATGGCATGCATCCATGGGTAAAACATCACAAACTAACTTGTCCTCATACCCTCCAATGGAAAAATCCATCGTTACTTGCTCATTCACTAAAACACTATGCCCTTTGTTTAGTCATGTGACCTTGTAGGGGTTAGTGTGGGGTACCTTCTCCAATTTTAGTTTCATTACTGCCTCCTCTGAGATTATATTGTCTGTTGAACTAGAATCTACTATGATCTTGCATACTTTACCAAGTATCTTGCACCTTACTCTAAATAGAGCTCTTCTCTATTTTGGTTCTTCTTTGACCAGTTGTCTGATCAAAACCCTACTAAACATCAGATTCTCTCTTACCTCAGATTCAATATGACTAACCTTAGATGACTTAGGACTCATGGTGTCCTTTTGTGCATAAGCCACTCTCTTCCCATTGCTTGATGAATATGCTTTCTCCAGGCACCTATAAGCAGGATGACCTACTTGACCACAATGGTAGCATTTCATGTTTGCAAAATATGAATTGCTCTTGCCTACTCCTCTTCCTCTATTTGAACCTCCTTGAGGTCCTCTACCTCTATTATATCCTCCTCTAGAAGATGTTTCTTCTCCATTCTCTATGAGTTTAGACTCTCCTTCGTTTCTTTGGTCATTGCCTCTTCCTTGGTAGCCACCTTGCTGCCCTCTTTGATCTCTTTGATCTCTGCCTTTGCCTCTGCCCTTAGAAGCCTAGTATTGCTTCCTATTGTTTCTTTCCTCAATCTTGATAGCCAGTTGGTAACACTGATGTATTGTCTTAGGACATAAAAGAGTCATCTCCTCTTGAATGTTCCAGTTCAAACCATTAAGATACCTAGCCACCTTGAGACTCGCATCCTCTGTCACATTAGACCTCATGCAAAGTTTTTGAAACTCCTCAGTGTAAGTGTTTACATCTTGGTCTATTTGCCTCAAGCTTAGTCTTTTCTTGTGCAACTGAATCTCATAGTCATCTGGCATGTATGCTTCTTTTAGTTTGGAAACCATACCCTTCCAAGTAGTTATAGGCTGCTTACCTTTTTTTTCCCTCTCTGTCTGAATGAATTTCCACCATGTCAAGGTAGAACCTCTTAGTATTGATTTGGAAACCTTTACCTTCTATGATTCAATGACTTCATCACATTCAAAATGGTTTTCCATTCCCTCTATCCAGTCCATGACTAGATCAACTTCCATTTTTCCACTAAATAGTGGTATGCCTTCAAGTGATTTTCCACTCAAAGCCTTCAATGCCTTCAAGAAAGGCTCCTCTTTCAAAATAGGGTCAGGTTCAGGGGTCTTGTCTTCGTCTGCAACCTCTTCTTCATTTGGGATCCTTCCTTCAAATTGTGCACTCCTCACTACTTGCTCAAGTTGGGCTATTCTTTCCCTCAATTGTTTATTGTCTTCCTCGTACTCTTCAACCATCTTGGCCAGTTCTGCATTTGTCACCATGATGGAAGAATCACTAGACTCAACCTCAGGCATACAAGATTCTTTCCCAAATCTTTTACTTGCTCTGATACCAATCTGATAGGGTAGGGTTGGATGAGACACTCATTGTCCCATGCTCTGGGTCTCACCTTGGAAAACCCTTTGGTGTCACTCACCACCTTCTCAAACTATAGGCCCTAATTCTTGTTAGGCACCTCTGGTTCTCCTGGCCAACCCTACTATCATCTTCATTTTCCTAACCAAGCCAATCTTGGTGCTCTCTCTGTCAATCGCTCCTTAGCCCTTAATCTTACTAAGGACTAACTAAGCCTCCAACCTTCACTAATTTTATGCAGGGGTATGGAGGTGTTTTAAAACATTTCAATCATTCAAATTTTAGTTTTCGTTTAACCTTCTTGCTCCAATTCCTAGTCGCTTTCATCAAAACCATCTTTTGGGGTTAAAAGGGCTACTAGCCAAGAGCCCCTTTTAGGCCTCCAACTCTAAGTAATCTGGTCTTTGTTCTAAAATATTACAAGAAAACCCCATTCTTTCTTTGAGATCCCTGGTTCATTTTCCTAACTCTCCAAGAATTTTGGGGTTTTGGGCCTTTGCCAGCCGTACAAAGCCAATTCTTGAAAATGGCCTAAAACTAGGGTTTACAAGCCTTTCACTGGCTACTTCCAGACTATCAGAGTTTTCTCACACCAAATGGGTTGGTGGAGCCTCCTCTTGACCACAAAACCTTGCCAAGACCCTCAGCTAAATTCTTAAAAAGGAAAATTTTCAAAACCTTAACACCCCTGCAATTTAGGTGCCTTGCACTTCTTGTCTTCCCTAGCCGGACTCTGCCTGGCTCGCCTAGGGCAAGACATTGCTAGTTGCTCCTATACACACACAAGCCCTAGAATCTAACATATGTACAATTATGGTGTCTAGGAACTGTTCCCAAATGGTCGTATAGTTTTTACGGTGGGAAAGTGCTCTAGCACCCCATTTCCTAAAACCTGTCTGGTTCAGACTAGCAACAGGGTAAAATGAAAATATTTACAAAAAGTGCTTACAAATTTAACAAAGAAGCAATTTAATGTTATACAATGCTTGTAAACTACCAACACTACATTCCACAACCAAAAACAGTAGTAGGTTTAATTCATTAAAGCACTATTTAGTTGCAAAAATCAGAAATTGCCTCACAAAACGCTGTTTCTTTCAATGCCACAAAAAGTCACTACAATATCAGTGCCTCCGACCCTACTCCATTGTCGAAGCATATCTTAAATAGGCTCTAAAAATAGTTAAGCTCTTTTTTTTGAACCTATAGATGACCTAATGATGAAAATTATAAAATCCACTATTTTTTTCAACCTTTTACAACTTTTGACAACTCAACAAGATGAGCTTCTAAACTTATTTATCTCATGAAAACTTCTTTCCTAAAGAACAAAAACACCTCTAAGCTCACCACACAATGTTCAACATGACCATTATGAAAACAAAACAAAATTGTCCTTCTCGATTTCTTATTCACCTAATGAACTGCCTGTTGTTCCTTGTTGTTCCTTAGGTGCTCCTGCACCACTACTATTCTTTCCCATTGCTTTAAAAAATATGCTCCATGCTATATTCTCACCATCATCTTCCAAATCAATTTTGGGGTCTTCCACTTCTTCATTCTCATTGACATATATTATAGGTAGTCCTCTTCACAACATGATTTCCATTGAATCCATTCCTTTTGTCATGCCTCTTAGCATATCCATGATGGTTGTTGTACTTTCACTATTCCATGTTCTATTTTTTAGTCCTATTCATCCATATCCTCTTTGCACCATGTTAACAAGATCCCTGTCATAGGTCTCCTCACCCTCACACTTTCCCACAAAAAATTCTTCCAAGGTTCCTCCCCTTAACACAATTGCAACCTCCCAAATATTTTCCCAGCTTTAATTCCAAATGATGTAGTTCATAAGCTCTAGGTCTTATCAAACTGAGAGCAATATGCAACCAATCAATCAAATAAACCAAAAATTCAACTCAATTTAATGGAGCATTCACAAAAATAAATATGCTATGAGTTATTATTTTCTTTTTGTCCAAATACATAGATTAAATTGGTTCAAACAAAATCTATAATATAGAATGGTTTTCCCCTATTTTCTTTGCAATATTTAAACACCAATATTCAACTCTAACTATTTCCAAATTCCATGATTCTACTAGTCTTAATGTGCAAAAATTCTCATCTTGGAAAAATGTATCAACTCCATTTCCCATATTTTCCTCCAACACCACTACTACCCTCTCATCCATGCACTCTTTTGGATTTATTTTGGCAAAAAAAAAATCTAGTCAAAAGTGAGGTTGATTCATTTCATTTCTTCTACTCTTTCCACTACCACCTCTCCTCTTGGTTTTTGGTGTTTCAAATCCCTTCATTTTTTGTGCCAAACTCATCCATCTCTTCCTTTCCATGCTTGAGGCCAAAGGTCTTTTTTTTTTTGGTTTTTTAAGCCAAAAATCAAGGCATTGAAAACCATCCAACTCCCATGCCTTAAGATCAAATTGAATAGCCCAATTTGGAGGGCCCAGACAGTGGGTTCAAATTATATTTTGAATCTTCCTTTTGAAATAATCTCTAGCATAGAATTTCTTTGCATTAGGAAATTGATATTATGTAAATAACTCTCAAATGGAAATGCTAGTCCAACAAATAATGATGTTACTCATAACATAATACTTGCAAAAGAACACACACAAACCCACAACAAAGATTCAAATAAAAAAATAAAATTGTATGAAGGTTGATGCAGATAGCTATATATTGAGTGAAATAATGGAAAATGGATTTTCTTTTGTATGGTTTAGAACATAGAGAAAATACAGTTCTCAATCATTTCATTGAAGGGAAACCCTAATGATCTCAATCCAATAATGAAGTATGGAAAGAGATCTTTCAATAGGGTTGTCCTAAGGTCTTATTGTAAACTAAGGAGGGGTTCACCACTGAGATAGTGCTTGGAAACACAAATTAACCACAAGATCTCATGCTTAAACCTAGTATGATGCAATCTTTCACTAAATGACCTAGAAAGCATGTAAAACAAAACATGGAACTGCAACATGAAATGTGTGGACCTAGAAACCTGAATAAGGTAGAATGCAACCCTGAAATTGTAAAAAAATTAAAATTTTCACACATTGGAACTCATACACTACTCTGGGCATACTAGTCCTAGATCAAGGTTTATGTGAAGGAACTAGTTTCTAGAAAAAAGAGCATCTAGAACTACAAAAATCTTAAAAAATTCTTGTAGTGGGACTGATAAGCCACTTCTGGTGTATTAGTCTCATTCTACTTTTTAAAAAATTCAAAGTTTAGATCTATGGTAAAATATTTTCTCTTTCCTTCCATACTATTTTTTGAATCTAAATTTGCAAAAAGACCTACAAGACAAAATGCATACTTGATTTTCTTATGGGGGGTTTTCCTTGGTCAAACCCCTAGTTTGGGTAATTAAACCTTGACAGAGGAAATGCAACTTGAATGCAAACTTGAAAATAAACCCTAACCTTAAGTGTGTCTAGGATTAGGAAATTTGAAATGCAATGCAACCCTATTCTAATGTGTAAGACTAAGATGCATCAATGAAGCTTGAATGCAATGAATCACTTTGAGATATTTCAAATCACTCTAATAAGTCATGATGATGCATGTACCTTCCTTAGGCTGAAAGTAGGTTGATAATGGAGGATATAATCACTTAGGAAATGAGTCACTAGGCTTGGCTTGATGGCTAGTTGCATCTCCTCAACCTAGAATCCATCATGATCCACCATAGAGAACCAAAATCAACCATTGAAAATGCTAGATATTGAATTAAAGTAAGCTTGAAAACCTACAAAAAAATTTAATGATTCTCCAAGGCTTCAAATTTGCTTGCTCTTGAAACTTGAATGCTCTAGTGAAATAATGCTTGAAGATTCATGAATGCTTGGACCTTGAAATTTCTCTAAAATGCTTGCTTAGATGAAATAATGACTTAGAAACTTGCTTATATAGGCCTTTACACCTAATTTACAATTTTTCTGATCTCAAAAGCCTTGAGATCTAGAATAACAGGTCTCAGGGGCCTATTAATGATGAATTAATGGGGATTTTAATTTGAGGGTACTAAAATTGGTCTAGGTTAAATGAGAAATTACACTATCTCTAAGAAGGTAGTACAATTTATGTCATTACATCTAGCCCCCACTTTAGCATCGATATGACTCTATGTGCATATATAGGCCTTTACACCTAATTTACAATTTTTCTGATCTCAAAAGCCTTGAGATCTAGAATAACAGGTCTCAAGGGCCTATTAATGATGAATTAATGGGGATTTTAATTTGAGGGTACTAAAATAGGTCTAGGTTAAATGAGAAATTACACTATCTCTAAGAAGGGAGTACAATTTATGTCATTACATCTAGCCCCCACTTTAGCATCAATATTCTTGTAGTGGGACTGATATGCCACTTCTGGTGTATTAGTCTCATTCTACTTTTTCAAAAATTAAAAGTTTAGATCTATGGTAAAATATTTTCTCTTTCCTTCCATACTATTTTTTGAATCTAAATTTGCAAAAAGACCTACAAGACAAAATGCATACTTGATTTTCTTATGGGGGGTTTTCCTTGGTCAAACCCCTAGTTTGGGTAATTAAACCTTGATAGAGGAAATGCAACTTGAATGCAAACTTGAAAATAAACCCTAACCTTAAGTGTGTCTAGGTTTAGGAAATTTGAAATGCAATGCAACCCTATTCTAATGTGTAAGACTGAGATGCATCAATGAAGCTTGAATGCAATGAATCACTTTGAGAGATTTCAAATCACTCTAATAAGTCATGATGATGCATGTACCTTCCTTAGGCTGAAAGTAGGTTGATAATGGAGGATATAATCACTTAGGAAATGAGTCACTAGGCTCGGCTTGATGGCTAGTTGCATCTCCCCAACCTAGAATCCATCATGATCCACCATAGAGAACCAAAATCAACCATTGAAAATGCTAGATATTGAATTAAAGTAAGCTTGAAGACCTAAAAAAAAATTTAATGATTCTCCAAGGCTTCAAATTTGCTTGCTCTTGAAACTTGAATGCTCTAGTGAAATAATGCTTGAAGATTCATGAATGCTTGGACCTTGAAATTTCTCTAAAATGCTTGCTTAGATGAAATAATGACTTAGAAACTTGCTTATATAGGCCTTTACACCTAATTTACAATTTTTCTGATCTCAAAAGCCTTGAGATCTAGAATAACAGGTCTCAGGGGCCTATTAATGATGAATTAATGGGGATTTTAATTTGAGGGTACTAAAATAGGTCTAAGTTAAATGAGAAATTACACTATCTCTAAGAAGGGAGTAAAATTTATGTCATTACATCTAGCCCCCACTTTAGCATCGATATGACTCTATGTGCATATGTAAGCTAAAGGAATCAAACAATAAAATTTGTTTCATGAAAGGATACTCATATAGGTTCATTCACAACATAGGAGAATCAAGCCCCCATTATAGCTATCTGCCACAATGTTAGGAACTACATCCTACAACATGAATTTGTTAGTTGTCCAAAATTCCTCTTATCTAACTTCTAGAAATTGAATTTTAGGGTAGATATATGCCCCCCTTGATTTCAATTGGTTTAGGAAGGTGGAATAAAGGTAGTAGTATAATTGCATCGAATAAGGTAAGTCATGTCATAGGGTATTTCCAAGTACCATACCACTTAATGATAGATATGTGATTAGAACGAGAGATAAATCATAATTTCAATGCAACAAACAACATAAAAAAATTGAGCTCTCTAGCTGCCGTTATGTTAATTTAAATGAAAGTCACTTTTAACCCTAATATAGTAAAAACCCTAATTTTTGGCATATATAAGAGTAAAAAGTGAAGTAATTTCTAACTATTTTTTCTTTTACCTTCTTGTAACTTGACTTTGGTGGAGAGTGACTGAAGATGTCGAGCTGATGAGAGTATGATCCTCTAAGATTGGACTTCCTTTGGGAGGGGGTAGCCTGTGACGAATGATAGTATTAGGTGAGTTGATTTTTCTGCCTTAGCTTTGTCCTTATGGATTTATTTTATGTTTTTACACATTTCTAGATAGGTTTAGGACCTTTTAGGAAAAGTTCACAAAGTATCCATTCTTTTTGTAGTGTCCCCTTTTTAGTAAATGGTCCCTTTTTGTCATAATGTGTCCCCTTTTGTTGCGAAGTATCCCACTTTTTCACAAAGTGTCATGTTTCTTCGTGAAGTGTCCCAAGAGGGAACTAAAGTGTCTAGGACCCTTAGAAAAGTACACTAGAGAAATTTTAGTACACTTTTTAGATCTTTTATGTATAGATTTAAGATTGTAGAATTCTTATAGAACATATTTTTTCTTTTTTGTTAGATTCCACTTTGATCATGATAGCATCTTAGCAGTAGATAGTTTTTTTTCCTTTGAGACCTATCCATGACTTTATCGAAGGAAGTGACACATATATTATAGACAACTAGATTATATTGGGTGTACCTTATGCCCCCCATGAGGTACCATGATGTTATGCTGATGGCCATGGTAGAGCAATGGGATGCAAATACATGCATGTTTCATCTCCCAATAGGCGAGATGACAATCACTTTAGAGGACATCCATCACACTCTTTCAGTTCTGATTCAGGGTGAGAGGGTACGTTTTGTAAGGGATTGATCATTTCGTGAGATGAAATACAACATACATTACTAACTTGGAGGTTCAATTCTAGATGATATTGTGGGGCCACAGATTGAGCTATCATGGCTACTATATTACCAAACTCCGCATGTGGCACAAATTATGATGTTTATTATGGCACTAGTACTCATCCTTGATGGTCGAGAGCACATCTAGAGGGAGGAATAGTACATATGATACAATAGATGGTAGAGAAGAGGACCATATATGCTTGGGGGTGCAACATCCTTGCACACTTATACTATGATCTAGGGTGATTTGCATACCATGAGATTGAAAATATGGTGCACTATACAATACTACAGGTGTGGTGTCTAAAGCATATCACATGTACTAGGTTGATAGGGTTTTCATGTTCATTAGCCCTAGGGTACCCTTATGCATTCAGTTATGTTGGATAGGAAAAATGAGAGAGGGGGTGAATTAGTTGTCACAGATTTAAACTTTAATTCAATTATCAAAACTAACACAGCATTTCCCAAAATATCTAACATCAATTACAAGTGAAGAAACTCAAAACCATCACAAAGCACAATAACACCAAATTTACATGGAAAATCCAATGAGGGAAAAACCATGGTGGGGATTAACTCATGATATAGAGAATATCAAAACTGATTACAAGAGGCTCACTAACTAATTTACAAGGACCACTACCTGAAATAAGGAATCACTTTCTGGAACAAGGAATCACTTTCCAATAGTGCTACAACCCAAAGGGTTCATTTCCACAAAGATACAAAGAAGATAAAGAAGACTTGTTACAAATAGAAGAAAATATCAATCCAACAAAAGTTTCCACCATAATCACTTGCAGACATGTATGAATGATAGAGTCCACAGGTTCTACTCACTGTATATCTGAAAAATTGACATTTAAGCTTTGCACTAATCTGTTGCACACAACTCACATTAAATTTATGAATAGCATCAATGCCACATCAATCTTCTCTTTCACTTATCTTTCTTCTTCACTCTTGTATATTTTTTCATTACTAACCCATTTTGTATTTATACTATCTCCAACCTTCAAAAAAGATCCAAAGTCAACCATCAAAAAACAAATTCAAATTAGGTCAACACCAGAATAATCCAGGGTGGAATTAGAATGAGGGCTACCCAAACACACACTTCAGTGAGACCCAAAATAGATCCAACACACTACATCAACTTTGAAGATAGTGTTTAACATAAATTCAGTCAAAATAGTGTAAAACACATAGAACAATTAAGCTCAAAACTTCCAAATACCAGAAATATCTTCAATATAATAAAAAAATCTTAACTCTAAAACAGCAAGTCAAAAAACTTAAAAAAAGAGAAATCTAGACAAGCAAATTTTCTCTCGGACCTCAACTAGAACACAAAAAAATATAGTTTACAACTTGTGAATACAACTTGATATTTGGATATAGCAACCTTTAACAACCATGATCAACATATTTGAACCACACAAACATAGGGGAAAATACTGAAACAACAACTGAATACCTGTAGACTTTCTTTAATATAATTGGGTACGTGTAGGATCATGATGGGCCAAAAAGTGGTGATATGATGGGTATGTGTAGGGTATGTGGCTGATGATGTTTTTTTTACCCAAAATTGATGAAACACAAAGGGTTTCTTAAGGAGATTTTCAGCTTTCCACCAATATAAATTATGCTTTATGTTGAATTTAATAAATAATTATTATTCATTTTCTATTTGAATTACGATTAAAGTCCTAATTGATAGGCTAATTGAAAAACATCTATAGCTTTCAAACAATATCACATTTTTTGATTCTAAATCATGCATCACATTCTATGCTTCGCATACTATAGGATTAAAAAAAATTGAATTTCATGAAGTTTTGACCAAATTAAGGTGGTCAGACATACAAGTTTTTTATATTTTTTAAAAGTTGTAATTAAAAATTCATAATTAATTATTTACTTGGAAAAAAATTACAAAAAAATATGCATCGCATTCAGACATGCATCCTCTACTTATATCTATTTAATCTTATATTTTTATTATTATTTTATTATGGTTAGGGTGGTCAGACAGACACCTACTTCTTATTTTTTCCCTAAAATTTAAGTGCTCCTGCGTTGAAATTTCAAATTTTTGCCAAATAATTTTTTAAAAAATAAACCTAGTAGTTTAGAAACTACATTAAATTTGCTATAGATTCTATTCTTACATTATTTTGAAATAATATAGATAGCTTATTCAATTTTTTATGTCACGTTTCCTAACTCTAATTTTTCTAAAGTTTTCACCACTTAAGGGCATGTTTTTCCATGATAATACTGCACATACCCAATTTTCTCAATATCCTCAATGTATAAAATCAATGACACTAATGACAACAACAATTAGTAGATAACCAATTGATTAGTTGACGTCAATGACAACATCTTCGTTCCTTTCTCCATTCTTGCAATAATCTCCCCCTTTGTCATTGATTGCAACACATGATGTGAAAAAACCATCAGGGACACCATACTAGCACTAAAATATACTTCTCAAGATTCTTTTTTTGTTTATCGCCCTTAGTAGATCATCTTCCTTATTACTCACTTTCTCCATTTGCTTCCTATCCTTTTCACAAGCTTTCTCTCCCCTTTTGACATCAATAGAAAAGGAAAAAGATATGTTCATTTTCCTTTGACATGAGAACGAAATACTCATAATGAAAAAATCTAAAACTACCTGCTCCCCATGAGAGGTAGCCACCAAAACATCAATCCAAAAAATATATAACCATAAATCCACTAGAATGATGCATCTCCATATGCATCTTAGTTAATGAAAGGATGGGAAATAACCACTAACTTCTCCTAGAGATACTCAAAAGTATCTTTAGGAAGAGCCTTTGTAAATATATCAGCAATTTGATCCTTTGTCAGAATAAACTCAAGCTTAACTTCATTCTCCATAACCTTCTCTCTTAGGCAATGATATATGGTGGATATATGCTTCATCCTTGAGTGCATCACAAGATTCTTTGAAATGTTAATTGCAATTGTATTATCATAGAAGAAAGAAATGGGATCATCATATACCATTGTGATATCTTTCAATGTCGGTTTCATCCATAGAACATGTGTATAGCAAGATGCAACAACAATATACTTAGCTTCAATAGTAGACAAGGAAACTGAACCTTGCTTCTTACTCAACCATGCCACAATTATTCCACCAAGAAAGAATGCACCACCACTTGTACTTTTCTTGTCATCTACACATCCATTCCAATCTACATCTATATAAGCACTTAGTGTAAAGTTAATAGCTATAGGATACCATAAACCATAATTTGGAGTGCCATTCAAATATATGAATATTATTTTAATATCAACAACATGTGTTTCCTTAGGATCTTCCTGAATCCTATCCACAAGACAAACAACATGCATGATATCTGGTCTAGTACTATTCAAATACAATAATCCACCAATCATAGATCTATAGTTACTCTAATCAGCCCTAGGTGAATCATCATCTTTACCCAATTTGCAAAAAATCACCACAGGAGTACATACCATTTTGGAACCATCCATCCCAAACTTTTTCAACATCTCTTTTACATACTTAGATTGTGAAATAAATATTCCTTTCTCTATTTGATTAAATCGTAGCCCAAGAAAGAAATTTATCTCTACAAACATAGATATTTCAAAAAAAAGAATTCATTTCTTCTGCAAACATCTTGCACATAATTTCATTTCCTCTAAAGATAATGTCATCAACATTCACAACTACACTCAATATTTTATCATTTTCAATCTTAAAATACAAATTACTATCTTTTGTACCTTTGTTGAAACCTTGTTGAATAAAATACTTGTCTAACCTTGCATACCAAGCTCTAGGAGCTTGCTTCAATCCATATCTGATCGATTTGTTAGCTGAAATCTGATTGATCTACACACCATATTGAATTGATCTGTTAGCTGAAATCCTTCTGGTTGTTCCATGTAAGCTTCTACTTCGAGCTCACCATTTAGAAATGTTGACTTGACATCCATTTGATAGACCTTGAAATATTTATGAGTAGAAAATTCCAAGAACATCCTTATAGCTCCCATTCTTGCTATTGGAGCAAAATTCTCTTGAAAATCTATCCCTTCTACTTGTGAGTAACCTTTCCACACAAGCCTTGATTTTTTTTTGACAACTTCTCCTTTTTCATTCAACTCATTCTTGAATACCCATTTTGATCCAATAATGTTTTTGTCTACTGGTCTTGGGACCAATTCCAAAGTTTGATTCTTCTTAATTTACCTAAGTTCTTCCTTCATTGCTTCCATCGAGTGTTCATCTTTACATGCCTCACTTGTAGTATTCAGTTGAATCTCAAAAAGTAAACATAGATTTATTTAGATAGCATCTTTGCTTCTTGTCAATACACATTTTTTTTTCTCCAATGATCTGATTCTCTAAATGATTCCCCTTCACATACCTAGGTGTTTTAGTGACACTATCAAGGCTTTTTCTTCTCTTTCATCATGTTCATTCTACATATTTTTCTCATCTTCTTTCATGATCTCTTTTATTCTTACATTACTTACATGCTCAAGTTCATTAGATACACATCCATCAATGTGTATTGAATTATTCATTGTCTCATCAACCTTTACATTTGAACTTTCTACAATCTTTTTCAGCCTTTTGTTAAAACATCTGTAAGCTTTGGTTCTAGTAGAATAACCAAGAAAAATTTCTTCATCACTTATTGCATAAAACTTACCTAAAGTTTCTTCATCTCTTCTATTATAGCATTTTATTCTAAATACCTTGAAGTATTTGACATTAGGAACTCTTACAAACCATAGCTGATCAGGGGTCTTTGTACTCTTTTCTCTTGCTTGAACTCAGTTGAATACATAAACAACAGTATGAATATCCTATTTACAGTGAATGTCTGGTAACCCATCCTTAGTAATCATTGATATAGTAGCTTCTTGAACTATTTTATTCTTTCTTTCAAAAAATCCGTTCTGTTGAGGAGTCCTTAGAGCAGATAACTATCTTCTTCTACCATGAACATCATAAAACATATTAAACTCATGGGAGGTGAATTCTCCACCTCTGTCAGATCTTAACTATTTTCTCTTCAAAATCATTTTATTTTCAACTATATCCTTGAATTCCTTGAATCTATCTAATACATTTGATTTCTCTCTAAGAAATGTAACCTATATATATCTAGAATAATCATCAATCAAAAGCATAAAGTACCTTTCACCTTGTAGACTTCTCACTCTTGTAGGACCATAGAGTTTTGTATGAACAAAATACAATAGTCTAGTAGTATATTGTTCCTTTGATTTGCAATTATTTCTTGCTTGCTTTTCAAACTAACAATTTCTACAAGTAGCATTAATAGGAATTGCATTTTTTGGTAAATCTCTCATGGCCTGAATAACATTGATCCTTGCTAAGTTATCAAAATTCATGTGACACATTCTTTGATGCCATAACCAACTATCATTAATCTAAGTCATAAAGCATTTACCATAAGCACCTTTAAGTTGATAAATATTTCCTTCAGACTTCTTTCCTGCAACAATCAATGTTCCAAATCCTTTTCAGATGTCACACCTTCCATCTTTGAACAGAAGATCATATCCCTTACTAGTTATCTAACCAAAACACAATAGATTGTTCCTTAATCCCTTAACATAGTAAACGTTGACATCAGTATTATGCTTGCATTGAAAACTTACTGAACCTGTCCCACAAATTTTTGCACTAGTATCATCTCCAAACATAACTAAGCCTCCATCATATTTTTCAAGTTTAACAAGCTTACTTTCATCACCAGCCATGTGATGTGAATAACCATTGTCAACCACCCAATAATTTTCCTCTTGTTTAGCGTGTAGGGTATAGATAACAGTTCCTTCATTTTTCTCTTTCTTCAGAGGAGATTCCTTCACCTATTTTTCTAAATTAGTAGAAATAGGTTCATCCTTTATAGCCAAGAACAAGCATTCAATGTAACTAGAATATTCATAATCAAAATAGTCATCAAATACGCTAGAATTTTCATTCACATAGTATGCTCTATTGATCTTCTTTCCTTTATTTTCTTTTTCATATCTTTTTTTATTCCTCTTAGCTCTTTCAAAAAAAAATTCAGCTCAATGGCCTACTTCACCACAGCTGAAAAATTTAAAGGGTATCTTACCTTCATACTTTCTGGAGCCTTTCCTCATCCTTCTCACAAAGTTAGCTTCTATTTCATCAAATATTTATTCATCCGGATCTTCAAATTTTGTAGCTTTAAAATTTGTTTATGATTTACATTGATTCCTAAACTTGGCTTCCTCATCACATAAATGTTAAAAATCCTAACAACAAATCTTTAGTACAAGTTTTATAATCTATAGTTTTCTCAATAGCACTCACCTTCTCACTGTAAGCATCAGGGAGAGTCCTAAGAATTTTCCTAACAATTATAGTTTCATCCATAGTAGCACCAAGTCCTCACATTGCATCGACTATCTCATCTATTTTTTGTACATAAGCTTTAACATTCTCATATTTAGACATATGTAGAAGATCAAACCGTGTCTCCAAATTCTGTATTTTTTCCTCTTTGACTCTTTCATCACCATCATGTGCTCTTTCTAAAGTATCCCATACTTCCTTAGCTATCTTCAAATTTTGAACATCAATCAACTCAGAGTGTACTAGACAATTCTTAAAAATATACTTCACCTTATTATTCACTTCATGTGCTTTGATCTCTTCCAACATACTTGGACCATTTATAGGAGGAGTGTAAGGATTCTTAGAAGCTTTCTCTGCATCATATCCATAGAACTCCATAGATTCTTCCATCAATATCTTCCAAATAGCATAGTTAGTTCCATTGAACTTTAAATAATCAAAAGTCATATTTGTAGCCATCTCAAACCTTCCTCAAGTAGTTAAGTTCTTCACCAAGGAACCAAGCTTTGAAACCAATTGTTGGATAGGAAAACTTAGAGGGGGGGGTGAATCATGTGTCACAAATTTAAACTTTAATTCAATTACTGAAACTAACACTTAGAACTTCCAAAAATATCTAACAATAATTTCAAGTGCAAAAACTCAAAACCATCACAAAAAATAATAACACCAGATTTACATGGAAAACCCAATGAGGGAAAAAAAATGGTGAGGATTAAGTCAAAATATAGAGAATATCAAAACCAATTACAAGAGGCTCACTGCCCAAGTTAAAAGGCTCACTACCTAAACCAAGGACTCACTGTCTGGAACAAGGATTCGCTGCCCAATAGAGCTACAACTTGGAGGGCTCACTACCACAAAGATACAAAGAAGATAAAGAAGACTTTTTACAAAGAGAAGATAATCTCAATGCAACAAAAAATTCCACCATAATCACTTGCAAACATACATGAATCATATGGTCCACCTTCTCATTGCATCAAGAAACTTAGCATTTAAGCTTCACACTGATCTGCCACACACAACTCACACTCACTTTATGAATAGCATCAATGTCCCATCAATATGCTCTTTCACTTATCTTTCTTCTTCGCTCTCATATATTTTTCCATTAGTAACCCATTATGTATTTACACTATCTCCAACCTTGAAAAAAGATCTAAAGTCAGCCATCCAAAAATAAATTCAAATTAGATCAGCACCAAAACAACCTAGGGTGGAATTAGAATGAGGGGGACCCTAACACATGCTTCACAAGGACCCAAAATAGATCCAACATGCTTCATCAACTTTGAAGATAGTTTTTAACACAAGGTCAACCAAACAAGTGTAAAACACATAGAAAAAATAAGCTTGAAACTTCCAAATACTAGAAATATCTTCAATACAATATCAAAACATCCTAGTTCTCTAAAACTGCAAGTCAAAGGACTTCATAAAAGAGAAATATGAACCAAATTATTTTCTCCTGGACCTTAATTAGAACACAAAAAAACATAGTTCACAATTGGTGAACACAAGTCAAACTACACAATGAACCAACATCCAAAATTTTGGATATAGCAACCTTCAACAACCATGATCAAGATATTTGAACTTCATGAACATAGGGGAAAATATTGAAGCAACATTTGAATACCTATAGACTTTCCTTAATTCAATTTTCTCAATATCCTCAACATATACAACTAATGATGCCAATGACAACAACAATTAGTAGATAACCAATTGACTAGTTGACATCAATGACAACACCTTCATTTCTTTCTACATTCTTGCAACAAGTTATCCACTGAGGCAGCTAAGGCAGTACGTGATTTGCATTTTGGGAGAGACAAATTCGAACGAATGGATGAGGAGGAGATCATATTCAAGACCATCCCAGCTTATACGATAGTGTCTAGATGATACTCATCAACTGAGGAGATTACAGATGGACAAATTTTTGATAGTCCTGAAGACATGATTATGTAGTAAGACCCTTCTAGTATGATTGTATCATGCAATATTTTAGAGAGGTTGTGCTACCACCCATGGCATAACCCTTTTTCAAGTGATCAATATGCAGTGTGAGAAGGCTTGGTGACACTAGATGATTCACTGCTGATGATGTCACCTATAGTGACTCCCATTATGAGGATCATGATATGCCTCATGTCTCTAACACTGATGAAATTGTTGTAATAGATGCCTATGAGGAATGGTTGGAAACACCATGGCTGATTCTTGTATTCCCAATGGACAATCCAATAGGAAATGTAGGGCCACTCCTAGATCAGAGAGATGAGAAGGATAGAGATCAGATAGGGTTTGGGGCTACAGACTTATTAATAGATGTGATGGATGGGGACTATGATGAAGTTATAGATCCTTTTTATGATGGTGATGTGGAGGAGGAGTATTTGATAAGCAAGGGGGAATGATATAGTGGATGAGGATGCACTTGGCCATGAGTGGGGAGAGCTAGTGCCCATTCATGTGACTAGATCACAGTCAGTAGTTGTAGCACACATCAACACCTAGAGCCATGGGAAGGCTAGAACACCCTCCATTCCCCCTACATAGGATGAGGCTATCTTTCTAGAGCCAGCTAGAGAGCTAGGTGATGGTATTTTATTTATTGTTATAATTTATGCTTATGTCCATGCTTTGTGTTCTAATTTTATGGCTATATATATCATGATTTGTACTGATTATATTTATGATTTCTATCTTGCAAGGGCTGTGAGACACCTACATGATTTTTATAGTCAAGTTTCTACTAAGATAGTTCCTCCATCAATCTATGAGGATGTTGTTGATATAGACTATGTGTCACCACCCATTGTGGGTTGGGATCCACAATTGTTCAAGGCATACGTTAGATTCTAGGTAGCATATTAGAGATTCAGGAGATGCACCCACCAAGTAGAGGCTATCCATGAGGATGTTTGGTCATCTTGAGCCCCAACAGAGGTTGAGAGACTTCAGTTAGGGATAGTTGGACTCTAGGCAGAGAGAGATCATCTAGCGGAGGATCATTGGGAGGCTATTGGATTAGCACAAGGTTTACAATACATGCTTTGGATGTTCTTTCCAGATGATGATCACAATCACATACCACCGTCTCTCGATGGATTGCCTCTAGACAGATGTGATCATTAGATCTTGAGCGATTTGGTAGTCATAGACCTCATTAGCAATGTATATATTGATGACACACACACAAAATTTATATATATATATATATACATTAATGTTAAATGGTAATGTAATTTATCAAATAATATGTGCAAGACTATTTAATGAATGTCTCCATGATTTAACATGCTTCATGTGATCTAATTATAAAACATTGAATGCATATAAGGATCTAATCAAACACAACATACCAGATTATCTTGAATAGTATGAGATGTAAAGTAATCATTTAAAATTTAATTTAAATAATCACTCTAGTACTCAAGAAACACAAAGAATTGTTTTTCAAGAATAAATCAATGTGAAACCATATAGAATGTCATTTACTAACTCTAACACCACTTCTTTATCATCCACACTATTCAAGAAGATTATACATAATATCGACATAGATATGAAAAATTTATAGGTTCTTTAAGAGGCATGCCATATATTTATATTAATTTATATGCTCCAAATCTATTTCATCGATTATATAAGGGCCTAATAAATTAGAGTGGAACTTTCCTTTTTTCGTTGGGTTAGCATTGACATTACGTTGATTCTTGCATAACACCAAATCTCCTTTATGAAATGAACAAGGTATGAAATTATCATTGTAACTGCGTTGCATTATTTTAGAATAAGCCTAAAGGTGCTCAAGAGTGTTGGTGCACTATTTTTCGAGCATTTCAAGCTAGTGCAACCGTTGTTCCTTATAAGTATTGTCACCAGTAATTCCTTGAAGAGTGATTCTTAATGAAGGATCTCTAACTCCAAGGGCATTATCATCTCGGTTTCGTAGATGAGGTTATAAGGGGTATTCCTAGTTGATGATCTAACATTCATACGATACGCCCATAATGCATATGTTAGTTGTGTATGCCAATATTTATTGTGGTTTCTTACTATTTTCCTAGGATTTGCTTGAGGGTTCTATTAGCTGATTTAGCTTGAACATTAGAATGTGGGTAGTAAGGTGTCAAAATTGATGTTGTATGTTAAACTTTTCTAAGAACTGCTTCACATCCTTATTCTTAAATGGTGTCCCATTGTTTGAAACTAAAGTGGAAGGAATCCTGAAACAAGGAATAGTGTGTTCCAATATGAAACAACATATTACATTGGTAGTTGTCGAATGAAGGGGAATTTCTTCCACCCACTTTATGAAATAATCTCTTGTAATTTTTAAATATATGTATGGAAGAGGAAGGAGGTGAAATTTTTTCAATGATGTCCAAGCCCCAAAATGAGAAAGGCGAAATAGGAACTTGTGCAAAACACTTAGAAGTAGGAGCATGAATCATTTTGCTATGTTCTTGACATTTGTGACATTTCTTAACATATGCAAAGCATTCTTGCTCCATGTTCCTCCAATAATATCCTATATGAATGAACTTTCACACTAACAATCTTCCTCCAAAATGTCCTCCACAAGCACCCGAATGAGATTCCTCAAGTGCTATTGGTATTTTGAAATGTTGAAGGCATCTAAGAAAGAGACCATCAAAAGACCTCTAATAGAAGACATCTGGAAGAATTATATACTTGTTGGTTGACAGATTTATCACCTAACTCTATATTCCCACGCCCAAAGATGACAAATGTAACCACACCTGAATCGACAATCATATAATTCACAAACTAATTCTCTGCTTATTTTAGAAGGTGGTAGCTACCTTCATTTGATATTCAAGGAATAATTTTTATCTTCTCTTGCTTTTAACCAGAAAGAAAATAAAGGTAGGGGCTTTTAACTAGAAAGATTTAAAGGTATTCAACAATTTCATAAAATAAAACTGAAAATACTTCACAATTTCAATGAAATCCAATATCACCAAAGAACCCTTATTCACAAACAAATGATACCAAAGTGATGCAAAAAATTGAAATATCTATTATCCCAATCATAGGTTAAACACTGATAGAACATTCAACATAAGAGAAAATTTATACACCATAATTAAAAGATTACAGATGTACAAATTCCACCATTTTTTTCTATATCAAAATAATAGACAACAAATATTCAGATAAGAGAGTTTGTTCTAGTGATAAAATCCAAGTTTTGCTAAAAGATCCTAAGCATACTAGTTGAATCCATATTTAAAGAATAAACAAATAGTCTTGGTAATGGTTTTTCGAATGTAACCGCACTGAATAATTAAAAGAGTTTTAAACTTAAAGAGCCAAAATAAAGAAAGTATCATGAAATACTAAAATTAATTATGCATCATCTCCAACCGCCTCAACTTCTTCATCTGCCATATTTTTGACAGCTTCTTGTTGCAACTGCTTCTCCTGCGCCTTCATCCAGGTTTTGTAATCCTTGTACTTGAAAATAATTGCAATCAATTGTTTGCTCCCTAGTGTAGCAGTAATTTGCAATCCAGTTCTTACTTGATTTAGCACTGATTCAGACTCATTCAATGTGTCATACCTCCTACTCACCTTTGTTTTAAAGGAGATGAGGTAAACATGTAGCCTACTTAGCTGTAAGAAAGATACTTTAGTCATGGTGGCAGGGTGACCAATCATTTCCTTGTTGAATATTTCTCTGAATTTTAGGAAAACCTCCTTTGAGTCCAAAATTCTTTCATCAAATTCATCAGTTATCTCTACCTTCAAGTCATGACGATTTCCCTTTATTTCCACTAACATGTCTAGGTATCTCTCAAGTACTACAAAAAATTCTTTTACCAAAGTATCATAGATGTTTAATTTCCATTGTAATGCATTGGGCCATGAAGGATCTAATTCTTTTGGATCACCTATAATTTTTTCATTGACCAGTTTCATATGATCCATAGAAAGCAATTCTTTAACCTCCTAGGAGAGCACATAGAGACTAGTCTGATCCTTTCAAATTTTTCGTAGTTGTGCCATCAACTCCTTCCTTTTGTCAACCATTTCAGTATAGAAAAGTATTGAATTATTGATATAAAGGACAATTTCTTCAAGCATATCCTCTATCCATTCACTATTTTTTTTAGAATAGCTCAAATTATTTCTAATTAATTGCATTGTGGACTTGTTAACTATCCCTACTTGGGAACTTGAAGCTTCACCAGATATGGGTATGTGCAGGATCATGATGGGCCAAAAAGTGGCAATATGATGGGTATGTGGCTGACGACTTTTTTTTACCCAAAACTGATGAAATGAAAAGGGTTTTTAAAGGAGATTCTCAGAATTCCACCAATATAAATTATTCTTTACTTTGAATTTAATAAGTAATTATTATTTATTTTCTATTCAAATTATGATTAAAGTTTTGATTGATCGACTGATTGAAAAACATGTATACCTTTCAAATAGTGTCACATTTTTTGAATCCAACACATGCATCACATTCTATTCTTCACATATTATAGGATTAAAAAAAGAAAAATTGAATTTCATGAAGTTTTGACCAAGTTAAGGTGGTCAGACATACAAGTTTTTTATATTTTATAAAAGTTGTAATAGAAAATTCATAATTAATAATTTACTTGTAAAAAAATTATAAAAAAATATGCATCACATCAGAACATGAGTCCTCTACTTATCACTAAAATCTTATAAAAAAATATTATCATTTTATTGTGGTTAGGGTGGTCATACAGACACCTACTTATTTTTTCCCTGAAATTTAAGTACTACTACATTGAAATTTCAAATTTTCACCAAATATATTTCTTTTTTTTCTAAACAAACCTAGTAGTTTAGAAACTACATTCAATTTGTTATAGATTCTATTCTTACATATTTTTCAAATAATATAGATAACTTATTCAAATTTTTATGTCAAGTTGCCTAACTCTAATTTTTCTAATTTTTTTGCCACTTAAGGGCCTATTTTTTCCATGATGATCTTGCACATACCCATATAGAATAAGGTACTATAGAAGAAATAAAGTTCTTCAAATCAAGAGCTTGGGTTTGCAATGCCACTTTTTCCTTCCTTTCTTCTTTTACTTACTTGATCAAAGCATTGAATGAATAGTCAGAATGATATATATCCCCTTCAAGTTTCAGGGGTCCCATATAAACATGTGTGATCTTATAATCAGTTACTGTTATCTCATTTTCATTCAGATCTTTTACAGGATCAGTTATTTCCAACACTTGATTAACAAAATTAGGATCAGTCAATATCCTTGACATCTTTTGAGCTTTCTCTGTTCTTGAAGAAGTTTGGAATAGCTTTGTAATTGTATCTATGTCGACTATTGTTGTAGGAGTGTACTTCCTCTTCTTCTCTACTGCTTTTCTCAAGCATACTAGAGAAGTTTCAATAAAGAAAAATTCTTATTCTCTAAAGAAATTTTTCTAGTCTCACCAGGAATAATAGGTATGTTTTCTACTAGAGAAGAGAGCACCTCAAACAATGGGGGGGAATTATTATCCTCAACAATATGCTCAAAAATAGCATCTAGATCCCCAGACATAGGTTTTGTTTGACTGACCTTCTTTTTGGCAACAAGAGTGGATGGGTTGTCTTGCTCACATATAGATTTTAGTTTAACCACCTCTTTTGGTTTCTCCCCATCACCTCCAGACTGTGAATTTTCATTAGAAGACCTTGTAGCTATTCTCCCTAAGGATATGCCAACTGTAATTGTCTGAGAAGGCCCTTGTTCATTTTCCTAAGAAGACCTTGGTTCTTGATTAAAACCTACAACCTAATGCCATTTTCCTTCAAGCCAATCTTGAGTTCTCTTCATGACTGGGGTAGCTCATATATTCATATCCAATACTTCATTCTCATTCTAGTCAATTTTGGGATGTGACTTATCAAAAAACTTCTCATATTCAGGGTCAATCACCACTGAATCGTCTATTGTGCCCTCATGAATCTTGAAAGGTAGGCCAAAATCCTATATTTTTTCAAGGGTAAATCTCATGTAATCTCTTTTTAGGATTTCATTTTCATCAGTGCAATCCTCCCATAAATCCTCAATAGTGGGCTCACGTTGATATGAATTTCCTCCATATAAATTCCGCTTAACAAAATCCTTGTTGTCAAAGTTAACCCTCATAAATAAATGTTGGAGATTATATTCTTTAAGAAAGCATTCAACACATTTGGCCATTTAATTACTTTTGCATGTGATAGATGGAGTTGTCAATGGGAAAGGATACCCCTGTTTCCCCATACATAATTATTTCACATTCATAATAGCCATTTGTCTACAAACTTCAAGGAACACTAGCAAATATTCAGTATATTTGGGTAATTTCAATGGGGCTTTTTCAAAATCACCTATCTTGAAATAGGAAAATCTATCAAACTGACCATAAAAACTTCCAAATTCTGACACCATAGACATTGATTTAGTAGAAAAATGCACTTTAGGATTCCCATCTAATTTCCTTATAGCTTCCATTAAAAATGCATCATTAACCAAGGAAAAATATCCCATTCTGGCTTGCTTAGTAAACTGCAAGTAGCACTTATACACAAGCATGCCAAAAGTTGGGGGTATTTGTGGGTTCAATCCTAGCCAAAATTACCTCTAACTAGCTTTAACATATGTCAAGGAAGAACACAAATGAAAAGTATTTTTTTTCTAAAAATTGATCAATTGTTCATTTAAATGGAAGCAAATTATCTTGGCCCAATTAATGTATACATTTTGATCATAGACATCCAAACTAAATTGACACATTCAGTCCTCGACAAATTGAATTTGTGCATTCCCAACAATATGATGCAATAGAGAAATATCATCTGCATTTTCTCCTTTGAAATACATTGTTTTGAGTTTAGCGGGTAGCTATGACTTACCTCCTTTTCCATAGAATTCTTGCACCAACTTTCATTGACTTTGAATAATTCACCAGCTATTGCAACAGTCATATCCTTCATGAGAGATTTCTCAGGAATCCTTAGTGCGTTAGAAACGGTTCTAGGGGAAATTCTAGCAACAACGGTCCCGTCCACAACTTTAATTTCTTGTTTCTTTGGACTGTATCTCCTTGCACATGCACCAATTAAGTCCACACTGACAATAGTTTCTAGAAAACCCCCAGCATGACCTAATCCAATTTGCAATATCTTCGCATCAATAGCAGTCCTCTTATGACTTTCCAGGCACACCCGAAATTCTTCCAACTTAAAAAATCCCAGCTCAGTGTCTCTCATGCCGAGCCAATGGTTTTGGATTCCAAACTACATGAGCTCATAGTACACAAAAAAACACTTGTATTCCTGAAGAAATAATTGTAGATGATAGGGGTGGTATTGCAAGCTCGACTAAATAAATTTTCACCACCTTAAGTTTTGCAAATGATAGGACATGTGTTTGGTGATGAATTAATATGGCCCATTGTTTAAATCCTTGGTAAAGAAAACCCTAATATTTGCATGCCTTAAAAAATACTTGATATGACATCTTCAAGTTATACTGTATGCTTCATTAAATGCATTGAAGAAACCTCAAAACATGCAGGCACACCACACATTAACTTGTCGCAGAAAAATGGAACTTCACAACCTAAATTTGGGAGTTATGAAGTTATGAAAACCTCTGACTCCCCAACTTTACAATAAACTGACTCACTTGACGCCACTAAAGACAAGTCAAACTGTCAGGAAGTTAGGAAAAGCAGAAATCTGATGAAAAAGCTAAAAACACACAATGCCAACAACTTAGGTTTCAGAACTCATAAAATGTGTGACAAGAGGTTAGGGACACTAGAGGAACCCATGACCAAGAACAGAATGAAGGAAAAACATAAAATTAGGTGAAAACTAAAAGATTGAAGACCGAGGAAGAAAAAATTTGAAGGGATATGGTACATAATATACCTACAAGTAACATTGGCTCTTAATGGGGACTAGGAAAAATATGATGTAGAGAATCCAAAAATATGGCATTAAGCTTTATTCATTGGGAAATGAATTCGAAACCAAACAAGCCAAAACCAAACAAAATAAGTAAAAACTATGTACAAGGGTGGACTTGATGGAACAATTATTCAATAAGTTTCAAATCTTTCCCATTATAAGAAATAGGTAGAACAGTACCATTAGGATAAGCCAAATGATAAGTATGCGCACTAACAATTTGTTTGATCAGAAAAGGTCCTCTCTATAGAGAATCAAACTTTTTATGTTCTCCTTTTGCCTCCCTCCTTCTGTCCCAGAGAAGAACTGAATCACTAACTACAAAGTCCCTTTGTCTAGCCTTTTTATCAAAAAAATTTACCATCTGTTGATGTTTGGTAATCGTATCTACCACAAACTCCCTTTCTTCCTCTAACTTGTTCAAATACATAATTCTCTTCTCCAAAGTAGTCTGAAATTGCTCATCTTTTATAGTTTTCTCCAAATTAAGTGTTGAAATCTCCAATGGTGTAGGAAAGGTGCTATCAATACCATATACTAATTGAAATGGGGACATCTCAATGGATCTTTTGTAAGTAACTCTATCAGCCCACAGAGCATCATATAACTTTAAATTCCACCCTCTTTGATTTTCATCGACCAACTTCTTAATGATGGAGATTAAATTTTTATTACTTAACTCGGCGTACCCATTTCCTTGAGGATAATAATTAGATGATGAGCAAGACTAATGCCATGATCATAGCATAAGAGAGTGATTTCAGCAGAAGAAAAAGAACTAGCATTGTTAGTGACAATTTTCTTAGGTACTCCAAACCTTACTAAAATATTCTCCTTCAAAAAGTTACACATAACCTTAGTGGTAGTATGTTTCACTGGAATAGCCTCCACCCATTTGCTAAAATAATCCATAGCACTTAGTATGTGTGTGTGTCTTATACTACAACTTATATTGATTGACCCAATAAAATCTAACCCCCATTGTTGAAAGGGATCATCAATTACCACGGGTTTCAAAGGTAAAGCAACAAGCTATGGTCTACCAATATATTTTCAACACTTTTCACATTTTGATACCCAATTATAAGCATCTTTGAGCATACTTGGCCAATAAAATCTATGACATAAATTTTGAAGGCTATTATAGAGCCAAAAAAATGTCCACCACATGCTTCATTATAAAAGAATTCCAATAACCTCTTTTGCTATTCCCTATCAACACACCTCAAGAAATTCCCATCAGCACCTTTTTTATACAAGTTCCCTTGCCATAGAACATACTTGATTTCTTTAAGTTTTAGGTTCCTCTTTTTTCTTGATGATAAATGTGATGGGAAATAACCATAGGCCAGATAATAAGAGATATCAAAAAACAATCATCAGTTGAATGCTTGTAAATAGTACCAACGAAACTCTTCTTCTTCAACTGGTTTACTTTCAGCAATCATTTTGGCTAGTCCCTTTCCCCTCACTAGATTAGTGGGCTTAATATCTAGATCATATTCTTGGATCTGAGCTACCCAAGACCCTCTTTTATTGCACCCAACATATTTTTGAGTAAGAATACCTTTTACAGTAGTTTCAGGAATGAAAACAATATTTTGAGATTGAAGAATGTAAAACCTAAAACTCTTAAGTGCCTTCACCACAGTGTATGCATATTTTTCTAGAGGAGAGTACTTAAGCACATATTTTTTTAGAGGATTACTCATGAAAGAGATAGGGGCTTCTATACCTTGCTCATTTTTTTGTAGCAATATGGTTGACAAGGTGTGCTCAAAGGAATAACTATATATGATAAAATCTTTAGTAAAATTAGGATGAGCCAAAGTAGGAGCATTTTCAATTATAGTTTTAATATCTGAAAAAGATTTTTTTCCTTCATAAATCCATTTGAACACTGGGTGATCCTTCATCATATTAGAAATAGGCTTTGTTAGCTTAGCAAAATTAGAAAAAAACCTTCTCAAAAAGTTCACTTGACCAAAGAAAGATCTGATACCATCCTTATTGGCGGGTAATCCCAATTGCATGACTGCTTTCACCCTCTTTGGATCTATCTTGATTCCATCCTTTGAGAAAATATGACCTAATATTTTCTTCTTAGTTACAACAAAAATGGACTACTTAGGATTTAAATAGATACCTACCTCTCTGCAGCACTGCAATACCACTTCTAAATCATGTAGGTGATCAACTCTCTTCTTAGAAAAAAATGTTAGATCATCCAAATAAATTACTATAATTTAATTCCTTAGATCACCAAAAGATAAGTCCATAGCCCTTTGAAAATTTCCCCCTACATTAATGAGACTGAATGGCATTCTATTGTAGGAAAAAACACCAATAGGCATAGTGAATGTCATCTTATGTTGATCTTCTAGAGCTACTTCAACTTGATTATAGCCTAAAAAGCCATCGAACATGGACATCATTTCAGAACAAACAACTATTTGTATAATATGATCCATCACCAGTAGAGGGTAGTTGTCTTTAAAGGATGCCTGATTTAAATTTATGAAATCAACATGTATCCTTATTTCTCCATTGTTCTTTCTAACAGGGACTATACTGGCCACCCAAGTGGACTGATGAATAGGATAAGTAATTATGGCCTTAAGCATTTTATCAATTTCATTGAAAATAGCCTCTGCAATCTTAGGATTGTAAGTTTTTTGCTTCTGCCTATAAGGCGTAGCACTAGGTTTTAGTGGAATTTTATGCTGAAATTCTCCATTCCTCAACTTCTTTAAATCTGTAAAACACCATGTGAAAAAATCTATGTACCTTGTCAATAGGGAGATCAGTCTCTCCTCTTCTTAAGAACAATACTTTTTAATGCACACAATCTTACGATTGTCTTTTGTACCAATATTCACCTTAAATCAAATTTAGGAAATGTTTCGACAAAGACTTTTCCTTTTTGTTTCAAATATTGATCATGTCTATTGAACAAATGTTCAAGAGAGACAAAACCCTTTGGGATTTTATTACCTTTCAATTGAATAAATTCAATTTTCTTTCCACCAGGAGCAATAATATCACCTTCTAAAACATCATTGTTTTCATCATTGCTACATTCAAAATAAATGTGAGAAAAGGTTTCAACTTTTTCTAAAAATTCAATAATCTATAGATCATTATTGAACACTTGCCAATGATTTACATTATCAGGAACACTAGGCCTATACATAATTTCAATTTTGTAGGACTCATCTTTGAAATTTGGATGCAACAAAGGCAATGATGTTGAAATTGCTAAGGAATCAACCCTAGCATTGTGCTCCCTAGGGACATATTCTATTGAAAAAGTATCAAAATATCCTATACAATCCCAATCTCTATTCCTATAATGCTTGAGCTGGCCATTTTTCATAATGTACATCTTCCACACTTACTTCACTAACAATTCGACATCTCCCATAACCCTTAATTGTTTGATACCTTTTTCTTTAGCTACACTTAGACCAATCAATAAAGTTTCATACACGGTTGTGTTATTCATATTAGAAAATTCTAATTTGAAAGGAAAGGGAAATTTATAGCCATCAGGCGAAATTAAAACCACTCCAACACCTAATCCAATACTGGCACAACTTCCATCAAATTTGAGTGTCCATAAATCATTTACTAAATCATGGTTGATAGAGTTTAAACCTTCTCCTTGATCAAAAGTGCACATATAGGTTCCTAGCCCAGTTTCAACAAATAAAATATCTCCCCTTGGATCACCAGACTTTAAGATAATAAACATGGCCTTAGGTTCAGGATTCAAACAAATTTTCTTCCCATCCAAAGGTATCAAGGTGTGAGACCATTACATCTAGATTTCTTCATCCAAATCTTTACAGAAGCTCCTACTCAAGAGAATGCCATAACTAGCAGGGATATTAGCAACCAATATAGTTAATTTCAACCTCTTTTTAGGGAAAGCAACCAGGACTACTTGAGCATCTTTAATTTGACCAATAATAGGAACTGGGGACCCATCCATGGAATAACATTTACCTTGGGAAGGGGTATAAGACAACCCAATGCTTTGGCTATTTGAGTAGGCATTACATTTTCAGAAGCCCTAGAATCAATAATACAATTACTTAGCCTAAAGACAATGATATATAATGATATATAAAAGGGTTTTGGTTTCATGAAAGGATTTTTTGGACTCAAATATTTATCTATGGTATTGTAGAAAATATGATTCTCAAGATTGGATTCACCACTACCAGAAATTTGGGTATTACATTGGGACGGTGAAGGCTCTTGTTTAACATATTTCACTAACCTATCCAATTTAGAGGGATTGAGTCTCAAGTATTCAACTTGTGAAATTTGAATCTTGGTATTCTTGCAAGACTCAACTATATCAAATGAAATAGAGGAAAGAGGGGAAAAATATGAAGAAGATGGTACCTCAGTTTGCATAGTATTGGGAGAATTTTGCTCTTGCTTCTTCTGCCTCGTCAAAATGTACTTAGGGGCCGAAGATGAGCCAACAACCTGATCAGCTTTGGCATGTTGTGCTCTAGTCAGAATAGCACAATTAGGATAATTGATTTTTACATATACATCTTCTCCTGCTTCGGCCTTTGATACAAACTCAAAAAAGTTCATGCCAACATCATTAGATGGACTAGGTTCTTCCACATATGGTTCAACAATATGTTCATTCATTGAAAGAATTTTCATGAATCTAATCATCTCAAGACAAGTAGCTCCATTATTATCTAAAATAAAATGGAAATTACAATGACTCCCCTTACTAGAGGAAGAAGGACCTTCAATTGTCAGCTTTTCATTTGGAGCAGGAAATGAAAGCGTCTTGTTAGGAGTTCCTTGGTAATTCCTGGAAATATCTTGATAAGGTGTATGTGTGGAACCTTTTGGAATTTTCCTCTTAAGATAAGTAATGTCATTAGCCAATATTTGAATGAATGGATTAGTAGAATTTGATGGTGAAGGCTTACTAGTTTGTAATTCTTTTTTCCATTTTCCAAAGATAATCAGATCATCTTCTATTGATACAACCCTATTTTGTGCAACAACTAAATCAGCTACACCTTCCCTTTTAATAATGAAGCTTCGAACTAGTGGAAGAGTGTTAATGAACATTGCTTTCAACAATTCAACACCAAGCCTCATGTTTGCATTAATTTTGTTATATGAGTATGTGCAGGATCATGATGGGCCAAAATGTGGTGATATGATGGGTATGTGGTTGTTGAGATTTTTTTACCAAAAATTGATCAAATGAAAAGGGTTTTTAAAGGAGATTCTTAGCTTTCTACCAATATAAATTATGCTTTACTTTGACTTTAATAAATAAATACTATTCATTTTCTATTTGAATTATGACTAAAGTCCTGATTGATAGGTTGATTGAAAAACATCTATAGCTTTCAAACGATCACATTTTTGAATCTAAAACATGACATTCTATGCTTTGCATACTATAGTATTAAAAAAAAAATTGAATTTCATGAAGTTTTGACCAAGTTAAGGTGGTAAGACATACAATTTTTAATATTTTTAAAATTTGTAATTAAAAATTCATAATTAATTATTTACTTGGAAAAAATTACAAAAAAATATGCATCACATTGGGACATGAGTCCTCTACTTATATCTAAAATCTTATAAAAAAATATTATCATTTTATTGTGGTTAGGGTGGTGAGACAGACACCTATTTCTTATTTTTCCCCTAAAATTAAAGTACTATTGCATTGAAATTTCAAATTTTCACCAAATAGACATATATATTTTTAAACTAAACCTAGTAGTTTAGAAACTACATTCAATTTTCTACATATTCTATTCTTACATATTTTTGAAATAATATAGATAACATATTCAAATTTTTATGTCAAGTTTCCTAACTCTAATTTTTCTAAATTTTTTGCTACATAAGGGCATGTTTTTTCCATGATGATCATGCACATACCCATATAACTTATTAAACTTAGCCATAAAATCCCCCATTGGCTCATTAATTTCTTTCTTCATTGAACCCAATTGAGCAACCAAGACTTGATCCTATTTTGCAGACTTAAACCTGTTCTCAAATCTTGTCTTGAAGTTAGCCCAATTGTTAATAGATCCATTGGGAAGAGAATAAAACCAGTCAGGTGTTGCATCTATCAAAGATTCTACAAAGAGTCACATAGCAACATCCTCATGTTGTATTGCAAGAATAAAAGAGGTGGCAAAGAAAGCTTTGTTATGTTCATCAGGAGAAACTTTTCCATCCCCACTAAATTTGGGTATGATCTTTCCTAAACCTTTGGGTAAGTCATGGAGTTGTGCACTGACTCCAAAGGTTAGAGGACCTATGACAGTCCCCCATGTGACTGGTTGTGCCATTACTGGAGGAAATTTTGCTTGTGTAGGAATGGTAGTACCACAAAAAATAAGTGCTTGGTAAGATATTTTTGGAATACATGCTACACTAGGTTTAGGAGGAGGAGGAGAAGATGGTCTGTTGATAAACTTGAATTTTCAGGTGGGTGGAAAATATGAAAAATCAACATTTTCTAAAAACTTGAAATCTTTATCCGCAAGTCCCTTTTTCTTATCACTCCTAGCATACCCTTTAGAGTCCAGGTTTTGACAAGACAATAATAGACCAATGGAGTCACAACCCTTTGTTTATTGAGGGTTTCGTAGAGGGTTTTTCCTATTGTTTACCTAATTTCTAGGAGCCTGTGTGGGAGGGGCTCTTACTCTTCTAGTTGGAGGTGGTATATTTTCTATGAACATAATCTCCTAAGTGTTCTTAAAGTGAATAACCTTTTCTCTAATAATATCTTCAAGTTCCTCCTCTTCTAATACTTCATTAACTATGTGATACTAATAGTCAATTCTTCTCTACTACCAAGCAAGTAACCTAAGACCAATAATTATATCTTCTTAATCACCAATTAACCAATCTATGCTAGGCTGAAGGACAAGAGCATTACGCCTCTAAAGAACAATTGCTAGTATTCATAGAGCAACCCATTATACAATTTTCTTTTAAGTTCTCCCTAGTAGAGTCGCCAAAAATTTGTTGGTTGACAGATTTATCACCTAACTCTATATTCTCACACTCAAATGTGACAAATGTAACCATAATTGAATCGACAATCATATAATTCACAAAATGATTCTCTGCTTATTTTAGAAGGTGGCAGCTACCTTTGTTTGATATTCAAGGAATAATTTTTATCTTTTATTTTTTTTAACTAGAAAGCAAATAAAGGTAGCATCTTTTATCCAAAAATATTTAAAGGTATTCAACAATTTCATATAGTAAAACTGAAAATACTTCACAATTTCAATGAAATCCAAGATCACCACAAAACTCTTATTCGCATATAAATGATACTACAATGATTCAACAAATTGAAATATCTATTATCCCAATCATAGGTTAAACACTGGCAGAACATTCAACATAAGAAGAACAAATTTGTACACCATAATTCAAAGATTACGCATGCACAAATTCCACCATTATCTTCTATATAAAAATAATAGACAACAAATATTCAGATAACAGAGTTTGTTCTAATGAGAAAATCAATGTTTTCCCAAAGGATCCTAAGCATACCAGCCGAATTCATATTTAAAGCACAAATAGATAGTCTTGGTAATGGTTTCTTGAAAGTAACTATACCAAATTATTAAAAGAGTTTTAAACTTAAAGAGCCAAAATAAAGAGAGTATCATGAAATACTAAAATTAATTACACATCATCTCCCACCGCCTCAACTTCTTCATCTTCCAAATTTTTGACAACTTGTTGTTGCAACTACTTCTCTTGTGCCTTCATCCTAGTTTTGTAATCCCTGTACATGGAAATAATTGCAAGCGATTCTTTGCTCCCTGGTGTAGCAGTAATTTGTAATCCGATTCTTACTTGAGTTAGAGCTGCTTCAGACTCATTCAATGTGTCAAACATCCTACTCACCTCTATTTTAAAGGAGGTGAGGTGAACTTGTAGTCTACTTAGCTTTGAGAAAGATTCTTTAGTCATGGTGGTAGGGTCAATCATTTCCTTGTTGAATATTTCTCTAAATTTTAGATAAACCTCCTTTGAGTCTAGAATTCTTTCATCAAATTCATCAATTATCTCTACCAAGTTTCAAGTCATCAAAAATTCCCTTTATTTCCACTAATATGTCATGGTATCTCTCAAGTACTCAAAAATTTCTTTTACCAAAGTATCATATATGTTCTATTTCCGCTATAATGCATTGGGCCATGATGGATCTAATTCTTTTGGATCACCTACAATTTGTTCATTGGCCAGTTTCATACGATCCATAGAAATCAATTCTTTAACCTCCTGAGAGAGCACATAGAGACTAGTACGATCCTTTTAGATTTGTCATAGCTCTACCATCAACTCCTTCCTTTTTTCAACCATTTGAGTATAGAAAAATATAGAATTATTGATATAGAGGATAGTTTCTTCAAGCATATCATCAATCCATTCACTAATTTTTTTATAATTTCTCATTTTCTTTCTAATTAATTGCATTGTGGACTCATTAATGATCCCTAATTGAGAACTTTAATCTTCACTGGATATAGAAGGTACTATAGAAGAAATAAAGTTCTTTAAATCAAGAACTTGTGTTTGCAATGCCACTTTTTCCTTCCTTTCTTCTTTTACTCGCTTGATCAAAGCATTGAATGAATAGTCAGCATGATATATATCCCCTTCAAGTGTATGGGGTCCCATATCAACATGTGTGATCTTATAATCAATTACTGAACTATCTCATTTTCATTCAGATCTTTGATAGGATTAACAATTTCCAACACTTGATTACCAAAATTGGGATCAATCAATATCCTTGAAATCTTCTGAGCTTTCTTTGGTCTTGAAGAAGTTTGGAGCAGCTTTGTAACTATATCTACTCCAACTATTGTTGTAGGAGTGTACTTACTCTTTTTCTTTACTATTTTTCTCAACCATACTAGAGAAGTTTCAATCAAAGCAAAATTCTTATTATCTAGAGCAATTTTTCTAGTCTCACTAGGAGTAATAGGTATGTTTTCCATTGGAGAAGAGAGCACCTCAGACAATGGGTGGAATGTATTATCCTCAACAATATGCTTGAAAATAGCATCTGGATCCTTAGACACAAGTTTTTTTTACTAACCTTCTTTTTGGGAACAAGAGTGGATGGGCTATCTTTCTCACATATAGATTTTAGTTTAACCACCTCTTCTAGTTTCTCCCCATCACCTCCAAATTGCAAATTTGCATTAGAAGACCTTGTAGCCATTCTCCCTGAGGATATTCCAACTGTAATTGTCTTAGAAGACCCTTGTTCATTTTTCTAATAAGACCTTGGTTCTTGTGTAGAACCTACCACTTGTCACCATTTTCCTTCCAAGCAATCCTGAGTTCTCTTCATGACTGGGGCAGCTCTTATATTCATATCCAAGACTTCATTCTCATTCCAGTCGACTTTGGGATGTGACTTATCAGACAACTTCTCATATTTAGGGTCAATGACCACCGAATCGTCAATTGTGCCCTCAAGAATTTTGAAAGGTAGGCCAAAATCCTATATTTGTTTGAGGGTTAATCTCATTTAATCTCTTTTTAGGACTTCATTTTCATCAATGCAATCCTCCCAGAAATCCTCAATAGTGGGCTGATGTTGATATGAATTTCCTCCATATAAATTCTTCTTAACAAAACCCTTGCTGTCAAATTTATCCCTCATAAATAAATGTTGGATATTATATTCTTTAAGAAGGACTTCAGCACACTTGGCCATTTGATTACTTTTGCATGTGAAAGATGGAGTTTTTAACGGGAAAGGATACCCCCATTTTCACATGCCCACGTATTTCACATTAACAACAACCATTTGTCTACAAACTTTTGGGAACACTAGAAAATCTTTAGGATATCTGGTTAATTTCAATGGGGTTTTTTCAAAACCACCTATCCTCAAATAGGAAAATCTATCAAAATGAACATAAAAACTTGAAAATTCTAACATCAGAGACATTGATTCAGCAGAATAACACACTTGAGGATTCCCATCTAATGTCCTTGCAGATTCCATTAAAAATGCATCATTAACCAAGGAAAAATCTCCCATTCTGACTTGTTGAGTAAACTGTGGGTAGCACTTATACATAGGCATGCCAGAAGTTGGGGGTATTTGTGGTTTCAATCCCATCCAGAATGACCTCTGACTAGCTATAACATATGTTAAGCAAGATCATAGATGAAAAGTAGTTCTCTGAAAATTGATCAATTGTTCATTTAAATGGAAGAAAATTATCTTGGCCCAATTAATGTATACATTTTCATCACATACATCCAAAATAAATTGACACATCCAGTCCTCGAATGACTCAATTTTTGCATTCCCAACAATACGTTGCAACAAAGCAATAACATCTACAATTTCTCCTTTGAAATGCATTCTTTTGAGTTTAGCGGGTAGCTATGACTTACCTCTTTTTTCTCATTTCAACCACCCTTTGGCCATAGAATTATTGCACCAACTTTCATTGACTTTGAAGAATTCACCGGCTCTTACAATAGACATATCTTTCATGAGAGCTTTCTCTAGAATCCTTAGTGTGTTAGAAATGGTTCCAAGGGAAATTCTAGCAACAATGGTCTCGTCCACGACTTTGATTTCTTGTTTCTCTTGAATGTATCTCCTTGCACATGCACTAATTAAGTCCACACTGAGAATAGCTTCTAGAAAATCCCCGGTGTGAGATAATCCACTTTCCAATATCTCCGCGCTAATAAAATTCCTCTTATGACTTTCCAGGCCCACCCATAAATCTTCCAACTTAAAAGATCCCAGCTCAGTGTCTCTCATGTGGAGCTAGTGGTTTTCAATTCCTGAATGCATGAGCTCACAATACACAAAAAATCACTTGTACACCTAAAGAAATAATTGTAGATGATAGGGGTGCTATTTCAAGCTCGACCAAATAAATTTTCATCACCTTAAGTTGTACAAATGATAGGACATGTGTTTGGTGATGAATTAATAGGGCACTTTTTTTAAATCCTTGGTAAAGCAAACCCTAAGATTTGTGTGCCTTACAAAATAATTTATATGAAATCTTTGGGTTGTACTGTATGATTCATTAAATGCATTAGCGACACCTCAAAACATGTGGGTGCACAACACATTACCTTGTCATGGAAAACTAGAACTTCACAACCTAAATTCAGGAGATACAAAGTTATGAAAACCTTCAATTTCTTGACTTTACAATAGATTGACTCACTTGACGCCACTAAAGACAAGTTGAACTATCAGGAAGTTAGGAAAAATAGAAGCCCGATGACAAAGCTAAAAACACATAGTGCCAACAACTTAGGTTTCAAAGCTCCTTAAATGTGCAACAAGAGGTTAGGGAATTTAGAGGAACTTGCGACCAAGACTAGAATGAAGGAAAAATTTAAACTTAGGTGAAAAATAAAAGATTGAAGCCTGAGGAAGACAAATTTTGAAGGGATATGATATATAATATACCTATATGTAATAGTACTTAGATGCAAGTTTCTGAAGGTGGGCTCTAGTATTCTTAGTTGTTGACTTAGGAAAGGTACCAATTTTTAGATAATAAAATATCAACACATACCATTCACTATAGATTTTTGTAGTGATTGCTAATATCTCATCTATTTTATACTCAATCAAGGGTTTCATAATTGTGTGGATGAAAAATGTGAAATATTTTTAAGGATCTTGAGTGGATATCATAGAATTTGGGCTCACCATTGCATCTGCATGCCTATTATCTTTTTGTGGAATGTTATCAATGGTAAAAAAATCAAACTTCTCTAATAAAGTTGTATACACCTAAAATCGGTCAAGACAATCAATTAATTAAATATAAGTTATTTAATTAAATAACCCCTTTAATTCGTCTAATTATAAATAAATTCCAAATTTATTTATATAGTTCACACTTCTAATTTTTCAATCTAAAATCACATTCTTCTATTTTAATTAAATAAACAAATTCACATAGTTTGTTTATTTTAATTAATAATCTTTTCACTAAATTTAAATGCCCAATTTGAATTTAGGCACATGTCTACAACTTTTCCTCTTTCCAACTCATCAAGTGTCACATCTATTTAAATATGTCTAATATTTAAATTGCATTATTCTCAACCAATTCCAAAATAAACTTTGGACACTTGGCTCTTTCACACATTTTATTCTCTCATACATTTGGCATGTTTCCCTTGGTCAAGGGAACATCTTCCATGGTTCTTTCTAACTTCTTCCATCTCCATCATTCATCCCTCATGCTGAAATCTTGATTGTCAGTTGTTGCCACATCACAAGATTCTTTAGAAATCCTATAAATACAAGCCCATTCTATAGCATTTTACATCCCATCTTTGAGTAAACTTATTATGCAGGAATCACATTAGAGCATTTGGAGCATTTAGAGTTTGAGCATAGAGCATTGAGGCATTTAATATTTAGAATTTTTTTATCATTTTAGTTTAGTATCATGGCTTAAGTTTAGTATCTGCATTTTCATTATCATCTTAGCTATCAAATAAACTAGTTTTATGATTCAAATCTTTAATGTAATATGTTTCATTTCTTGTGTGATCTTATTTACTTTACACATTTTACCTCACACATAAATTGGTGCCCACCATGGGGCCCAACCCCATTTTTAGAAATTTCTAGAAAAGTTATTTTGTAGATTTTGGATGTGAACTTCTTTTAGCGTGACTATGATTTTTTGCAACGCATACAAAAGATATTTTAGCACATCTAGCATCTGTTTCGATGCATCCAGAGGATCTTTCAACACATCCATAATTTGTTTCGGTGCACACAATAGTTATTATAGCACATAGAATAGTTCATTTAGTGCATACAAATAATCTTTTAGTGCATATGATGACTGTTTTAGCGCATCTAGTTAATTTTGTAAAATTTTAAAATTTTTGAGAACTAACTGAGGTTTTCTATTTTGCAGGTGCATAATACGTTCTTCAAAGGAAATATTATGAAACTAATGATGATGTATACATGGGTTAGAGCTTTTATTTTCTTCATTTAATTAAATTAGGAACCTAGTTTAATTAGAACGTTAAAGAACCCCTTGTCTTTCATGCTTGAAGTGATAGGTCTATGCTCTCCCCTTAACTAGGTGACTAGAATACCAGACTTACTATTTTATGCTTTATTAACTGTTTAGAAGGCCTTTCGTAGTGGAAAAAATTACTCACCCTATGGGAACGACCTAAGTGGGAAAAACTAAAGCCAAGTTTTCCAACACACTATAATAAAAAGAAAATTTGGGGAAAGTCTGCAATTCGATGGTAGTGTGCAAGATAACCATCCCCAAAGCCTTTGTTCTAAAGGTTGGGAGGTCTCCTAAGGGATTTTATCATTTTTCACACCAAACAGAAACCCTTATTATGAACCTTAGTGTAGAAGCCAACCGAGTCATTCTCTGAAAAATTCTAATATCATAGTTCAAGGGGAGGGAAAAATCTACCCCCAAGACACTCACCATATAACTATTAGAGATGCCTGGCCAAAAGTGGAGGATTCAACTTTGGTTAAGACTTGGGAAAGGATAAAACATGGGCACCCTCTAGGGGGTGACACGACTATGTGAGCTGACATAGTTTTAAGATGTGGGTTGTGGTATTTTAAGTGACCCTTGAAAATAGAAAAGTGCTTGAATTGTCTTCTCTTGTGTTATACCTATGGAAATCAAAGAAATCAAACCATATTCTTGAATACATACTCAATGTTTAGTTCCTAGGTGCAAACAATTGTTTGACAACTTGTTGTTGTGTTTGGAGTCACAATTCAAGAAATCATAGAGTTAAAGAACTTAATTCACATAATTTGAAAACTAGAAACCAAGAAAAATTCATTGTTCAATTGATTACACCGTAGAAACACTCATATTCAAAGAAAAACAACTAGATAGACTGTCAAAAACACTGAAAACTTCTAGTTTAGTGCATTCATTCACTCTTCTAGCACATCCATTACTTTTTCTAGTGCATCACTAGATTTTTCCAGTGCATCTAGTCCATTTGCTAGCACATATAGGTCATCTTCCAACACATTGGTTCCATATTTCAATGCATTTGTAGATCCTTTTAGCGCATTCACTTACAAGATACTCAATCAAAATCACATCTACGAGGGGAATTCTAGTGCATCTTTGGCATATTTAGGCCCATATAACCCATTGTCTAGTACATTTGAGTCATTTTCTAGTGCATTGAGAACATATTTTAGCACATCTAGTACATTTTGTAGTGCATCTCGTGCTTTATTTAGTGCATAGAGTTATTTTTATGGTGCATCTTGGGTATAGTCTAGCGCATTTAGTCTATTTTTTGTGCATATGTGCAATCTTTTAGTGTATACATACCTTATTTTAGCACATATAGTAAATGAAAAACCAAAGAGCTAAATTCCCTATCTGTTCATTAGTTTGAACCAGAATTAAGGATCTTTTCCAGAACATAAGCATTCCTCAGCCACAACAGAATCTTAAAATTGTTGAAACTGACACTTACGAGTGAAATTTATCCAAACTAAACCAATATCTAACATCTTAAAGTGTTTAAATACAAAACCATCATGGCTAAGGCTAAAGGAAATTATTTTCATAGATTTCATCAACCTAAAATAGATGAGGATTAATTGAATGCTTTAACTCAGCAAATACAAAACCTTAACCAATAGATGATCATCGACATGCAAAGGGAAACCATAAAGATATATTTTCTACTAGACATTTGTTCTTATTCCTCTGATAGAAATCTGTACATGACACCTTCTCCACCAACAACTAGATCATCCAAATTCAATGTCTTTGAATTCTTACAAAACTTAAATCAGAAGCCCAAATTTTAGTCCTCAAACACAAATGATATTGAACAATCTTACCATGTCATGCATCTATCTTCATCTCCCATAAGTCAAAATAAATCTCAAGATTCTTTCACCCAAGTTAATGATTCCATCCAACCACCTTCATTTATCATACATTCTGCATCTATTGATTCATGTCAATCTCTTAGTCCAAACCATGCTAGCATAGACTCCTTTACACATCGAGATCAAACCATTATTTCCACTTCATCCAATGATATCAAAATGCCACAAGTTCTTCAAATCTTTGACCAAGACCCCATCTCTCAAGAATTCTATGATGATCCCCTCCTTTCACTTTTCATCCACAATGGTTCCTTTCCATATCAAGAGAAAAATATTCTTCCAAGTCCTCCTTTCACCATATCTAATGAATCCATACCTTCTCATGATTCTATTGCATCCCAAGAGCATGATAATTATTCCATCCTATCCAATGATGACCTACCTTCTCATGATCAAGATATGCTTTCTACAAAATCTCATGATTCCCTTCCTCATCAAGATTGAAAGATAGGCTTCCATCCAAGGATATCCCTTCATTCCATGAGGATGTTCATCCTTCTCAAGATCAAGATATGCCTTTCACACCACCACATGATGATTCCACACCTAATAAAGAGCAAGCTACTCCATCTTCTACACCTCATGATCATTTTTCAAGTCAAGATCAAAACACTCCATCACCCCCATGTGAAGATCCTATCACACCTATACTAGCCATCCATGATCCTCACACCTACAAATTAGGATCCTCCACCTTTATCCACTTTGGTTTATTTCCAACACCTATCCTTTCATTCATATCATATCCTCCCAAAAATGGACTTGCATCTTGTTTAGCAAACAATACATATCCCATTGGTAAACGAATTTGTCAAAGCATGAACTACAAAGGACAAGGATTAGGCCCTCATGAAAAAGGTATCTTAGAGCCCCTTTTTGCTCAAAAAATCCTATATTACCATGTCCTTGGTTATACACCTAAGTGTCCTAGTCCATAAAACCTACCATCTATCTTAGGTCCTCATCGTAATCCACCAAACCTTCCATCTATCCTAGGTCCTCATCCTAGTTCATCAAACCTTCCATCTATCCTAGGTCCATATCCTATTCCTTAAGAACAACAAAGGAACACATCCTTGATTCCCTTTGAAAATTCTACCTCCAACAACTCATCCATGATACCTCCATACCATTCATCTCCATCCATCTCTCCTATTGCTCTTGGAAGCAATTTGGGTGACATATGTCAAAAGGTTCCATATCAAAATTCACATGTATCAAAGGATCAACATGTCTCCTCAAAGAGGCAAGCAAAAATAAAAGAAAATTTGATCCACAATAAAAATAAAAATAAAAAAGTCCACAAAGGCCCATCAAAGTAAAAAGAAAAATTTCCAAGACCAAAAAGGTCCATAAATCAAAGGGAAATTTCTAAAGGCCACAAAGGTCCGTCAAAGAAAAACGAAAAATTTCCAAGACCACAAAGGTCTATAAATCAAAGAGAAAAATCTCAAAGGCCACAAAGGCCCACAAAGAAAATAGAAAAGTCAAAAATCATGTGGATTCCTAAAAGTCCCATAGAAGCAATAAAATGTAAATTGACATCCAAATTTGTTAATCCAAAAGCTTCCTACAATCTTCCATTTAAAAACATCTCACCTTCCAAATCCATTTTTCCTCCATCACTCCACCACCCTCCAAGGTGTGTTACAATGTTGATCATGCCATCCTTTCCATGTATCCATCAACAAACCTTTCATGTCACGACCCCTATTTTGAAAAAGTAATTTATAATTCAATATTCTCATTTTAAGGCATCTAGTATTCAATTTATTGAATGAGTATATTATTCACATGTTTAATTAAAATAATTAATAGTGGAATAAAAGAGCAAGGAAATAAAAGAATTAATTATTATTATTATTTTAATTAAATAATAATTCTTATTATTTAGGATAATTACTTTATTTGCAATTGATAATTATTTCAAATGCAATTAAAATGGTATTTATTTAATATTTACTAAGGATAAATATTTGGAAAAATAAATCAATAAATAAATAAATAAAATAAATAAATCTTATAATTTATTTTCAAAATTCGGTTGGAAATCGGGAAAGGAAACACACGATTGTTTTCACAACTTTCTTGTTTTGTCTGCAACATATAACAAAAATATATGGTTTCTTGATCATCATTTTTCTTTACAAGAAATTTAACAGAAAAGCGGTGTTGGTTAGAGGCATTGCAAAGTACAGTAAATTATAATGGTGAAAAGATTAGAAGAAGAAAGAAGAAGAAAGGAAAATTATACAAAAAGTGAATTCTGGAGGTAAGAACTAGAAAGAAAAGAAGAAGGGAAACTCAATCCGATGACAATATCCAGGTTTTTGAATCCTTACCCTTGCATTTATACTTCGAAATGAGAAGATAATTGATTGTGTTTTGAAAAGTTGATTTTCTCTCTGGAAATTGTTTGTGTAAATTTATTATTTTTGGATGTTGTGTGTTTAAATTTTCTAAAGATTTTCATCCTTATGGCTATACAAATATGAACATTCTTCCCAATATATATATATATATATATATTTGTAAACCTTTGTATAGATAATTTTATTCACAGATAGAGATTTTTGTTTATCTTTAAATCAAAATATTGATTTAGATTTTGATAACATATATATTATATTAATATATACAAATATATACCTATATTATAATGTATATGTATATGTATATATTTAATTATACCATACTCATATATCAAAAAAAAAACCTGGTGGAAAACTCTCTTATTATTGTAATTTAGATGTATTGTATGCTGAAATAAAAATAGGAAAGATAATATTCTATATGTTTTATACATGGCATTCTTTCAAAGGATATGAATGTGCTATCTATATTTCTCAACCTTCTTTCTAACTACCTATGCATGCCAATCTATTTTTGTTGCAACACTTGAAAATAGAATATTAAATAACCTCCTTGATTCTACGGGCAATCTATTGCTATTGCAGCACTTGAAAATATAATATTAAATATCCTCCTTGATTCTACAGGAAATCTATTGCTGTTGCAACACTTGAAAATAGAATATTAAATAACCTCCTTGATTCTACAGGCAACCTATTGTCGTTGCAGCACTTGAAAATAGAATATTAAATAACCTCTTTGATTCTACAGGCAATCTATCATTGTTACAACACTTGAAAATAGAATATTATCAATATCTGAACAAACTTGAGAACTGGCAGTGAAGTCCAAATTCCAAACTTCAATCTTGAGTGCATTTTGGAAACTCACCTTAATAAATTGATCTGTCCCATTGAATACATCTTTTGCAAGTCCTTCTAGTTTGTGTTATTTTTTCCATTCTAAGGCTGCCATAAAATATGAATTTATAAATGGATTTGTGTGTGTGTATATATATATATATGTTTGTGTATATATGTGTATATATATGCATACTTTTAAATATGTTGACATTCAGTAATTTAGTGGGTAATTTTGATATTATATACATAAACTTTTGGGTATTTTCTTTTATTTTTGATGATAATAAGATATGTTTATTTAAGATGAAGGAATAAACATTAAATCTGATTTGGAAATATATATATATATATATGATATTTTTATAAGTTGATATAACTTTGTGTTGAATTGTTTCACTTTTGAGTGTCTGTCCAAATATATATATATATATATATATATATATATATATATATATATATATAATGCTGATTGGTGGATGTTCTTTTAAAATTATATACTATGTTATTAGTAACAGAATATTGGATACCTTGAATGTAAATAGGGAAGAACTCATTTTGTTTATAATTGTTTTTACCAGTTGATGCATATTGGAATGGTAGAACAAAAATAAGCTCATGTAAAACTAGATGTAAATTTTATCTTCTTGTAAGTTACTTTTAATGCAAGTAAATAGTGAATTTAGGAAATATAATGAGTTTATGAATGAATGCATGAATTAGTGAATAAAGAACTATATGCAACTTGTGCAAAATTATTTATTATTTCCTTGTAAGGTGACTTTAGTTCTAATTTTTGGCACTTTATCATGTAACATGGGACATGGAACCTGTAGGCCTTTGCACCTGTATCACTTATCTCTTTCTCCTAAACACCATGACATAAACTTTGTTAAGCAACATTTACACCTTGAAGGTAACCCATGCTTCATAGAACATTGATTGATGTTTTTCCTATGAAAGATTTGGAGATCTAAGAAAAACATAACTTATTTTAAGTATAATCATAGTTTTCTCTATAAAATTAATTGTTGTTTGTGGTTGATATCTCTTAGTTAATATCTAGACTTAATGGATGAAATCACTGTAGTAAGGTTTAATGAATATTTCATTTTTATGAATACAATAGGGATGGCACCAACTGTCGTGTGTGTTCCATGTCATCTTTTTCTTAATTTTCAGCAAGAGTAGACGTGCATATGTACATATCACAAATAGTACTTATTTGAACAACACACTCATATATTCTCTAGCTTATACATGTATTCTCATACATACATGAGCTATACCATCTTAACTCTTGTATATAATTATTCTCTTGTATTTGGGACCTCTATGAATCAATGAGTTTAGTAGTAAGAATTCTTGTTATATTTGCATAGACATGTGAGCATACTAGTAGGCTTAGGATCCCTTCCATGAAGATTTATGAGGTTGGAATATGGATTTTGGCATACTTGTGTGATATTTGAGAGATCATTGGAGGTAGAATGGTCCTCTTTGTAAATACTCAAGAACCATTCATGATAGTGTTGGCACTACCTAAATTTCATATGTAGGGATAATATTACTTCGGTGATACTTGAAAATGTTGTGTATAGAATTATGTGACTAGAAAAATAATTTCCAATGCTCCTTGATATATGAGACACTTATGATATCCAAAATTATGTAATGAATGGTCTTGTCAATGAGACAGTATGACCATTTCTTGTAAGGCATCTTGTAACTATTGAGATTTTGTAGCCAGCAAGGCTCTACCGATGAGGTATTTTAATAAGCCAGTAAGGAACTTTTGACGAGTGGTTTTTCATCCCTACAAGGGTTTTCCACTCATGAAATCTATATGTTATGGATTCCTTGTGGTTGCATTTATGATTTTTCTATCATTTTACAACATTTGAATTTACATGCATTGATGATATGACAAATCTTGTGTTAGACTATATGGCTATATCTTAACATGACATAACCTTGTTTTGATATACTTGATTCATGGATGTATGTTATTCCATTTAAATATAGAGCTGAAAGTAATTAAAGTATTATTTTTTATTCCCTCACCATTTTATAAAGATTTGATTCTATTAAGTTAATTTGGATAGTAAGGAACATAATTGAAATGTGAGATTTTTTGTATGTTACATTTCAACCTCCTATCCATTATCCTATCATACCCTAAATCTACCAACATTTAGGAGTCTAATTTCCCATTTCCATGGTTTATTAGAGCATGTATGTGAGAGATATTTGGTTGTGAAACTTGGTGCTTAAGTCCTTCCATCTTCCTATCATGCATATATGTTATCTTCCACATTTCCCACTTTGATCTTGAAAAATTTAAGGATCTTCCAGAACATCATATATCTTCTCCTATTCACTTTTTCCATATCTTTCATATCATATCCTTCACCTTATCCATATTCCATCCTTCTTTCTAAATACATCCTTTCTTCCCTTCCTTTCTCTTGATGAGGAATAGGGGCAAAGTACTTGGTCCTTGTTTCGTATCTCATCTACTTGATCTTGATCATCTCAATCATTATCATTATCCTAGCCTTCTTCCATTCCACATCTCCTAGCTTATTGAAATCCATGTCTTGTCTTCTTCCTTTGTTCTTGACAAGATTAGGGAAAAATTGGTCATCTCATTTCATCTTAAATGTCCTTCAAAAATCAAAAAAATAAAAAAAGATAATTTTTTTAAAAAAATAATAATAAAAAAAAAATCTAAAAAAGTGTAATAAAACCTCATATACATATCTTGGCATCATAGTCATGTCTCAACCTAGATTGGGGTAAAAATCCTGAACTCACTAGGGGCAATAAAATAAGCACAACAATCATAGTGCAAAACCCAACATTAGACATCAATCACAATCATGAACATATCAATCATCCATATCAAACATCAAATATCTAAATCAATCAAATCAAAAAAAAATTATCAAATAAAAACAAATTTCAATGGATGATGTTCTTTTGGATCATGGTTTTATCACTTTGGCATGAATGTTCAACTATTGTACTTTGATTTTTGTTATCATATCTCTAGAGAAAACTCGATGATGTATTGAACTAGAGGAGCTAGGAAGGAGTATGATTTTTCTTTTCTTTTTTTGTCTATGAGTTACTCATTACTACTATGCAAATTTTCATGAGATGTTCTCTACAAAGTATCACTAATGACATTCCAAATTTTCATAGGAAAATGACTAACTCTTGTCTGTTTACATGAGCAATGCTTGGGTCATCTGATTTTAATTATACCTAGATGCTTGTGTTAACTTGCAATATCAAAAATCATGGAAGTAGTACTTAGGTCAGCATGGTCTAATTATACCATCTATGTTTGTACTCACTTTCAATATTTCAAAGGCTCAATGATGATAAAAAGTATGAAAAATCAACTGTTACAATGACAATTTTTTTATATTACATCAACATAGTTTAGTTAGATTGCATCCATGTTAGCTTTGCATCTGTATTTATTGGTTTTCCAGGGCTGGAACAATTTCACAATGATGTTATCTTTATCATTAATGGATTGAGTACATTTGGAATTAACCAAAAACACATCATTCTCATATAGTTGCATAATTAGTTGCTTCATCATTTGTATACATTACCAAATCATTCATCCATCCATGCATTACATCATAACATCCACATTAGAAAATAAAAAAAGCATTGCATCTCACTTGCATAATCAAAATCATTTCAACTATTATTAATGGATTATGAAAATGGTCCATTAAGAAGATTGAAAGAAATATCGAGTAGAGTAAGATTTCCAAGAAGAAAAAGTGGTTGAGGAACATGACTGGTAAGTAGGTTTCCCTATAAAGATATAATTCCATTATTATGAACATCTAAAACCAATAGTGAAGATAGATATGTTATTACTCAAATCCAATACTAACAAAGGACTAAGTGGATCAACATCTTCATCACATTAACTCACATAAACATCACACATCATTTGCATATTCAAATCCATATCACATAGCATAACACATCATCCATAAAGTATATAGAATCATGAATCATGCATTATCATAACATCATTGCATACATCACATAATCATTACATAAGAATCACATAACCATCACATAACCATCATATAAAAATCATAAACAAATATAACTATGCACCATCATATGATCATTCCATCCATCCATTCACTCATGTGTTAACATTATCATACATTCATCCATTCATTGCATCATCTATTTGCGTTAGAAAAGTATAAAAACATAAAATGCATCACATGTATCATATACACATCATAGAATAATAATGCATGTTTCATAATTTGCATCCATATCATATCATCCCATCATCATATAAGCATCACATAATCATCATAACATAAAAACTAAATGCATCCATCATAGGAATCCATCATGAAATCATAAACACATGTAGATCACTAATCATCGTTCCATATCATATAAATCTCAAAACCACAATGACAAGTATATAATGATATCCAAATGTGTCAAAGAGATACATCAACAAATTGGTAGAAATCACAAAATCTATGACTGAATAAGTGTATGTATCAAGTATCAATACATCATCAAGTCTTTGTACATTAATCAATCATATATTGGGGCATATCAATCAAAGATGATAAACCACATCAACTGATAGTATCTAAATTGGCCTACACTAGATGAAAAATAATGTCCCACATCTTTAGGAAGTGTTCCCTAGACTAAAGAATTCTAAAATCCTCCTATGATCATAAGATATCACAAATCAGCAAATCAATCAATCAACATCAATCAACCTATCAATCTAATCAGCCCCAATGAGATTTTGATCAAATCTCATTGAATTTCCATCATTGACCTTCACCTATCATTTATCCTCACTTATCATGAGGCTAATCTATCAATATCATCAAACATCATCAAATCAAACAATTGGCTAAAGCAATTATCAATCATCAAACACAAGGAGTCAAAAAGGGACTTAATTAATCATTTAATCACCTGGTGGCTTAAACGCCATTTTTCAGGAGTTAAATCATTTCTGGATCATAAAATTTTGAAATCATCATCAAATCATCAAAAAATCATCAAAATTAAAAAATTCATCAATTTATCTCCCGAGGGGGCATATATCCATCAACACATGAAAATTAGCATTTGGGGCATAAAAAAATAAAAATTGTTGGCATCAGCATGAATTTTTTCATTCAAGCAACATGTAAACTCATTACTTCAAAGAGGGGAAAAATGTATACACCTAAAATCAGTCAAGACAATCAATTAATTAAATAAAAGTTATTTAATTAAATAACCCCTTTAATTCATCTACTCATAAATAAATTCCAAAATTATTTATATAGTTCACACTCTTCTAATTCTTCAATCTAAAATCACATTCTTCTATTTTAATTAAATAAACAAATTCACATAGTTTTTGTATCACTAAATTTAAATGCTCAATTTGAATTTAGGCACATGTCTACAACTTTTCCTCTTGCCACCTCATCAAGTGTCACATGTATTTAAATATGTCTGATATTTAAATTGCATTATTCTAAACCAATTCCAAAAAAAAACTTTGGACACTTGACTCTTTCACACATTATATTCTCTTATACATTTGGCATGTTTCCCTTGGTCAAGGGAACATCCTCCATGATTCTTTCCAACTTCTTCCATCTCCATTGTGCATCCCTCATGCTGAAATCTTGACTGTTGGTTGCTGCCACATCACAAGATGCTTTATAAATCCTATAAATACAAGCCCATTCTACAAAATTTTACATCCCATCTTTGAGTAAACTTATTATGCATGAATCACATTGGAGCATTTGGAGCATTTAGAGTTTGAGCATAGAGCATTGAGGCATTTAATATTTAGAATTGTTTTATCATTTTAGTTTAGTATCATGGATTAAGTTTAGTATTTGCATTTTCATTATCATCTTAGCTTTTAGATAGCATTTTCATTATAATCCTTAGTATCATATCCATTTTCATATCACCATTTTCATTTATTGCAGCATCAAAATCTTAGCAGCATATCATTTGTATATCAATCATTTATCATTGTAGACAACATCTTGTTTCTTAGGTTGTCATCGAAATAGTCATAGTGCAATATACAAATCTAAGAGCACTAATGATTTAGAAGATCCTTGAGAATAGAGAACAATGGAATGATTTTAGAGATTTTCTTTTGTTTTCAAATAGATTATTTTTATGATTCAAATCTTTAATGTAATATGTTTCATTGCTTGTGTGATCTTATTTACTTTGCACATTTTACCTCACACAAAAGTCACTGTAATATTCTTGTATTTCGATAGTTTTTCATGCTTTTCTTTAAATGTTTCATTTAATTTTTTAATGATTAATTATGAATCACTTTATATTTTAATGTTGTAACGCCCGTCGTGCAAACCCCAGAGAACACACACATAATGCGAATAATTTTTTTTTAGATAATAGAAGTAACATGTAACAACATTAAACCATAAACACATAGCATAACACATAACATTAACACACTTGGTTCTCTGGGGCACGCGAGGTTACTTTGCAATCACAAAACAGAATAAAGATAACGTAAACAACATAACCATTTAATTTAAGAAAAACATATACAATGATACAACTGATAGCCATGATGCGAGTATGACAACATCGCACAATTACATCTGAGATAAATCTTTTAACAATTCCAAATCAAACCTAACTATTACATCATTGAAATAATATTACATTACAATTTTCTTTGATACATGAATTACATTGAATCTCCCAACATGGGGATTGATACAAGAATAATGAACATAAAATACAACTGATCACTGGAACATCTGCATTGCGGAAAGCTGAGATGACAAGACGCTGATGGGGAACCCAACGGGTGCGGAGCACGTTCCACCCAACCATGTGAATTACGAAGTAACTCACCCCCCGTGCTCAGAGGTGACGAGGAAGTGAACCCGACCATGAATGTCAACCGACTCAACAACAACATGATACAAAACAAATACAACTCAAGGATGCAATGCACAACCATCGACGTACTCAAATCACATAACAAGTAGGAACCAAGAGACTCATCGCAATAACATGACATTCAATCAATTAACAATCATGAAATAGAACCACAAGAATTCAAAGAAACATCATAAAGAGATAGCATCCAGAAGGACCGAACCAACACCCAAAATACATTTCCAAATCAATCAGAACCAATATAAAGAAACACGATTCTATAATAACTTTGAATCAACTATTCAATACACCATTCCAAAAGGCAACAAGAATAGGTCAGACGGGTGTCACGTAGGGCGGGTCATCACATAACTCTCATGGGATCCCCTGGCTCTTCCTCCAACTGAGGTGCCGGCACCCACCTATGGATTCCCTAACCCTAAAATCAGAACAACATAAAATAACAATACCCAGAGGCGACAAGAAACAAGGACAAGGATGTCTAGTGGAGAGTGTCATCACGTAGCTCTCATGGGATCCCCTGGCACTTCCTCCTAACTGAGGCGCCGGCACCCATCTATGGATCACCTGGCCCTTCCTCCTACTGAGGCGCCGGCACCATAGGGTAGCTGATGCGGAGCCGATAATCTCTCAGGAGGACGAGACTACGACTTTGCCGACCATGGCCTACTTAGTCTATTACTAGTCTATGGTAGCCCTAATGCATAGACGAGGAATCCAACTTTCATTATCTTGTATGTTTTACTACCCAAGAATAACATTCAAGACTAAAACATGCCTCTGGAACTAAGATTCACCCTAACCCTAATTGGGCTCAACACTAACCGATGACCATTACGGAACAGAACTAGCAATGCATTTAAAATAAAATAAACTCCAGTCAATCACAAAAGAATATCAGGTTCCTAACACCAAATAAAACGAAATGTCATAATCTCGACATAATTCCACAACAACAAATAAAAATAATAATTTCCCGCTTGTACTATTTACTCAACCAATAAAATAATCCCCCTTATTTTTTTTATAACACAAATTACTCTTAAACTATTTTTTTATTTACATTATAAACTAATAAAAATATTAAATAAAAACCAATTAAATTTTATTAAACTAAAATCATTAATATTTTATTTCAAAACCAAATTATATTTTACTTTTAAAAGAAACATTACCATTATATATATTTTAAAAAATATATATATATAAATATATATAATTATATATATATATACATATATTAATATATATATATATATATTAATATATATAAAATTATATATATCATATGTATATAGTAAAATAAACACATATAAATAAATAAAAAAATAAAAAAATAAAATAAAATTAAAGCTAATGATGTCGGCCGCACTGTACCGCGGCCAAGTGGGGACTGCTGCGCAGTCCCCATGGGCTACTGTACGCGGCAGTCCTTACGGACTGCCGCGCACAGCAGTCCGTATGGACTGCTGTGGCAGTCCGCGACATGGGGGCGGGTCGGTACGGCCCTGCCGTGCCCTCCCAACCCCAAAACAACTTTAAATCAAAACCAAAAATTTCGATTTCATACAGAAACTTAAATTTTGTTTTATTTATTAATTTATTAATTTTATTTTTCATATGATAACTTCTCTGACAAAAACTTGAACACAGTTTTAAAAATAAAAATAAATAAAATTTTGTTCTTCCAATGACACGAAAAACGACGGCTGTTCGGCCCAAAACCCAAAACGATTTTAAACGAAGTATATTGGATATATAACTATGCATCAAGAATTTAATTAATATATAAATATATATGTATATACATACATATATATATATATATAAGAATTTGTATGATATATATATATATATATATATATATATATATATATATATATATATATATATATATATATATATATATATTTGTAAAATATATATAACTACTCACAAATTACAGAGGGATAATTATTTAAGTCACAGGCACAGATAGAGTAAGGTATAATAAACATCATATATATATATATAATATTATATATATATATATTATTTTAATAAATATAATAAAACAACAGAGGTAGAATAAGAGAAGCAGATTTTTCTAAAAGTTAAGAAAATAGAGAAATTACAGAGCAATAACACAGATCCATTATATATTAAAATACTGCGAAAATTCTAAATTTTTATTTTCTTCAATAACTAAATCATCTGTTTTCAAAAATCCTACTTTGATAGGTTGTATGTTCCAGAAGATTTGAGTTTTTTTTTTTTTTTTTGTCTTGACAAGGATTTGTACAGAATAATAACCATGATTTTCTTTGTTTTCTAGCTTAATAAATTGCCCTAGTTTTCAGTTTTCACAAAAGTTTTCTATATTCACAAAAAATTATTTTTAATAAGATCTATTTTTCTTTTCAGAAACAACAGAGAATAGCAAAGGTACGAGAAGAAAAACTAGGAAAGGAACCTGGAGTCCAATGCAAATTTGAAGATGCCCTCGAATCCGATTCCAACCCGTAGTCCATAACGAACTCAACAATCCCTCGAGCACTTCAGCTTTCTGTTCTTCTATGTGTGTGTGAGAACTTCTCAAAAATTCATGATAAAATAAAAATATATTGCCCCTTTTTTCAAAAACTCTCAAAAATCCCAATTAAAAGAAAAAAATCAAATCTTTAAAACAAGCTTTCTTCCCAACTCTCAAACCCTATTGGCTCACACTGTCTTTTTCTTCTTTTTATTTGTTTTAATTACTTTAATTCCTGTTTTACAACTTTTCTTGCACCACACATTACATATTTATTATAAATAAATTATTCTCATAATTATCCACTACCAATTTAATTGATTAAAATAATTAAGCATATTTAATATTAAATTAATAATTAAGTTGCAATATCTGATTTTCAAAAATAATTAAAATAATTAAATATTTAAATATCACTTACTCCAACATTAACATAAATAATTTATTTCAATCATTAAGATAAATCATAATTATAAATGCCCTCGTAGATAAAATAAGACAAAACACATAACACCACAGACAATGACGACAACTTACACAAAATCAACTATACCAACAAATGAGACGACCTGACATCATGGGATGGAAGGACTTCATCGTCACCTCTGTATCAACATTTATCCGTTGAGTTATTAGGTGCTCGCCCTGTCCTACCGAAGCAGGTGGAATCGAGACTTATACCTGCAATCCTGCATACAAACGAAGTTGTGTACATGTGCATATATACATATATATCAAAGCATTAAATCAAAGTACTGCATTGTGAGAAGGAATCGCAACATAGCAGGGAACTCGCGAACGAGTGATGCTATATTGTCCTTCGTCACCCTAATCTAACAATTATAGCATAATCAATGAATTACATTTCTAACTAACAATCATCTCATAACATATTAAATTAAATCATTGCATCATATCATGATTCCGAAAATCAACTGATATAATCAACCATAATGTCATATAAAGTAATCATGTCCAAAATGAAATAACATCATCAAGCATCCACTAACCACATCAAACAGTAACAGTATCATCATAGTATCTAACAAACCACATCAACCAATAATAGTAACATCACAGTATCCAAGCAAAGCACGTAAAATAATAAGTCTAAATAGTATGAGGGGTATTACATCCTCCCCCCCTAGGATATGGCTTACTCCTGGAAGCCATTAAATAATAGAATAAAAAGAAAAATTAAGATTCTCAAATAAGGGAGACATCCTCCCAAGACGCCAAGATCACAACGTTTAGGACACCATCAAACCCTTTCAAGCTCACTCGCGAGCTCCGAAGCCAGAGCCTCTTCCTCTACCAGAAGCCTCTGCACCTGCATCCTGGTATCCAACCTGGCGATTGTCGACAACAGAAAACACTCGATGAGATCTACCCGCATCTCCCACTATCGGCTCAGAAACGGCAGGTCTCTGATTAAAACCAGAAGTGCTCTTCTGTGGACACACTCTAGCGATATGCCCTTGTTGCCCACATGAGTAGCAACCAGTACCTCGGCCAAATCCTCTACCCTCGGATGGAGCATTGGATTGTTGAAAGCTTGCTCGACTCGGCGCTGACTGAAAACTAGGTGCAGACTGTGCAAAACGTTCCTGTCGCATTTGGTGCCTAATCCTATTCCGATCCCTACGAAACTACGAATTGCCACCTTGCTGAGATTGAAAGTTTCCATGCTTCGGCTGTGATTGTTGTTGTTGATGCTGCTGCTGCTGACGTTGCTGACCCCCTTTAGAAGGTGGGTTCATGTTCCTAGAAGCTCCTGCTCCCTGCGACTGACCTCCATGAGTAACATAACCAGGTGTGGGCGTGCTACCAACCTGTACTCCGATGTGACCACCCAAAGCCATGGCCAAATTCTCCTCCACTAAGCGAGCCTTCTCCACTACCATCTCCATCGTCTTCGGCTCGAAGACTCATACACCACCACTGATGCGGGCATTTAAGCCCCGAACAAAATGTTGCACTAACATGCCCTCATCATGGCTAATCCCTGCATACTGCTTCAACTCGTAGAAGCGCCTCTCATACTGCTCCACTGACATAGACAACTGCTTGAGATCGTGAAACTCGTCAGCCCTGCGTTGCCTCCAGTGGTCTGAGAGGAAACGAGCTCTGAACCTGTCTAGGAACAACTCCCAAGTAACCATACTGAGATCAAGATGCAGTTTTTGTTCCTCAAGGCACCACCAAGTAGACGCGAAGCCTCGCAAGTGCATCACTGCGCACCGAGCCTTGGTATTGCTACCGTAGGAGTGCATGGCGAAGCAACGGTCTAAGTCAATTAACCAGGTCTCAGCCTCAAGACCTCCTCCAGAACCATCAAAAGTAGGAGGGTGTGCCCTCATCAGATCTCTCATATGGCTTGCTACGACTACATCTGGAACCACCTCTGTATCCCTGTGCCTCGGAGACCTCTCTCTCTCCCTCTCCACCTGGTGTACCTCATCTGGCCTGGGTCCCAATCGGTCAAGAATCTCTCCAAGTATATGCTGTAACTGACCGTCACCTGGCTGTGCTGGATTCTGGCCACCTCATGGAACGCTATGAAGACTCTAATGTTCCTCATGCTCAGAACCATGGGAGCTAGGAACTGAGGGGCTTCGCCGGTTTGCTCTATGACCGGCACCACGACCTCTTGCATGGCCACGTCCTCTACCTCGAGGCATAGTTCTGCGCCACAAGATAAAGTATGACATGAGCACAAGAGTTGCACAAACAGTAACCTAATGGACTACACTACCCAAAGACCCTAGTGTTTGCAACCTTGGCTCTGATACCAAGTTGTAACGCCCGTCGTGCAAACCCCAGAGAACACACACATAATGCGAATAATTTTTTTTTAGATAATAGAAGTAACATGTAACAACATTAAACCATAAACACATAGCATAACACATAACATTAACACACTTGGTTCTCTGGGGCACGCGAGGTTACTTTGCAATCACAAAATAGAATAAAGATAACGTAAACAACATAACCATTTAATTTAAGAAAAACATATGCAATGATACAACTGATAGCCATGATGCGAGTATGACAACATCGCACAATTACATCCGAGATAAATCTTTTAACAATTCCAAATCAAACCTAACTATTACATCATTGAAATAATATTACATTACAATTTTCTTTGATACATGAATTACATTGAATCTCCCAACATGGGGATTGATACAAGAATAATGAACATAAAATACAACTGATCACTGGAACATCTGCACTGCGGAAAGCTGAGATGACAAGACGCTGATGGGGAACCAAACGGGTGCGGAGCACGTTCCACCCAACCATGTGAATTACGAAGTAACTAACCCCCTGTGCTCAGAGGTGACGAGGAAGTGAACCCGACCATGAATGTCAACTGACTCAACAACAACATGATACAAAACAAATACAACTCAAGGATGCAATGCACAACCATCGACGTACTCAAATCACATAACAAGTAGGAACCAAGAGACTCATCGCAATAACATGACGTTCAATCAATTAACAATCATGAAACAGAACCACAAGAATTCAAAGAAACATCATAAAGAGATAGCATCCAGAAGGACCGAACCAACACCCAAAATATATTTCCAAATCAATCAGAACCAATATAAAGAAACACGATTCTATAATAACTTTGAATCAACTATTCAATACACCATTCCAAAAGGCAACAAGAATAGGTCAGACGGGTGTCACGTAGGGTGGGTCATCACATAACTCTCATGGGATCCCCTGGCTCTTCCTCCAACTGAGGCGCCGGCACCCACCTATGGATTCCCTAACCCTAAAATTAGAACAACATAAAATAACAATACCCAGAGGCGACAAGAAACAAGGACAAGGATGTCTAGTGGAGAGTGTCATTGCATAGCTCTCATGGGATCCCCTGGCACTTCCTCCTAACCGAGGCACCGGCACCCATCTATGGATCACCTGGCCCTTCCTCCTACTGAGGCACTGGCACCATAGGGTAGCTGATGCAGAGCCGATAATCTCTCAGGAGGACGAGACTACGACTTTGCCGACCACGGCCTACTCAGTCTATCACTAGTCTACGGTAGCCCTAATGCATAGACGAGGAATCCAACTTTCATTATCTTGTATGTTTTACTACCCATCCCCCTGAATTCTATTTTTAGGTTATCACTTGTTTAACTACTCTTACGTGGGTTCCCCTGGCACTTCCTCTTACCCGAGGCGCCGGCGCCCACGAAGAGCCACTCTCCCTATGACCCTTAACATAACTCCAAAACAGGCAAGGGTTGAACCAAAACAAATAAAGCAGAAATCTCAAGACCAACCATGCGAGGCATTCCTCATCTCGCGATAATCCATAATCAAAACACAACCCCATACAACCCTTCCAACATAAGGCAACAAATATCAACTTCAAGAGTTAAACCAACCCAAGAATAACATTCAAGACTAAAACATGCCTCTGGAACTAAGATTCACCCTAACCCTAATTGGGCTCAACACTAACCGATGACCATTACGGAACAGAACTAGCAATGCATTTAAAATAAAATAAACTCCAGTCAATCACAAAAGAATATCAGGTTCCTAACACCAAATAAAACGAAATGTCATAATCTCGACATAATTCCACAACAACAAATAAAAATAATAATTTCCCGCTTGTACTATTTACTCAACCAATAAAATAATCCCCCTTATTTTTTTTATAACACAAATTACTCTTAAACTATTTTTTTATTTACATTATAAACTAATAAAAATATTAAATAAAAACCAATTAAATTTTATTAAACTAAAATCATTAATATTTTATTTCAAAACCAAATTATATTTTACTTTTAAAAGAAACATAACCATTATATATATTTTTAAAAAATATATATATATAAATATATATAATTATATATATATATATACATATATTTATATATATATATATTAATATATATAAAATTATATATATCATATGTATATAGTAAAATAAACACATATAAATAAATAAAAAATAAAAAAATAAAATAAAATTAAAGCTAATGATGTCGGCCGCACTGTACCGCGGCCAAGTGGGGACTGCCGCGCACAGCATCTGTATGGACTGCTGTGGGCTGGGCCCTGCCGTGCCCTCCCAACCCCAAAACAACTTTAAATCAAAACCAAAAATTTTGATTTCATACAGAAACTTAAATTTTGTTTTATTTATTAATATATTTATTTTATTTTTCATATGATAACTTCTCTGCCAAAAACTTAAACACAGTTTTAAAAATAAAAATAAATAAAATTCCGTTCTTCCAATGACACGAAAAATGATGGCTGTTCGGCCCAAAACCCAAAACGATTTTAAACGAAGTATATTGGATATATAACTATGCATCAAGAATTTAATTAATATATAAATATATATGTATATAAGAATTTGTATGATATATATATATATATATATATATATATATATATATATATATATATATATATATATATATATATATATATATATATATATATATATATATATGTAAATATATATATATATATATATATATATATATATGTAAAATATATATAACTACTCACAAATTACAGAGGGATAATTATTTAAGTCACAGGCACAGATAGAGTAAGGTATAATAAACATCATATATATATATATATATAATATTATATATATATATATATATATTATTTTAATAAATATAATAAAACAACAGAGGTAGAATAAGAGAAGCAGATTTTTCTAAAAGTTAAGAAAATAGAGAAATTACAGAGCAATAACACAGATCCATTATATATTAAAATACTGCGAAAATTCTAAATTTTTATTTTCTTCAATAACTAAATCATCTGTTTTCAAAAATCCTACTTTGATAGGTTGTATGTTCCAGAAGATTTGATTTTTTTTTTTTTTTTTGTCTTGACAAGGATTTGTACAGAATAATAACCATGATTTTCTTTGTTTTCTAGCTTAATAAATTGCGCTAGTTTTCAGTTTTCACAAAAGTTTTCTATATTCACAAAAAATTATTTTTAATAAGATCTATTTTTCTTTTCAGAAACAACAGAGAATAGCAAAGGTACGAGAAGAAAAACTAGGAAAGGAACTTGGAGTCCAATGCAAATTTGAAGATGCCCTCGAATCCAATTCCAACCCGTAGTCCAGAACGAACTCAACAATCCCTGGAGCACTTCAGCTTTCTGTTCTTCTGTGTGTGTGTGAGAACTTCTCAAAAATTCATGATAAAATAAAAATATATTGCCCCTTTTTTCAAAAACTCTCAAAAATCCCAATTAAAAGAAAAAAATCAAATCTTTAAAACAAGCTTTCTTCCCAACTCTCAAACCCTATTGGCTCACACTGTCTTTTTCTTCTTTTTATTTGTTTTAATTGCTTTAATTCCTGTTTTACAACTTTTCTTGCACCACACATTACATATTTATTATAAATAAATTATTCTCATAATTATCCACTACCAATTTAATTGATTAAAATAATTAAGCATATTTAATATTAAATTAATAATTAAATTGCAATATCTGATTTTCAAAAATAATTAAAATAATTAAATATTTAAATATCACTTACTCCAACATTAAATAAATAATTTATTTCAATCATTAAGATAAATAATTTATTTCAATCATTAAGATAAATCATAATTATAAATGCCCTCGTAGATAAAATAAGACAAAACACATAACACCACAGACAATGACTACAACTTACACAAAATCAACTATACCAACAAATGAGACGACCTGACATCATGGGACGGAAGGACTTCATCGTCACCTCTGTATCAACATTTATCCGTTGGGTTATTAGGTGCTCGCCCTGTCCTGCCGAAGCAGGTGGAATCGAGACTTATACCTGCAATCCTGCATACAAACGAAGTTGTGTACATGTGCATATATACATATATATCAAAGCATTAAATCAAAGTACTGCATTGTGAGAAGGAATCGCAACATAGCAGGGAACTCGCGAACGAGTGATGCTATATTGTCCTTCGTCACCCTAATCTAACAATTATAGCATAATCAATGAATTACATTTCTAACTAACAATCATCTCATAACATATTAAATTAAATCATTGCATCATATCATGATTCCGAAAATCAACTGATATAATCAACCATAATGTCATATAAAGTAATCATGTCCAAAATGAAATAACATCATCAAGCATCCACTAACCACATCAAACAATAACAGTATCATCATAGTATCTGACAAACCACATCAACCAATAACAGTAACATCACAGTATCCAAGCAAAGCACGTAAAATAATAAGTCTAAATAGTATGAGGGGTATTACAAATTTCTTAGGCTCCCAAAGTTAAAGTGTCATTTATTCCAGCAATTAACACTTCTTACTCTTGGGTATTGTTCATGCATAGGAAATTTAATCGATATGATAAGGGAATATATTTTCCTCTAGGTGAAGCTATTATAACTCTCATGCCAAAGCCTATTTTTCACTTATATCCATCAAAATATAATTATCACGCATTTTTATGTTCTTGAATAGTCAACATGCTCTCATCATGAAATGATTCTTCATTAGTTAATGCTAGGGGTGAAGGAGCATGAACTAACTAGTCATTCAAAGCTTGTACTTTAATTTCTTTTTGTGAAATGAACATAAGGTCAAATTCAGTCAACAACATAACCCATTTAGCTAAGCATCTTGATAAATTTGTTTTAGCAAAAAGATGTTTTAAAGGATTAAATTTTGTTATCACATGTATTTCAACATTCAATGTGTAATTTCCCAACTTACTAGTAGTGAATACAAGAGCCAAACATTGTTTCTCTATCATTGTGTATCATTTCTCATAATCAATCAAAGTTCAACTAATGTAATAAACATCATGCTCTTTACCATTTTCATTTTCTTGAGATAACAATGCTACAAGAGCATGGGTTGATGCTAATGTATAAAGGATAAATGGTTTGTTTTACATAGCGAATTGTAAAAGAGGTGGAGTGGTCCAAGATAATATTTTAAACTCTCAAAATCTTGTTTACAATCCTTTTTCCAATTAAATTGAATGTCTTTCTTAAGGATTTGTGTAAATGGTAATGTTTGATCTACTAAGGATGCTACAAAGCATCATATAGCCTGAATTCTTCCTTGTAAGGTGCATAATTGAGAGATGTTTCTAGGAGGTGGGATATTAACTATAACATCAATTTTCTTCATGTCCACCTCAATGCCTCTATGAGATAGGATAAACCCTAGAAGTTCCACTATCTACAACAAAGACACTTTTTGGATTTAATCTCCTGTTGTATTTTTGCATTCGCTCAAAGATTTTTGGAAGGAAATTTACATTGTCTTGTCTTGTTAAAGATTTGGCTAGAATATCATCAACACAGTATTCCAAAATCTTATGTATGTAATAATGAAATAATAATGTCACATCTCGTTGATATGTTGCACCCATATTATTCAATCCGAAAGGAGTCATTACCCAACAAAATGTTCCCCAAGCTATTGTAAATGTTTTTTTGTACTGATCTTGAGGGTTGATAAAGATTTGATTGTACCCAAAAAATCCATCGATGAATGACATCAAAGAGTGTCCTACAGTCGAGTCTACTATCATGTCAAGATTAGGAATGTGAAAGTCATCTTTTAAAGATGCTTTATTTAAATCATGATAATATGATTGTTTGGTTTTGCAACTATGACAATGTTGGAGAGCCAAGGAGAATAATTTATAGGTATTATAAAATGAGCTTCAAGGAGCTTTTCAATCTTTTCCTTAACCAATATGGCTATCTTAGGGTTCATTTTTTGAATATTTTGTCTAACAAGCTTAGCATTTTCAACAAGGACTATTTTGTGTATTACAATCTTAGGGTCAATTCCTAGCATATCAGGATAATTCCAAGCAATTTTTTTGGGAAAGTCATGAAGTAAAGTTGCATGGTCCTCTTGTTCTTCATAATCAAGGCACTTTCCTATCTTAATCACTTTTTCTTCATTGTTAACATTAATCTAGTTACCCCACATTTTATTTTGGTCCATGGGAGTCCTTTGTTTAATTAGAATTGGCTTGGTTCTTTCCCAAGCAGTGTTTAGTCTAGTCCCATGAACTTAGGTGACATCTTATGTAGTTCATGTAACTTCTCACTTTACTGCTCAGAATTTTTTTCATTGATACTTCTTTTTCATATAGGCAGTATCTTGAAGCGAAACTTGAACTTAAGCACACTTTTATGAAGTTTGTTGACCACCTTGCTTTTCTGCTTCTAGATGTTTGTTTTTGAATTTTCAAAGTAGTTATAATGAATCACAAAGTCATTGCTGCTACGTACCCTATGGAAAGTAAGAGATATTAATGCTTGTCTACTCCCACACCTTCTTTGCAATTTTTAAAGGAAATTTTATGAGTTCTAGAAAAACATTCCCATTATGATGTTGTTTCCTAAGGGAGAGTTGAACGAGACACAAGATTTCAGCTATATAATTTTTCATTCAAGGTATTTATAATATCCCCTACTTCAAGTTTGTCTTTCTGGGATATTGGTGTTCCCATTTCAAAATTGTTTGGGTGATTTCTTGCTCAAGCCCTAATTCTCAGTCATGGAAAAAGTTAAATATATGGGTTATGAGTATGTATTTGGGTTGACTTATGAGGGCCAAAAATTGGGATATCCATTTTGTACTTATAAATTTGGATGAGTTAAGAAGTAAATGTAATAAACCAAATCCACCACCCAAAAAAAAGAAATACTCAATCTCTTTATCCATAGAAGAAGTAGAATATATTTCTGCAGCATCTTGCTGCACATAGGTTTTATGGATGAAGCACACATTGAAGGACATTGTTGTGGTATGTGACAAGTCTATTTCTATTTTTTGTGACAATATAAGTGCAATAAACATTTCAAATAACCTGGTTATGCATTCAAGAACAAAACACGTATCTATCAAGTATCATTTTTTTTAGAGAGAAAGTGTTGGAGAATGAGGTCAGATTGGAGTATGTGACAACAAAGGAACAAATTGTAGACATATTTATTAAGGATCTTCTGAAGGATACTTTTGAGAATCTTAGGGAGAAGTTGGGGTGCATTGACCCTCTGAACTAGGTGCACATGAAGATGCATCAATCTAGTGAATTCATAGATTCTTCATTTATATGGACTGATAAATGGTTCTACTCTAGAAGGGGGAGTAGAAAAGGTTTTTATTGTACTCCTAAGGGGGAGTAATCAGTGTTGATCTTTGCAATTTATTTCAAAGGGGGAGAGAAAGTCATGGAAAAAACTGTTGCAGAAGAAGAGAAGGTGTTCTCCCAGGATAGTGTGTAATTTTTATTTTTTTTGTCTTTGATGGTTTTTCACATCATGTGTTTCCATCAATGACAAAGGGGGAAATTTTTGTAGGTATGAGCAAGTCTTCGTGGTGTTGTCATTAATGTTTTCATTGATGTCAACATATTTCAGTATGTTGTAGATTGTACATGTATAACTGAGATGCTACTAACTTATTGTGAGTACATGGAGCCATATTGTTGAAAACATGTTGGTTTGATAAGTTTCCAAGTTCTTTTGAGAAAATTTAATAAAGAAGAGAAGTTAGAGTGTTGAATGTGTTTAGAACCTGCTCTGGTATGTGCTCTGCATTTCTCTTGTGTTGATCCTATGCTTGTGTAGATCTAAAGGTTTGATAATGGTAATCTTGTGGTGATATATTCTAAGTTTTAGCTTTTGGTTTGATGTTACATAAAATTTACATTCACTGGTATGTGAACTATTCTAGCAAAGTTGGTCTTCTGTGGACTGGGAGAAATATTGTTGCTCTGCAGTTCTTCTCTATTTTGTTTGAAATCTTGCAGATCTGGAATATGTCTTGTGAGGGTCTTTTATGTGCTATGGTAAACAGGTTTGAAGATCAGTGATTGAAAAGTCATTTTTTTAGTAATTCAATGTGAGTTTATATAGTTTAGTTGGACTGGTGAAAGATGTTGAGTGATTGAAGTTTTTTTTTTTCTGTAGATGTATCCGGAAGTTTTTGAATTGTATTCTCATGTATAAGGAAGTGTGTTGTGGTGTTCACATGTCATCTTCTTTTTGGGAAGCATGTACATCAATGATCATTTGTGTTTCATTAGGTTTGGTTGACCTGGTGTTTACAGTTCATTTGAAGAATAAAATTTAATTAAGGAAGCATGTGGTTGTTTCGAGACATTATTTTTTATCTTGAAAAATGTTTTTTTATTGGTCCACTCCTATTCCTTTCCATCATGTGAATTTGAGTTGTCGACCTATTTTTAATTTATAAAATGACGTATTTGTGGCTAACCTTGAAGAAAGTTTCTAAGCTTGAGGATGGTATAAAAGAAAGCTTAATTGTGAAGAGTCATATGATAGTGTGATGTAAAGTGTGCCACAAATCATAAGAGTAGAAGTGTGTGTGAGTGAGTTGTGATAGTAGTTTTTCAATGTGTTGAAGGTAGTGAGTTGAAGGTTTATGCTATCTTGTGGATGTGCATTAATTGTTGTGGTGGATCTTTTGTTCTCTTTTGTATCTATAGGCAGAGAGCTTCCCTGTTGGACAATGAGTCCTTTCTATAGGTAGTAGGCCTTTGTATTTGGATAGTGAGTCCTCTTTTGGGAAGTGAGCCCTTAGTAGTGAGCCTTTGTATTCAGTTTATAATATTTTATATTGTGAGTTAACCCTCACCATGGTTTTTTCGTCATTAGGTTTTCCATGTAAAAATCTAGCGTTCATTTTGTTGATTTGCTTTCTATTATTTTTGTTTCATGCTCTTACTTAATAACAAAACTGTGTGGTTGTGGAATTAATAAGTGTTGAGTTTTATGTTTGAATTGTGTGACAACTTATTCACCCCCCTCTCAATTTTCCTATGCCTATTTAACAATTGGTATTAGAGCAGTGGATCCTTTTTGTTGAGCTTAACTGGTTAAGGAAGATCTGATGGTGCATAATTTGGCGATCTCTATGCTCAATGGAAGTGACTACAATGATTGGAAGGGATAGATGAAAGTGTATATTATCTCCTTTGGTTTCAAGACCTAGAAGGTTGTTGAGACAAAGTATACACCCCCATTCGGTGGTCTTACAATTGCGGATGAGATCTCTGCTTATGAATAAAATGAGAAGGTGAAGTATGCTATTTGCAGTGGTTTATCTGAAAATGAGTGATTGAAGGTTTCTTCTTTGGAAACTGCATATGAATTTTGGAAGAAGTTGGAAGATATGTATGAAGGAAATGAAAGAGTGAAATTGACAAAGAAGCTGGCAGCGAAATGAGGATTTGTGAATCTAAAGATGGGAGAAAGTGAAGAGTTTACAAGTTTCTCTTAGAGGGTTGAACTTACTACAAATGAAGTTAGAAATCAAGGAGGAAAACTATCAAATGAAGATATAATTGAGAAGATCTTGATAACTTTACCAAAGTTCTACAGTGATAAGATCTTAGTCATTGAAGTATGTAATCCTTACACTTACACTTTGGAACAGTTGTTCGACACCTTGCAAGAATTTAAGTTGAGAAATTTCTGGAAAGAAGACAAGATATAAGAAAAGACAGAAACAATATTTAAGGCATTGAAGATTGAAGAGGAACCAAATAGTGATGGTGTTGATGAGTCGGAAGAAAACTTCACCAGGAAGTTGAAGAAAGGAACCAAAAAGTATAAAGGTATTTTGCCATTTAAATTTTTTAGTTATGGTAATATTGGTCATTATGCTTCAAGATGTTTTAATAGATTTGTGCATAAGAAGAATAAGGATGATAAAGATAAGAATAGGAAGGATAAGAAATATGAGAAGTTGTACTATGTTAAAGAAGAAGCGGGAATTTATGATGATGAGTTTGAGAATGAGGTTGATGATAGTGAATGCTTATTCTTGGCATTGTAAAGTAAATTTGTATCCACTAACCCTAGAAAATGTGTAAGTAAGAAATCTCTAGAGAGTAAGAGAAATAGGATAGAAGGTACTTTGCTTACCACTTTTCATGCAAGACATGATGGAGACTACTGGGTAATTGATAGTGGATGTTCTAATCACGTGACTAGAGATAAGAGTAAGTTCACTAAACTTGATAAATATGATGGTGATTTAGTTATGTTTGGTGATTATTCAAGAGCTAAGATTTGTGGGAAAGGTTCAATTAGTTTTGATGGAGTGCACATTACTAATTATGTATATTATGTGAAGAGTTTGAGGCATAACCTTCTGAGTGTTGGCTAGATGTGTAGCAATGGTTTCAAACTTTTGTTTCATAATAATAACTATGAAATAAAAAAGGATTCAAAAGTTGAGATATGATTGGTGCTAGAAGAAGAACTCATGGAAACATCTATTAGTTGAAAGGAGTTGATGGTCATTGTCTTGTATCTCAAATCAGTGAATGTTGGTTATGGCACTAGAGAATCGAACATGTGAATTTTGATAACCTAGTCAAGATTAGTGCAAAGGAGATTGTTTGAGGGCTGCCTAGAATCACAAGACCTGGTAATGCTATTTGCAGAAGTTGTCAATTGGGGAAACAGACAAGATGCAACTTTAAGGGAAAAGAGCATTCTACTACCGGAATGTTGGAGTCAATTCATACTGATCTCTATGGTCTGACTAGGACTGGAAGCCTAAATGGTGAAAAATATTTCATGTTTCTTATTGATGATTATACTTGAATGACATGGGTTTCTTTTCTCAGAGAAAATACTCAAGCTCTAGATAGGTTTAAGGTATTCAAAGCAAGACTAGAAAATGAAGTAAATTTGAAAATCAAGTGTTTGATATTTGATAGAGGTGGAGAATTCACTTCTAGTGAATTTAATGCATTATGTGAACAACATGGCATAAGAAGACTATCTTCTACTTTGAGAACCCCTCAATAGAATAGAGTAGTTGAAAAGAAAAACTAGATAGTATAGGAAGCTGCTAGAACCATGATGAAAGAATCAAAAGTACCAGATGTCTACTGGAGGGAGGGGATACACACTACTATTTATGTTCTTAATATAGGCCAGATCAGACACAACAACACAAAGACTTCTTTTGAGTCATGGACTAGTAAGACTCCTACAATGAAGTACTTCAAGGTATTTGGAAATAGATGTTGGGTATGTGTAGGATCATCATGGAAAAAACAGGCCCTTAAGTGGCAAAAAATTCAAAAAAATCAGAGTTAGGAAACTTGACGTAAAAATTTGAATAAGTTATCTATATTATTTCAAAAATATGTAAGAATAGAATTTGTAGAAAATTAAATTTAGTTTCCAAAGTACTAGGTCTATTTAAAAATAATAATATCTAGTTGGTGAAAATTTGAAATTTCAATGTAGTAGTACTTAAATTTCAGGGAAAAAATAAGAAGTAGGTGTCTGTCTGACCACCATAACCACAATAAAATGATAATATTTTTTATAATATTTTAGATATAAGTAGAGGACTCATGTCTCAATGTGATGCATATTTTTTGTAATTTTTTTCCAGGTAAATAATTAATTATGAATTTTTTATTACAACTTTTTAAAAATAAAAAAACTCGTATGTGTAACCACCTTAACTTGGTCAAAACTTCATGAAATTCATTTGTTTTTTTTCTAATCCTATATTATGCAAATCATAGAATGTGACGCATGTTTTGGATTCAAAAAATGTGATACTATTTGAAAGCTATAATTTTTTTTTTCAATCAGCCTATCAATCAGGACTTTAGTTGTAATTCAAATAGAAAATAAATAGTAATTATTTATTAAATTCAAAGAAAAGAATAATTTATATTGGTGGAAAGTTAAGAATCTCCTCTAAAACCCTTTTTGTTTCATCAATTTTGGGTAAAAAAAATTTGTCAGCCACATACCCTACAAAAACCCATCATGATCCTGCACAAAACCTGTTATATTAAAAGAGATGATGAAAATCTTGAAAATTTTGATGCTAGATGTGATGAAGGAATCTTTCTTGGATACACTACTACTAGCAAAGCATATAGATGCTTTAACAAAAGGCTGAGAAAGATTGTTGAAAGTGCTAATGTGAAAGTTGATGAAGACATACATAAACCTATTGAAATAAGTGAGGTTGAACTTGATGATCCCATTTGTGGACATGTACTTGAATAAGAAAAAGGAGAAAGAAGAAGAAGATAAAGAGGAACAAGTGGAAGAAGAAGGAGAAGAAGAAAATGAACCAGAACCTACTGATAGAACTCCTAAGTATGTGCAAAAGAATAATTTGGAGAACTAGATAATTGAAGATAAAAGTGAAGATGTGAAGACAAGAAGCAGAGTTGCAACAAAGATAAATTTGTGGCTATTATTTAAAATTGAACCCAAATCTGTAAGTGAAGCATGTGAAGATGAGAGTTGGATTAGAGCTATGAAAGAAGAATTGTAGTAAATAGAAAATAATTCGACATGGGAACTAGTCCCTAGGCCTATGAATAAAAATGTGATTGGTTTGAAATGGGTGTTCTAGAATAAGTTGAATGAAAGTGGAGAATTCGTGAGGAATAAGGAAAGACTAGTATGCAAGGGATATTCACAAGTTGAAGGTATAGATTTTGAAGAGGAATTTTCCCCTATGGCCAGAATGGAAGCTATCAGGATGTTTTTAGCTTTTTCTACTCACAAGGACTTCAAAGTGTATCAGATGGATGTTAAGTCAACATTTTTGAATGGTGAGTTGGAGGAAGAGGTGTACATGGAGCAACCTAAAGGATTTCAGTTGTCTGACAAATCAAACAAGGTTTGCAAGTTGAAGAAGGCATTATATGGGCTGAAGCAAGCTCCTAGAGCATGGTATGCAATATTGGATAGATATCTGACAAAGCAAGGATTCAACAAGGTTATGTTGACAACAATCTTTACTTCAAAGTGCAAGGTAATAAAATGTTGATAGTAGTTGTTTATGTTAATGATATAATTTTTGGTGGAAATGAAGGCATGTATAAAAGGTTGGCTGGAGAGATGCATAAAGAATTTGAGATGTCTATGATCAGTGAATTGAATTTCTTCCTTGGTCTACAAGTAAATAAAACTAATAAAGGGATATTCATTTCACAATCCAAGTATGTAAAAGAACTGTTGAAGAAGTTTGGGATGGATGATTCCAAAAAGGTTTGTACTCCTATGGTAACCAGATGTAAACTAAGTATAGATGATGAATCTACTAAGACTAATCAAAGAAAATATAGATCTATGATAGGGAGACTGTTGTACCTTACTGCTACCAAATCACACATTATGCATGTAGTATGTTTAGTTACCAGATTCCAAGAAAATCCGAGAGGAGCACATGTCACAACTATAAAGAAGATATTTAGATATCTTAAAGGTACACCGGATTATGGACTATGGTATCCTAAGAGTGTTGATTTCACCCTGAGTGCTTATACATATGTTGATTGGTGTAATGCCCACCATGATACCCTAGAGAATGTCACACACAAAATGGAAGAGAACAATTTATTTTTTAAAAGTGTAATTAAACAAGTAGAGCAAACAACACTTACACATAAATTCTCTAAGGTACATGATGACACTAACTTATAGTACCCATTACTATCAAAAGTTACTAAACATAACATAGATTATTACTCATGAATTAAAGATCATACATGTATTAATCATTAAAATACAACACATAAAATATAAAGTACAATAATGATCCATTCATACATTGCATCCATTCAATATTACAATTACAACTCTCATTTCCAAATGATATAGTTTATACAAAAATGTTACAATTACAAATTACAAAGATTCTCCTTGAATACAATTGAGGAGTGATACAATTACAAATTACAAGGTATTCAACAGATACAAGTGAGAACATGATATAATTACAAATTCACTGGTACACACGAGCTTTCCAATCATGAAGTACTTGTCATCACGAACAAGAATTGGGGACCCGAGGGTGTAAGGTGCATGTTCCACCCACCATGTGGTACCCAAAGGACCAACCCCCATACTAGGAGATAGTAAAAGAGCTTCTTAGGAAAACCTACAGCCTCTAGACATAGGAAAAACAATTCTAATCTACTCAAGTACAAACTAACAAAATGGTTACAATGCTTCTAGATAACAATGATCAACTGAACAAAACAACAAACTGACTGATGGTTGTCATAGGAGGAGTGTCATCACAAAGTTGCATGGGTTACCCTAGCGAATCTTCCTAGGCTCCGACCCCCATCTTGGGTTACCCTGGTGACCTCTTACGAAACCCAACCCCACATGCAATCCAATGCGGTATTGATTATCTTTCCAAGAAACAAGATATTGATCATGCCATTCTAGGCCTTCTCATCTCATCCCAAGTCTTTACTAGCCCTTGAGTCCATGAGTGAGGAACTTAAAATAAGTTAAGTGTTTAAACTACCCTTTTTCCCCTAACATATTTAATTAAGTTATCACTAATTAATCTAACTTTGCATGAGTTACCCTGACACCACTTTGTGTGTCGGCCCTCATGAAAAGTCACTCCCCTATTAACAACCTAAGGGATCAATTCCACTAACATAGGGTAAACCAGGTGCACATAACCAATTACAAATACCAACTTAATAACAATGTACAACACAACCTGTTCGTAGAACCAAGTGACCATACTTGATAAAATATCATGTGCACTACCCAAGTCATTTCAAAGCTAATCAACATAAGTTACAAATACCATCTAAAGAAAAAACATATGAAAGTCTTACATAAACATATAACTCAACTTGCCCAACAACGAGAATGAGAGAGATAACATAACAAAAAGACTATTTAGGAAAATTAATAACCTAATTTAGAATTTCCTAAATCCAAATAATTCACTAATACAATGTTTGAAATAAACAAAATAAATAAAATTTCATTTGCGAAATTAAGGAATTTAAAACTAACAATTCAATTCCATTTTCTCGCCTATACATAATGATCAAAATCATTTTTTTATTTTTTTTAAATAAAATCATTTTATTATAAAATAATTTTTTTCTTCTACTATAATAGAGTAATCATCTTAAGATTATTATATTTAAATATAAATATATATATATATTAAACATATATATAATTATATACTCAATGTATATGCAATTATATATATATATGTTTAAATATATAAATATTATTTAAGTATATATATTTATAAAATCAAATTTAAATTCCAATTCATTTAAATCAAAACCAATTATTTACCAATTAACTATGCAAATAAAATATACATATATATAATATATAAAATTTATAATATATATATATATATATATATATATATATATAAATATATACATGTATATATATTTATATAATATATTATATATATAAATAATTTATACTATATATATATAATTTATATTATATATTAAAAAAAAGAAAACATTTAAAAAGGGCTATGCAGCCCCCAATGTAGGGGACGCAAGGTCCACCCTACTGGTTGCTCAAAGGGGGAGAGAAAGTCATGAGAAAAAATGTTGCAGAAGAAGAGAAAGTGTTCTCCTGGGATAGTGTGTATTTTTTATTTTGGTGGTCATTGATAGTTTTTCAGATCATTTGTTGCCATCAATGACAAAGGGGGATATTGTTGTAGGTATGAGCAAGTATTGGTGGTGTTGTCATTAATGTTTTCACTGATGTCAACATAGTTTAGTATGTTGCAGATTGTACATGTATATCTGAGATGCTACTGAGATGTTGTGAGTACATGGAGCTATAGTGTTGAAAACATGTTGGTTTGATATGTTTCCAAGTGCTTTTGGGAAAAAATAATAAAGAAGAGAAGCCAGAGTGTTGAATGTGTTCAGAACATGCTCCATTATGTGCTCTACATTTCTCATGTGTTGATCATATGCTTGTGTGGATATGAAGGTTTGAGAATGGTGATCTTGTGGTGATATATTATGAGTTTTAGCTTTTGGTTTGATGGTGCGTAAAATTTATGTTCACTGGTATGTGAACTATTCTCGCAAAGTTGGTCTTCTGTGAACTGGGAGAAATATTGTTGCTCTACATTTCTTCTCTATTTTTATTAGATCTTGTGGATCTAGAATATGTCTTGTGAAGGTCTTTTCTATTATCTAGAAAAGAGGTTTGAATATTGGTGATCCAAAGGTCATATTTTAGTAATTTAGTGTGAGTTTATATAGTCCAGTTGAACTGGTGAAAGATGTTCAGTGATTGAATTTGTTGTTTTGTTACAGGTGTATCTAGAAGTTTCTAAAGTGTATTCTTATAAATAAGGAAATGTGTTGTTGCATCCATGTGTCACCTTCTTGTTGGGAAGTGTGAACATCAATGATCATTTGTGTTTTCATTAGGTTTGGTTGACCTAGCATTTACACTTCATTCAAAGAATAAAATTTAATTAAGTGTGTGGTTGTTTCGAGATATTATTTTTGATCTTGAAAAATAGTTTTTTATTAGTTCACTCGTATTCCTTTCCATCATGGGAATTTGAGGTGCTGACCTATTTTGAATTTATAAAATGAGGTGTTTATGGCCAACCTTGAAGAAAATTTCTAAGGTTGAAAATGGTATAAAGCAATTTGAATTGTGAAGAGTTGTATGACAGTACGATGCAAAGTGACAAAAGTGTGCCACAAATCATAAGAGGAGAAGTCTGTGAGAGTGAGTTGTGATCAGTTTTTTAGTGTGTTGAAGGAAGTGAGCTAAAGGTTTCTGCAATCCTGTAGATGTGCATTAATTGCTATGGTGTATCTTTTGTTCTGTTTTGTATCTGTAGGCAGTGAGCCTCCCTATTGGATAGTGAGTCCTTTCTATAGGAAGTGATCCTTTGTATTTGGACAGTGAGTCCTCTTTTGGGAAGTGAGCCCTTAGTAGTGAGCCTTTGTATTCAGTTTATAATCTTTTATATTGTGAGTTAACCCTCACCGTGGTTTTTACCTAATTGGGTTTTCCATGTAAAATTCTGGTGTTCATTGTGTTGATTTGCTTTCTGTTATTTGTGTTTCATGCTCTTACTTAATAACATAATTGTCTAGTTGTGGAATTAATAACTATTTATTTTTAAGTTTGAATTGTGTGACAACTGATTCACCCCCCCTCTTAGTTGTCCTACGCCTATTTAACACTTTCACCAATATAGTCTTGAAGACTTATGGGCTGATTGTTTTGATGAATATGAAATCAAAAGAAGAAGCTTGATGAGATTGTTCATAAATTAGATTGCCAATTTTAGATTAGAATGGGATTTGCAATGCATTTTAGAAGATGAATGCAACATAATAATTCTAGCTTATATAGAGTTAATCGAAAATTTCCCCATTCCTACCATGGATTGGAGTATCAAGGGAAAGGAAACCATTGGAGAAAAATCTATCGATGTTCTGGCTAGAACAAAAGAATGGATGATTAAGAAAAGGATTGACTAGTCTCATCCCCACACTAGGTCACAAAGTACTCAACCCTCTGAAGGTACTTCTCAAACTGTTATGAGCATACACTCAGCTGGAACTACCTCTCATCCATTACTATTAGGGACTATAGGAGATGGTGGTGATGATAAATTGATAAAAATATGTTTTCACAGATGTGTGGAGAGGATAGTCTTAATCTACCTTTTCTGGGAAAAGAGAATGAAGGAGAAGAAGAAGATGGAGGTTTGAGATATTTCCATATAAAGTCCTCTCCTTCTTAGGATGAATCACCTATCAGAGAAGTGAGTGCATCTCAGAATCCACAAACCATTGTGCACCTATAGAGGACACCCCTCTTGTTGCTACAACATTATTTGAATCTCTGGGTTTTAGGGCAACAAATGTCTCAATAACTACAACCTACTTGGAGGACACTTTATCAAGGAAAAGAAAGGTTGTGCAACCTAGTTTACCTAATAAAGATATGGTAGGCCAATTGATACAGAGAAATCCAACCCCAAAACTAAAGAAGTTAAAGACTATTTCTAGGTTGATAGATGATGTAGAGTCAGAAAGCCTCCAATTAGAGATTGTGCATTCATTAACACAAAAGTATGTCACTTAGGCAACAATAGGTGATTTTGAGGTGAGAAAAATAGACCTTGGCCCCCCTATAAGAGACATAGATGTTCAAATTTTCTAGTTGACTACAGCTAGAATGGTTGAATGAGTAGAAAAGGATTAAGAGAGTAAGAATGAACTAAAATCCTAGGTCTGAGACTTGACTAAATGTCTAAGGACTATTTTTGAACTTATTCCACAACCCCTCTCCCAGGTTGATTCCTTTGTAGAATCCTTAACTATGGTTGGGAAGGAGGCCATGATTAAAATGAAAAGTTTCCAAACCCTAAGTAGGGATGTGGAGGAATGGAGTGAGTGTCTAAGTAAAAAAGAAAGCTTTGTTATTTCTGAATCTTTGAAATGTTTCCAAAAAAAAAATTCTTTGAAGAATACTTTTGGGAGGAGATTGTTGTGAATAAAAAAAAAAGTTATGGAAGAATTATCAAACTGAATTGAAATTAATGTTAAACTAGGACATGGAGAAACTAGTTGCAAAGAAGATTATACCTAATGCCTCAGACATCCATTACTTCGAATGGAACAAGGGAATGGAGTGGAAGTTTCATATTGCTAAATAGAGTTTACAAAAGCTTAGGGAAGTCATTGATGAGTGCACTATTGTTTCAGAATAAGCATTGGGTACCTTGGTGGCTCTCAAGTTAAAACTAAATAAAGGTTAGATTGGGAATGAAATAGACATCAAGGGTCTGATAGATAGTTTCTAGGGAATGATTAAGGAAACAATTGATGCACCTTGATTAAATGTTGAGCATCTGAAGAAGCTTATTGGATTACATTTGGTCACATATTAAGCAATGGATCTCATGAAATTCTATGAATGAGACATTGAGATAGTTGAAGATAACCATCTAACGTGGAAAAATTGAATGATAAATGTGACCATTCCTCACAAGCCTAGCGAAAGAAACTCATGGCGACCCTAAAAGTTGGAAATGAAGAAACACTATTGTAATGAATTGACTTCTTTATGTTTATTTTTTCCTTTAAAATTTGGCTGGTTATGGAAAATAGAGAGAGGTGGTTACTTATCTACCTATTTAATTGCATCTATTTTCATATGCTAGCTCTCTCTAGACAGTCTTTGAAACTCTCGATATCACATTTTTGTTGTGAATGAAGTTACTATTTGTCTTGGTACATATAGTTCATGAAGATAATTTGTTGTTCTTGAATCTTCGTGTTTAAGGATATATTAAAGTCATACTTCATCTTTATGTGGTTTATGCAGTTTCTTCATGATTATTTTCATTTCTTAGAAGGTATTGCATGCATAGTTTATTTCTTAAGTGATTTAAAAGAATTGGTCTTTGTGCCAATTTTCTATTTATTGAATCTTGCATCTAATATTTGGGATTTTTCCTAGTATTGGGTTTACCTTTATTGATTTATAGTTAAAAGAAAACATTGTGTTTATTTTACTATTTCAATTAATTGAAAATATGATGAAGGATTTGTACCTCGATAAAATTCATAGGATATCTACTCTTGTTTAAGAGAAAATATTCAGAGCTATTGGTTTTCTGGCACCTTTCCAAATATAATATTATATTATCTCAAGGTTCCAACTCTATTAGCCAATATATTTTTGGTGACTCTACTACAGAGATTCGATTTGCTTTATCTATGTATAATACATAGATAACTCAATTAATTTTGGATTATTAGATATTTACTAGGGGAAAAGGAATAGGGTAATTTTTTATTCCATTTTTGAAACCTTGCAAAGAAGTAATGTTTCCTATATTATTCCCTCTAGGTGAAGGAATGGGGCCAGAAGCAGACCTGCTTCACCGACTAGGACACCTTCAGATCACTCTACCTCCCAAGTGTTCCCAATAATGTTGAACATTGGCAGGTTTTTGATGATGACAAATAGATCCAAGTCTTCATAGAAAATACAAAGGCCTTCAGTCAAGTCTTCTTTGAAGGATGAAGTAATGAATGTAAGTATTTTTGTTCTAGAAAAATGGGTTATCTCAAAGATTGAATTATTCAATTGAAGGGCAACAAAATACCCAAGGGACTAGTTTCCCTTGAAGACTTACTTGATCACCATGACCGCTCCATAAAGTGAAAGATGAGCGAATTAGCTAACTACTCTGACAAATTTGAAGCAATCAGTATTGGAGACCTAGAGTCTCCTAAAATGGTTTATATTGGAAAATGTTGCTCACCTAAAAAAAAGGAAATATTAATAGCTCTTCTTATCAAGTATAAAGAAGTTTTCACTTGGTGTTACAATGACCTAAAAAACTTCATGAATGGAAAATTCTAGCATCACATCCCACTAAAGGAAGGAAAGGTTGTTTTTAGGTAGAAGCAAAGAAACTATAACCCCAAATTCATTGATGAAATTGTTAGAGAAATTGACAAGATGTTGAAGGAATGGATTATATATCCTATACATCATTCAACTTGGGTGGCAAATATTGTTCTAGTTTGCAAGAAAAATGGGGAAATTTGGATATGCATTCATTTTAGGAATCTAAATCAAGCCTCATTGATAGATAACTCTCCCCTTCCCAACATGGATCATATCCTATAAGTAGTCACAAGTTAAAAAAGATGTCTATGTTGGAAGGTTTCTCTGGTTATAACCAAATTAGTGTGGCTAAAGAAGAACAATATAAAATGATATTCACCACACCTTGGGGAATCTTTTCTTTTAATTGGATGTCATTTGGGCTTATCAATGCGAGAGTGATATTTTAGCAAGCTATTGACCTATCCTTTAGTGATCTTTGTAACAAGATCATATTCATTTATCATGATGATTTAGCATTGTTCTCCAAGAAAAGAAAAAATCACATACATGATCTGGAGTGAGTTCTACAAAGATGTAAACAACATGGCATTTCTCTTAATCCCAAGAAGTTTGTTTTTTCTATCATTGAGGGAAAAATCCTAGGTCACATTGTGTCCAAAGGAGGTGTGAGAATAGACCCAAAAAGAGTAAAGGCTATCTTACAATTAAGCCTTCTTTCGAGCCAAATTGGCGTGAAGTCTTTTTTTAGCTAGGTAAATTTCTTGAGGAAATTTATCCTGGACTTGTCTAAAATCACTAAACACATTGCAAAAATGATGAAATAAAAACAAGATTTTAAGTGGAATGAGGATGGGAAGCAAGCTTTCAAATATGTTAAAGAAGCAATTTCCCAAGCTCCTATCATGGTCAGTCCTAACTTTAGGAAAGATTTCATCACTTATTGCTATGTTGTAGAACATGCTACATCTTCCATGTTGTTTTAAGTGAATGAAGATAATGTTCAAGCACCTATTCCCTTTATGAGAAAATTGTTAAAGAAACATGAGCTAAACTATTCTCAAATTGAGAAACATGCATTTGCAGTGGTCAAGGAGGTAAATCAATTTTGTTTCTATATCTTGCAATCACACTCAATCGTGTATGTGCTAGACCCTACTATTAAGAGAATCCTAACTCAACAACATATTGATTGCAATAGGAGGGGTAGCTGAATAGTGAAGGTACAAGAATATGACTTGGACCTTAAGCCTACAGAGGTAGTCAGAGGAAGAGGCCTCTACAAATTAATGGCTAAAGACCCAAAGGAGGTAGAAGAAGATGAAGATTTATCCTTGGTCTTAACTATCAACTTACAAGATGAATGGTTCTCTAACATAGCATATTTTCTCACCTATCAAGAATTCCCCCAACACCTCTCAAGTAAAGAGAAAAGAAATTTGAAATTTAAAGTAGCTAAATAGATCATTTGGAATGATACTTTATACAAACACAACATAGATGGAACATTTTTGAAGTGTGTCGATAAAAGTTAGTAGGAAAGGTTGCTTACCATTTTCCATAGTCAGTCATGTGGAGGTCATTTCTACTCTACCATGACTACTTTTAAGATCATAAGACATGGTTATTACTAGATTGGGATGTTCAAATATGCTTATAATTAGGTGGCTATGTGTGAAAAATGTAAGTTATTTTCATGAAGACCTCAATTGGCAGCTTTACCACTTAGACCTGTAGTAATTGATGGGTCATTTCAGCAATGGGGTCTCAACTTCATAGTAACAATCAGCCCGCAGTCCAGTGTACGTCATAATCATATCATTATATCCATAGATTATTTCACCAATTGTTTGGAAGTGATTCCAATCAAGAGAGCCATTTCTAAAGTGGTCTATAATTTCATTAAAGAGAAAATACTATTTAGGTATTGAGTCTCGCATAAGTTAGTTGCTAACAATACAACTAGTATTTCCTCGAGTGAGATTTCATCATTTTCTTATAATTATGGAATCTCCCTATCTCATTCCATTGACTATTATCTTCAGGAGAATGGTCAAGCCGAGTCTAACAACAAGAATCTAATAAAAATCATTAGGAAGTAAGTTGATGACAACTAGAACAATTGGTATAAAAGGATATACAAAGCTTTGTGGGAATATAGGACAACTCCTAAGAAGGGAATTGGGATGAATCCTTTTGTGTTGGTATACGAAGTAGAGAGTGCACTTCCCCTTTCACTAGAATTAACAGCCCACAAATTATAAACAGCTATCAGAGATTTTAAATTTAGTGACACCTTGGAGGAAAGGATTTTATATTTGAGCAAGATCTAGGAGCAACGAGAAGATATGGTTGATAAGATAACCATATATCAGACAAAGGTCAAAAATATTTTTGACAGGAAAGCTAGGCCCAAAAAGTTCATGGTTGGGGATTTAGTTTTTCTATGGGATAAGCACAAGGAGCTTAAGGGAATGCATAAAAAGTTTGACGCACTTTGGATTGGTCCTTTTAAAATCACTCATGAGTGTGGGCCTAACACTTTTTCCTTGCATACCTTGATGGAGCCTCCTTGCCTATTCCTTATAATGGGTAGGACCTAAAACTCTACCTGCTTTGATTGATTCAAAGGTTCTTTTCTATACATAGTTAGTTTAGGATTTTGTTTTGTTTTGTTTTGTTTCTTTAGTGTTGGAGAGTGTTTTCTATCTCTAATGACTCTATTTCCCAATGGATGATACACTTTTCATACTAATATGGGTCTACATTCATTGCTTCATACTTGTCATTATTTGTCCCAAATCAGAGCCACTGTTACCCCAAATTTTATTTTGGTCCATGAGAGTCGTTTGTTTAATTAGAATCAACTTGGTCCTTTCCCAAGCAGTATTTAGTATATTCTTACAAACTCAGGTGACATCTTATGCACTTCTTATAGCATCTCTCTTTACCACTTAGACTTGTGTTTTCTTTGATACTTCTATTCTTTCATTTACGTTGTATCTTGAAGCAAAACTTGAACTTAAGTACACTTTTATGAAGTTCATTGAACACCTCACTTCTCTGCTTCTAGACATTTGTTTTCAAATTTTGAAAGTAATTATAATGAATGATGAAGTTATTTCCCCCATGTACCCTATGGCAAGTAATATGTATTAATGTTTTTCTACTCCCATGCCTTATTTTATGTTTTTAAAGGAAATTTTATAAGTGCTACATAAACATTCCCATGGTGAAATTGTTTCTCAAGGGTGAGTTGAACGAGACACAAGATTTAAACTACAAAATTCATCATTCAAGGTATTTATTATATCCCTTGCTTCAAGTTTATCTTTCTGGGATATTAGTGTTCTTGTTTCAAATTTTTTTGGGTAGTTTCTTGCTTGAGCCCTAATTCTTAGTCATGGAAAAAGTTAAATATATGGGTTATGAGTATGTATCTAGGTTGACTTATGAGTGACTAGAAATTGGGGATACCCATTTTGGACCTATAAATTTGGCTGAGTTAACAAGTAATTTAATCAACCCAATCCACAACCCATTACTATACCAGTAATTGATAGTGGGTTGGTAAAAAATACTACATTTCTTATAGTAGTACAATGCCATGAACTCATTTTTAAGTGTATTAGGAATTATAATTCACAAACGTGAGAGATCAACATAGAATATAATCAGTTGATACTAAAGATTAAAAGATCCACCTTTGCATCTTGCCTAAAAATCCTAGAAAGAGATGATTATTCACCCATGACTCTAAAAAATTACCAAACTGAGTTTTCAATGAAGAGGGGGATCTATAGAAATGAAATGGTCAAGCATTGGTTGGAAAAACTAAAACAGGGCAAGTCCTAGTTACCTCATAATTTGCACAGGACCCGTTTTGTAGAAGAATTGTCCAACATTGTGGCATTACTGCATATTCTAAGAGGAAATGAAGATATGCATGGGTTTGAAGAGTGGATGTATTTCTTCATCTATATTATGTTATATGAACAATAGTTTCTTGACTGGGAAGGAATTATAAGTGATCTTCTGCATCATTTTATGACTGTATTTATTCTAAATAGATTCATCTATATGTTCTCATACCTAATTTTTTCTATTTATAGTACAACACCCTAGCCTGGTTTAAGACTGATTGGCCTACCTCCAGGGTAGGTACCTATCTATGAATATTTTGATAAGTTGTAACTTCATAAAAAAAATTCAGCATTTTAGGAGGATAACTAATACTTTCACTATGAGGATGGTTAGAAAGGTATAGGGATTGTCCTACAATACAATTGTTGCCAGAGGCAATGCAATTTGTAGATTTTTATAGTAGTCATTTCATTCAATTTCAAAGATTTTCCTACATAAGAATTGGTGGGTATGTTGGTTTTCCAATCAAATTTCTTGTATATCCTGAAGACAAGTGGGTTGTGATCGAAGTATGCAGGAAATTAGCAAATGTAAACAGGCTATGTCAAGGTAGGAAATGAGTGATAGTTCATTTTCCTATTTGTTTTGCTTCTTACAATTTCCTATCTATGTCTAATGCCCTAAATATTGAGAAGGAATTTTCTAAGTATAATTTTATTTCATTTGATGAATGGTTTCCTTTTGATTTGAAAAATTATGTTAAGGAAAATTTGAGGCTAAGCCCTAATTTCTTTCACCAACCTAGTCTTGAAGACTTATGGGATGATTGTTTTGATAAATATGAAGTCAGAAGAAGAAGCTAGATGAGATTATCTATATATCAGATTGTCAGTTTCATATTAAAATGGGATCTGTAAGGCATTATGGAGGATAGATTCGACATAATAGATCTATTTTATATAGATTTAATACAAAATTTCCACATTCTTGCCATGGATTGGAGTATCAAGGAAAAGGATACCATTGAAGTAAAAATTGTCAACGTTCTAGCCATAACAAAAGAATGGATGATTAAGAAAAGGTCAAACCAGTCTCACCCCCAGACTAGGTCACAAAGTACTCAACCTTCTAAAGGTACTTCTCAAAATACTTTGAGTATACGCTCAGGTGACACTACCTCTCAGCCATTACTATTAGGGACTCAAGGAGATGGTGGTTATGATCCACCTGATAAAAATATGTTCTCACAAACGTGTGGGGAGGATATTCTTAATCCAAACTTTCTAGGAAAATAAAAGGAAGGAGAAGAAGAAGATGAAGGTTTGGGAGCTTTCCATATAAAATAATTTCCTTCTTTGGATGAATCACCTATTAGAGAAGTGAGTGCATCTCAGAAGTCACAAATAGTTGCACTTGTAGAGAACACCCCTCTTGTTGCTAGAACATTATTTGAATCTCCAGGTTTAAGGGAAACCAAGGTCTTAGTAACTCCAACCTGGTTGGAGGACACTTTATCAAGGAAAAGAAAGGTTGTGTAGCCTAGTTTAATTAAGAAAGATATGGTAGGCCAATTGTTACAAAGAACTCCAACCCCAAAACTGAAGAAGTTAAACAATAGTGCTAGGTTGATAGATGATGTAGAGTCAAGAAGCATCTAATTAGAGATTGTGCATCCTTCAACACAAAAGGATGTCAATCAGGAAACAACAAGTGATTTTGAGGTGAACAAAATAGACCTTGGACCCCTACCAGACATGGAGATGTTCATATTTTCTAGGTGTCTGTAGGCAGAATGGTTGAACGGTCAAAAAAGTACAAAGAAATTAAGAATGAACTAAATTCCTAGGTCTAAGACTTGACTAAATGTCTATGGTATATTTTTGAGCTTGTTCCTCAACCACTCTCCTAGGTTGATTCCTTTGTAGAATCCTTAACCGTGGTTGGGAAGGAGGCCACGATTAAAATGAAAAGTTTTCAAACCCTAAGTAGGGTTGTGGAGGAATGGAGTGAGGGTCTGAGAAAAAAGGGAAGCTTTTTTATTTCTGAATATATGAAATTTTTCTAGAAAAAATGCTTTGATGACTACTTTGGGGGAGGAGATTGTTGCAATTGAAAAAAAGAAAATGTATGGAACAATTATCAAACTAAATTGAAATTAATGTTCAAGTGGGACATGGATAAACTGGTTGTAGAGAATATTATACCTAATGCTTCAGACACCTGTTACTTGTCATGGAATAGGGGCATGGAGTCAAAATTGAAGACTACTATACATAGTTTATAGAATCTTAGGGAAATCATTGATGAGTAAACTATTCTTTTAAAAGAAGCATTAGGTACCTTGGGGGCTCTTGGGTTACAATAGGATAAAGGTGAGACTGGGAATGACATAGATATCAAGGGTTTGATAGATAGTTTCTCGGGAATGATTAAGGAAAGACTTGGTGCACCTTCATTCAATGCTAAGAATATTAAGAAGGTTAGTGAATTGCATTTGGTCACATCTCAAGCAATCGATTTCATGAAATTATATGTTCATACAGTTGAAAATAACCAACTGATGTGGAAGTTGTGAATGACAAATATGAATATTCCTTAGCATAGAGAACTATTACATATGCTTAAAGCTTTCCAAGCCTAGTGAAAGAAACTAATGGCGACCCTAGAAGATGGAAATGAAGCGACACCATTGTAATGACTAGGCTTCATTATTTTTATTTTTTCCTTTCAAATTTGGTTAGTTATGGACAACAGAAAAAGATGGCCACTCATCTGCCTATTTAATTGTATCTATTTCCCTACATTAGCTCTCTCTAGACACTCTTTGAAACTCTTGATATCACATTTTTGTTGTGAATGAAGTTACTATTTGTCTTGGTACATATAGTTCATGAAGATAATTTGGTGTTCTTAATTATTTGTGTTTAAGGATATCTTAATTTCATACTTAATCTTTGTGTGGTTTAAGCTGTTTCTTTATGATTAATTTCATTTCTTATATGGTATGGAGTGCATAGTTTATTTCTCAAGTGATTTAAAAGAATTGTTCTTTGTGCCGATTTTCTATTTATTGAATATTGCATCTAATATTTGGGATTTTTCATAGTATTGGGTTTACCTTTATTGCTTTCTATTTAAAAGAAAATATAGTATTTATTTTAGTGTTTCAATTCATTGAAAATTTGGTGAGGGAGTTGTACCTTGATAAAATTTAGAGGATATCTAATCTTGTTTATAAGGTTATATTACATGAAGGTGCCCAATCTGTTAGCCAAAGAATCTATATGTCCATGGTATCTCCTAAAGGAAGTACATTTTGTCTCAGAAATTCAAGGTTGTATTCTTCCTTCTTCATTTCAATATCACTACTTTCCTCATCTCCGTCCTTTCACTTGGTACTAATCAAATTGCATGTAACCTATTCATTTTTAGGTGGAGTAAATGTATTATCATAAACTGATAGCATTCTTTTCAAGGCTTCATGAACCGTTGATTTTTGGAACCTATGGACAACTCTTTCTCTTCTAGGGTTTTTCACCTAAAAGGAGAGAGATAGGAGAAAAAATACTAATGGTTCATTCAAATTATGCTATGTGCAATGTTTTCTAATGTAAATGAAGTTAACTAAATGTAATTGACTAATATAAATGGATGAAAATGAATGCAAAAGTGAAATTAAAGCTATGTTTAAAAATACATTGTGATATGCAAACAGTGAAGTAAATGAAGAAAATATGTAGAACAAAATAAGATGAGTTAAATCAGAGTGCACCTGGGTGAAGTATGATGAATCTGGAATGTTTTGGATGTTGGCTAAAATCACTGATTTTTCATAGTGGGACTCATTTTCCCATGGTGGTGAATTAATCCTCCTCCTAGTGAAAATTGTCAAGAAAAAGTCTCTATCTATTAGGAACCAAAATCTGAAAAAAAATAGATTTTTAGTCCTAAGGTGGGACTTATTCACCATAGGTGGTGAATCAGTCCTCTCCCAATTTTTTGGAAAAATTAGGAGACAATTCTGCAACACTAGATTTGGAAATCACTGCTTGTCGGGTTGCCAAAGTGAATTCTACAGGAAATAGGAAAAAAACTTTCTCCAAGCTTGAAATAGACTTGAGTTGACTTGAAGCACCTAGTTGACTTGTAAACCAATCTTGAACAACAAAAATATTGTCAAATCTACACACAAAATGCTACAAACAAACATGCAATAGGGAAAAATTGTTTAGGGTTAGTGAATAGGGGTTTACCTTGGTCAAACTCCACTTTTGGTAATCAAACCCTTAATAAAAAATGTAAGAGAAAGATAAACTAATAACATGAAAATGATATCAACTTACCAAACCCTTGATGATGCAAGTCTAAAGTAATGTCAATGGTTGCTTCAAAGTGCTTGAATAGTGCTTAAAAAGATGTAAAATGCTTGAATGAATAGGTGAATAAGTGAACTTGATGAATTGGGGGGAGATTGTAGGAGATGTAAAATGAGGTTAAAATCAATTATTTATACACACTTGTGCCTTAGTTACCTATTCATACCTCATCATAGGCCAACATCAAGTGTTTTTGAATAAAATACCCAAAGGAAATTTTAGAAAAAATGAATTTGGGGCTAAGGGGGACTTATTCGCCATCCATGGCGAATGGGTCTCACCTAGGACCTGAAAATGTGTGTCGGGAAATATGTTGTATTTAATGTTCTTTATCGGGATAATACTCAAAAATACACTTAATTAAGCATATGAGAGCATAAAGGGGCAAAATAAAGCATGAAAAAGGGATAAATAGTGAAGATGTGCCTAGAAAAGCATGAAATATTATTACCAGACTTTACAACGCTTCAAAATAGGACTTGTTAATGAATAAAAAGGTGATTTTTAGGTGAAATGTAATTAATAGAGTCTAGAAGAGTGTAGAAATGTCTTACAACACTTCACAAAACCTTCACAAGACATTCTTTGAATTTTAGTCCCTAAATAGGCATGTTCAAGCCATGTTGCAACATAAAATCAGATTAAAATAGAAAAAACACCATGAAACAAGACCTAAAAGGCCATGAAAATGATAGGGGGCCACTTTTCTATGGCACATTTAGCCCCCACATTAGTGAGAGGATGAACCTGCTTCAAAATCACACTAAAGTAGCCCTAAACATCGAGAGGAGGGTTCAAATGCACTTACATTAGCAAGATGGAATAACAACAATCAAGAGGGATGATTGAAAGCCCCTAGGAAAAATATCCCATGGAAAACTAAGCATAAGAACAAAGGAACACACAAGTTTTGAGATGAATCAGATGAAGCTTCAATCGTCAGTCCAACTAGTTGTGGATTAGAACTAGGATGATTGTTTGAAAAAGAGAATGTTTACTCAATCTAGGGCCACAAAACTTTAGGTTTTTTGTGGGGTGGGAAAGCCAAAATGTACTCACTCTTGGGCCACAAAACAAGTTGTCCACGGGGTGAGAAATCCCAAAAGGTAAGATACATGTACGCTAGTTGGTATGCACTCACAAACACAAAATTGGCTATGGGGAAAATTCATGTCGCTAGGTGGACTTCCCGGTAAACTATATTAAAGTTATACCCATTGATGAACAAAAAGACAAAGTACCAAAGTCATGCAAGCCACATTATGCAAGGTGGTAAAAAACAAAAATGTAAAATGTAAAAGATGTTCAAAGGAGTCTTGTTCAGTTCATGCAAGGTCAATCACTTAGGGAACATTGTGTCTAATGTCTCCAAGAGAGGACAAATCAAATAATAGTATATTCACAACTTAGGGGATGCAGTGCATCGAATCAAGCCACCAAGAGGAATGTAATATGCTGAGATAGATCACCCTTATGAATGACATCACACCCAATGTCATCCACAAAGTGACAAACATGTCGTATAAACAAAAAAACTACACTAGGAACCAAGAATGCAAATGAATTTTATGGTAATGCATGCCCCCCACTTTAAAGGAATTTCTACACATCATTATGTGAGCAATTATTTTAAAGTAGAGAAGAAAAGAAAATGCAAAAAGAAAACAAGACATGAGAGCCAACTTCGAAAGCCCTATTGCAAGTCATATGTTTCAAAGTTAGGTTGTGTCATGTCAAGAAAAATGAAAAAAAATGAAAGGGAGTTTCCCCCTAGAAAAGAAAACACACCAAACACATAAGGTATCTATGGATTTGGGGTTAGTATGTTCATTTTTGCAATGTTTTAATGAAAGAGCTTGGAATTGTCATCATTTCCCAAAGCACATAGAATTGGAAGAATGACACAAAGAGAGTGAAACAAAGGAAAAATAAAGCCCATTTTAGGTCAACATGGAAGAGACATTGCGGTCTCAATGCCTTGCATCATCCCCAAAAGGAAAACCAAAGAAAGAAAATGAAAGGGTGAAAGAAAATGAAAAATATTTTGGTTCAACATGAAGGAGACATTGCAATCTTGACACCTTGTGTCATCCCCAAAAGGAAAAAACAAGAAAGAAAAAGAAAGGGTGAAATAAAATGAAAAATCTTTTGGGTCAACATGAAGGAGACATTGTGGTCTTGATGCCTTGCGTCATCCCCAAAAGGAAAACACAAAACAAAATAAAAAAATACAAGGACCTTGTGGGTCAACATGGAAGAGACATAGGGTGTCTCTACACTTTGCATCATTCCAAAAAGGAGGACACAAAACAAAAGTGAAAAAGAAAGGAGCTTTTGGGTCAACATGGAAGAGACATGGGGTGTCTCTACACGTTGCATCATCCCCAAAAGGAGAACACAAAAGAAAAGAAAAAAATACAATGCACGATGAATAGAAGAATAGAGGTACAAAGAGAAGAAGGATACAAAGAGAGAGAAAACATCAAACGCACGATACGGGGGAACACAATACTCACATGAAAAGGAAAACAAAAAGAAAAAGAGAAAAAGTAAAAAGGATAGTTAGGCGAATGCAAGTTAACCATCTAATAGGTCATCCACCTCCCAATCATGTTTATTGTAATGCGTGGGCGGTTGATTATCCAAAGGAATAATTGCAAGTGTTGAACTAGGAGATGTACTAGGTTCTTCACTTGGTGGAGATGATTTATCATGTAAGCTCATTGTAGATAAAAATAGAGAATTCAAGTTGTTATGCACTTATTCATCTAATTTTTCTATCGTTGCATCATCATCAACATCATCATCATCAAGATTAATGACAACATGGGGATGAAGGGTCATTTCTAAGGATGGATGTATCAAAATTTGTGGCTATTGGATTAGTTATTTTTGTTGTGATTGTTGCACTGGACTATCATGTGGCAGGTCAAGAAAAGGAGGGTGGTCATCTATTACTTCTATCAAAGGTAAATGTTGATTTTCTTTATTTTCTTCCATGCAAGATTGATGAGCAAGGAGATGATGATGATGCCTACGTTCCTTAGCACTGTGGTTTTGTTTAATTCAATTTTGGAGTTGTTGAGTTGTAAGAGAAAATTGAGTCATCATAGGTTCTTCATACTTCTAAAGAGAGAACAATAGAAGGAACCAAAGAAGATGAGTCAACCACTTTCTCTTTGGATTTATACACTTGTTTAAGGTGAGGAGGCATGACAGGAGTGGTTTCATTTTCTCATGGTATTTTGAACAATGGTAGAGAAGTATCTAGGGGTGGTTGTTTAGGAGGTTGTGTATTTTTCTCAATATCAGATTCAGGTTGAAGCATGGTTTTTTCTATGATAGGAGGTGTGGAAGTGGACGAGGATGCATTACAAAGAGACTATTCAGCTATATTTTTGGCTTTAAACTTTTGATAAGCAATGAAAAAGAAGTCCTTTCAAAGCGTGATGGGTTCCATGAGTGTAGGCTAAAAGGTTTCTAAGGAAAAATTGCCTTTGGAAGATAAAGGATGAAAGCCATTATGGTGTATGGTGACTATCTCATTGTCATGTGGAAACTTCAAACACTTGTGAACAACTAATGGGACCAATTTTATTGAGTGAAGCCAAGGGTGGCCTAGCCACAAACAAAATTGGGTAGATTGTGGAATAATTGAAAATGCTACCTCAAAATTTTTAGGTCCTATCTGTAAGGGTAGCACGATCAATCTGATCATAGGGCATGAAAAACTAGTATGTGTCTTAATCCAGGTAGTTGGTTTATTATAATCATCTTGATATAGATCAGGTAATACTAAAAAATCCTCCGTGATCACATTCTTGCCACAAGCAGGATCTATTAATATACCATTAGTGGGCCTATCATAGATTCAACCAGCTATGTAGAGAAGACCATCAAGAAGTTTTTGTAGTATCTCTTTAGTAGAAAAAGTGATTTCAAGAGACTTAGTGGTTTGGCCCTTACGAGGGATAACATCTATCGTAGCCACTAGTTCATCCATAGGACTTTCTATAGTAATAGGGGGAGGTGTATCATGTTGTTCATTGGTTGTATCAATAGTAATTACATCAGTATTTGAAGGTTCACTAGCCTTGAAAAATGAGGTAGTATGTTTAGGCATGGGATTAGTGAAAATTTACAAATTCTAGTTAGGGGGTGTAACAAACTTATTGCCTTGATCATTAACACCCATAATGGACAAATGGCCTGAATCAATGAGGTCTTGAACTAAATGTTTTCAACACTTGTAGTGTTCGGTGTCATGTCCATTTTGGCGATGAAAATGAAAATAAGCATTAGGTTTGAAGGTGGGTGGTAATGGTTGGTTTGGATCAAGTGGTCTAATGAGTGGCAAAGTGAGCATACGTTGGTGAATTAATTGGTTCATCGTATTATAAAGGGTATTGGATAGGGGAGTAAACTGTCTTTTCGGGTCCCCATAGGTATAAGGCTCGTCTAATTTAATAGCTTCCACTTGATTTGGAATGGGTTGGGTTGGTTTGGTTGAGGTTGAAAAGGTGGATTAAACTATAAAAAGCCTCTATTTGGTTTGTGGAAGTTTTGTGTGTTATTTTGGGTTTGATTGTTGTGTTTAGGTTTTTCAACTCGGCTGGAAGTGGATTTTGAATCATGACTTGAAACCAAGTTATCGTATTTGCACAAGGTTGTGCATAAATGCATAAACGAAGGGAATTTCATCATTTTTAATTTATCTTGAAGGTGTGTGTGCAAGTTTTTGATAGACATTTTTTGCAAATGTGCATCAGGTATCTTGACATCGATTTGAGCATACATGGGCTGGTATCGTGAGATAAAATCCACTACTTTTTCATCTATGTTTTGTCTACATCGCATGGGGTCAGCCATTGTCTTTTTAGGTGTCATTTAAACTTGAAAGTGACTTATGAAAGCATCCACCAATTCATTGAAAGATCAAATGGAATGATTAGGAAAGTTGGAAAACCACTCTAAGGCAGTGTCTTTCAAGGTCCTTGGAAACAACTTAGCTAACAGTTTATCATCAAGGATGAAGTCACTACACAAAGTTGTATAAGCATTAACATGGTTGAAAGGGTCTCCTTTTCCTCCATATTTCTCAAACTAAGGCATTTCTATCCCTTGTGGCATTGGGGTACGCAAGATTTCCAATGATAAAGGGCTACTACGGACATGATATGTAGGTGGAACAGATTGACCTTGGCTAATGGTGGAAATTTGATGTTGCATGGATGAAATGGTGGTAAGGAGTTGTGTAAGAAGGGGATCAGGGTATGTGGGTTGAGGTGGAAGAGAAAATGGTGATGGAGTGTAGGTGATATGAGGGGAAGTGAAAGGAATACTATGGGGTGTAAAGGTGGTTAAAGGGACTTGAGATGCCACAAGAGAAGTAGGAATACTAGTGGAAATCGGGAAAGAGGTAGCCACATAATTAACTTGATGCATAGTTGTGTGGACATGTGGATTGGTATAAGTTGGTATGGAAGCTATGGTTGGTGGAGGAGGAACTTGAGGTCCTTGGCTTATAGGAATGTTTGCAGATTGGATATTAGAAGAAGCATGTTTATTGTAATTCTCAGCAATCTTCTTCATCACTTGCAAGCCATCATCACTTTAAATTAAATGATGAAGGTTTTTAATGGTGGGTATGGTAGTGGTGGAAATGTTTTCAATTGAAAAATCTTGTTGTAAGTGTGCAAAACTCTCATGAATATTAATGACCTTTTCTTGCGGAAGGGAGTTGTTTTGGTTGTCAACATTCATTGGATGGAAAGGTGAAGGCATACAATTGGTACTGTCAAGGCCTAATTCACCATTGTCCATACGAGGACTAGGAGCTCATAAGATTCTAAGGTCCACAACAAAAGTGCTATCAGAGGAGGCCATGAGTCTAGAACTTTTTCTCAATAAAGTATTATCAATAGGGCACCAAACACTCATACAAGTACCACAAAGGAGGGGTGAATGCAAATGCAAAATAATCTAAGAGTTTGAAATGAAAATAATAGAAATGTTGCTAACTGTAATAGAGATCTAACTACAGAAAACAAAAATGTAGAAAAATGCCAGAAAAATGCTAAAAATGTTGTTTAACAAGTGCAAAGGAACTGATTCACCCAGGGCCACGAATGAGTCCCAGTATGATATTTTGTGTGATTTTTAGAAAATTTAATGTGATTTTAATGTTCTACAAAATGCAATCAAGGATGGAGAATGCAGATTTTAAGTTTTTTCAATGAGATGCAATGCAAAAATGAAATCTAAATGAAGCTTTCTCTAATGGAAGATAAAAAGTCCTAGAATGCAAAACCAAAAAAATGTACTAATTTAATGTTAATGAAAATGTAAATGAGGATGCAATATGTAAATGAAATTAGTAATGCAAAGTGCTCAAAAGTTAGGTTTGCCAAAATGAACCGTTGATTTTTGGCTCCTATGGAAAACTCATGCTCTTTTAGGGTTTTTCACCTAAAAGGAGAGAGATAGGAGCAAAAATGCTAATGGTTCATTCAAATTATGTTATGTGCAATGTTGTCTAATGTAAATGAAGTTAACTAAATTTAATTGACCAATATAAGTGGATGAAAGTGAATGCAAAAGTGAAATTAACGCTATGTTTGAAAACACATTATGATATGCAAACAATGAAGTAAATGAAGAAAACATGCAGAACAAAATAAGATGAGTTAAATCAGTGTGGACCTGGGTGAAGTATGATGAATCTAGAATGTTGTGGATGCTGACTGAAATCACTAATTTTTTACAGTGGGACTCATTTGCCCAGGGTGGCGAATCATTCCTCCTCCTCGTGAAAACTATTGGAAGGGTATGTGTAGGATCATCATGGAAAAAATAGGCCCTTAAGTGGCAAAAAATTTATAAAAATCAGAGTTAGGCAACTTGACTTAAAAATTTGAATAAGTTATCTATATTATTTCAAAAATATGTAAGAATAGAATTTGTAGCAAATTGAACATGTAGTTTCTCAACTAGTAGGTTTATTTAAAAAAATAAAAATCTATTTGGTGAAAATTTGAAATTTCAAACAAGTAGTACTTAAATTTTAGGGAAAAAATAAGAAGTAGGTGTTTGTCTGACCACCCTAACCACAATAAAATTATAATATTTTTTTATAATATTTTAGATATAAGTAGAGGACTCATGTCTGGATGTCATGCATATTTTTTTGTAATTTTTTTCCAAGTAAATAATTAATTATGATTTATTTATTACAACTTTTTAAAAATATAAAAACTCGTATGTCTGACCACCTTCACTTGGTCAAAACTTCATGAAATTCAATTTTTGTTTTTTTAATCCTATAGTATACAAAGCATAGAATGTGACACATGTTTTGGATTCAAAAAATGTGATACCGTTTGAAAGCTATAGATGTTTTTCAATCAGCCTATCAATTAGGACTTTCGTCATAATTCAAATAGAAGATGAATAATAATAATTTATATTAGTGGAAAGCTGAGAATATCCTTTAAAAACCCTTTTCATTTCATCAATTTTGGGTAAAAAAAGGATCGTCAGCCACATACCCTACATATACCGATCATATCACCACTTTTTGGCCCATCATGATCCTTCACATACCTGGAAACAAGTTTTTGTCTGTCGAGATCTAGAATTTGACAAAATTCAAATTTTATATCCTATGGTGGGCCTCATTCACCACAGGTGGCGAATCAGTCCTCTCCCAAATTTTTGAAAAATCAGGAAACAACTCTGCAACACCAAATCTAGATATCACTACTTGTCGGGTTGTTGAAGTCAATTTTGTAGGAAACGGACATAAAACCTTCTCCAAGCTTGAAATAGACTTGAGTTGACTTGAAACACCTAGTTGACTTGTAAACCAATCTTCAACACCAAAAAGCTTGTTAAATTTTCACACAAAAGGCTACAAACAAACATGCAATAGGGGGAAAATTGTTTAGGGTTAGTGAATAGGGGTTTTCCTTGGTCAAACCCCACTTTTCATAATCAAACCCTTAATAAAAAAATGCAAAAGAAAGATAAACTATTAACATGCAAATTTTATCAACTTACCAAACCCTTGATGATGAAAGTTTGAAGTAATGTCAATGGTTGTTTCAAAGTGCTTGAAAAGATGTAAAATGCTTGAATGCTTGAATGAATAGGTGAATAAGTGTACTTGATGAATTGGGGGGAGATTGTAGGAGATGTAAAATGAGGTTAAAATCACTTATTTATACACATTTGTCCTTAGTTACCCATTCATACCTCATCACAGGCCGACATCAAGTGTGTTTTAATAATATCCCAAAAGGAAATTTAAACAAAATTGAATTTGGGGCCAAGGGGGATTCATTCACCACCCATGGTGAATGGGTCCCACCTAGGACCTAAAAATGTGTGTCAGGAAATATGTAGTTTTTAATGTTCTTTTTTGGTATAATACTAAAAAATACACTTAATTAAGCATACACAAGCATAAATGGGCCAAATAAAGCATGAAAAAGTGATAAATAGTGAATATGTGCCTAGAAAAGCATGAAATCTTTTTACAAGACTTTACAATACTTCAAAATATGACTTGATGAATAAAAGGGTGATTTTTAGGTGAATTGTAATTAATAGAGTCTAGGAGAGTGTAGAAATGACTTACAACACTTCACAACACCTTCACAAGATGTTGTTCTTTGAACTTTAGTCCCTAAATAAGCATGTTAAAGCCATGTTGCAACATAAAATCGGAGAAAAATAGAAAAACACCATGAAACAAGACCTAAAAGGCCATATTTCTACAACACACTTCATCATATTTGAAAAATTGCAATGATGCTTGAAAATTTATATGAATGAATTCTGGATACTTCTTGAGGTGAGAGTTGTTTTAGGATTACACATGATGGTGTTGATGTTTAGTGAAGGTCTCTTCATTTCTTTTGTAATCTTAGAAGGGAAATATCCCAAACCACTATTTGTTTCTTGCATACTAGGTTCTATAGGAACATGAATACGATGTTCTTTTCTTCCACGTTCTTTTCCACTTTAACCAAGTTGTTTCATGAAATCATAGCCTTTTCCATAAATTATTTCAGTTTCTTTCAAGTTTTGTGGTTGTTGATTATCTATCTCTTCAAACTTTGTTGTATAACTTGTGTCTTCTTATAGAGTATATGAGGTATATGCTTGTGAGTTTTCTTCTAAATTCTTCATTGACATCACCATTGGTTGTTTTTTCTTTTCATCTTATTTAATTTTGATTATGTATTCTTCCATAAATGAGGGTGTGAATTCTAAGGAACCCCAATCATCATCCAATAATTTTGACAATTTTCATAGGTTTTATGTTCGATGTTGGAATTAATGTGCTTAAAGGACTTGTTAATTTTTCAACTTGTAATCAACTTTCAGGCTTGGGGTCTATTTCAACTTGGTATACTTTATTGTTATACAAATACTTCATGATACGATGAAGAGTTGAAGGAAATGCATCCATCTCATGAATCCAATGTCTTCCTAAAAAGGATTATATGAAAAATCATGAGCCATAACATGAATAGGTGTTTGTAAGGTATCCTTCCCAACTATAATAGGTAAAGTAATCACACTAAGTGGTTACTTTCCTATATTATCAAATTGTCTAATCAATAAGGAATCAGGTTCAATTTTTTATTTATCCACACCAAGTCTATCTAGAATATTGATAGTGCATACATTAATGGTTGGGCCATTATCAACAAGGGTTCTTTGTAATCCCATTATATTGAATCTAGATATTATCATGAAGGTGTCATGTTTCTTTTTCATCTCCAAGGAAGGGATCTCATGTTGGTGAAAAGTAATGTCTACATTAGTTGTATTCATTCCTTTAATTTGAGTTGCCACATCACTTGCATTTGTATTGGGGGGATCACATCTTCTTGTAAGGTTGTTTGAAGCATGGTGTGATAATTAGGTGAGTTTTGAATCAAGTCCCATAGGGATATTTTTGCAGGATTATTCTTAAGTTGTTCAACAAGATCATACTCCTTTTTGCTATTCAAAGGAAAATGAGGGGTAGTAGGAAATTTAGAGTTGGGTAAAGGTAAGGATTTTGAGGTTATTTGTCTTGGTTGTGGATTGTTTCCAATGTTATATGTATGAGAAATTGTATTATGATTTGGTTGTTGCAAGACATTTTTCTTAGGTGGTTCAAGGGTATAAATGGGTTTGTTTTGAGTTTGAGGTTTGTGTGTTTAGGTGGGTAAAGGATAAGTTGAGGTTGAATCAAATTAACATCTCTTTGTTTTGGTTTTTTGTAACAAGGCTTAGTGGATGAATTTTGTGAGATGAAATCCTCAAGGGCTTCATCTAACATGTCAAAGTCACATTTCAGTCACATTCTACTTTTTTGAGAATTCATTTAAGTTTAGATATATGCTCCAATCTCTGCTCTTTCCTTCCAAATTGATTTCTAGATGTGTATGTGCAGGATCATGGAAAAAACAGGCCCTTAAGTGGCAAAAAAATTAGAAAAATTAGAGTTAGGAAACTTGACATAAAAATTTGAATAAGTTATCTATATTATTTCAAAAATATGTAAGAATAGAATCTATAGAAAATTGAATGTAGTTTCTAAACTACTAGGTTTTTTTTTTAAATAAAATTTATTTCCAAAGTGAAAATTTGAAATTTCAATGTAGTGGTGCTTAAATTTCAGGAAAAAAATAAGAAGTAGGTGTATGTCTGACCACCCTAACCACAATAAAATGATAAAAAAAATTATAATATTTTAGATATAAGTAGAGGACTAATGCCCTAATGTGATCCATATTTTTTTGTAATATTTTTCCAAGTAAATAATTAATTATGAATTTCTTATTACAAATTTTTAAAAAATAAAAAAACTCATATGTCTGACCACCTTAACTTGGTCAAAACTTCATGAAATTTATTTTTTCTTTTTTTAATCCTATAGTATGTGAAGCATAGAATGTGATGCATGTTTTGGATTTAAAAAATGTCATACCGTTTGAAAGCTATAGATGTTTTTCAATCAGCCTATCAATCAGGAAATTAGTCATAGTTTGAATAAAAAATGAATAATAAGTAATTATTAACTTCAAAATAAAGCATAATTTATATCAGTGGAAAGTTGAGAATCTCCTTTAAAAACTCTTTTTGTTTCATCAATTTTGGGTAAAAAAATAGTTGTCAGCCACATACCCATCATATTGTCACTTTTTGGCCCATCATGATCATGTGCATACCCAGATCTGAATCTACAAAAAGACCTACAAAACAGAATATATACTTGATTTTCTAATAGGGGGTTTTCCTTGGTTAAACCCCTATTTTAGGTAATTAAACCTTGATATAAGTAATGAAAATTGAATTTAAATGTGAACATAAACCCTAACCTTAAGTGTGTCTAAGATTAGGAAATATGAAATGCAATGCAACCCTATTCTAATGTTTAAGAATGAGATGCATGAATGAAGCTTGAATGCAATGACTCACTTTGAGAGATGTCAAATCACTCTACTAGGTCATGATGATGAATGTACCTTACTTAGCCTAAAATTAGGTTGATAATGGAGGATGGAATCACTTAAGAAAAAAAATCATTAGGCCTAACTTGATGGCTAGTTGTATCTCCCCAAACTAAAATCCATCATGATTCACCATAGAAAATCATTTTCAACCCTTGACAATGCTAGATCTTGAATGAAAGTAAGCTTGAAGACCTACAAAAGCACTTTAGTGTTATTTCAAGACTTCAACTTTTCTTGCTTTTGAAACTTGAATGCTTGGATCTTCAAATTGCTCTAAAAATGTTTTCGTAGATGAAATAATGACTTAGAAACTTGCTTATATAGGCATTTACACCTAATTTACCATTATTCAAATCTTAAAAGATGACATCAACGAGAATTTTGAATTCAAAAGTTGATTTTATGGCTCAAATCCTAAAAAACACCAAATGGGACTCATAGGCTAGCCTTGGCATATGGGTCCCACCTAGGGGGACTCATATGCCCAAGGTGGCGTATGAGTCCCACCCTAGATTTTCATGGTACGTTGCTAGAATTTTTTATGTTTTTGATGATTTTTTAGGTTTTTAGCTGAAATAAGCATTGTGATCTAGAATAATGGGTCCTAGAGGCCTATTAATGAGGAACTACAAGGGATTTTAATGTGACGGTACTAAAATAGGTCTAGTTTAAATGAGAAATTTTACTATCTTCGAGAAGGGAATATAATTTCCATCATTACACTCGAATACTCTGACATCAAACACACCAAGTATGAAACATGTTACATGAACTTGTAGCTCATGAGCATTTTTGGAACCTTTGAATGGTGATCCCATGCTTATTTTTTATCCAAATCTCTTATTCATCAATCAGTTTCTTCTTTTTCCCATTGATCAAAATCCTCTTTTCCCTCTTTCACATTCATTTGTTTCTTTTGTTGCAACCTATAATCACCTCGGTGGCCACCTCTATTTGGTTGTTCACTCCTTTTACAATTGCACAACTCTTCCTAACTTCACCTAACTTCACTCAAAACTCTCTTTTCATGAGCTACTATTGGGTTGCTCCCAACCTTGTTAATGTCACAACTTGTTCACTTACATGAAAATAAGCCAATGAACTATCCCTCACTTGCTTGTCCTTGTCCTTCAATGGAATCAAATGGTACTCATGTCCATCCTTGGTGATGGTACACATATTTGAGCAACGATCATACATAGCATGTTGATCATATAGCCACAATGTATGCAAAAGGACATGGCAGACATCCATTGGCATCACATCACATAACACTTCATCAACATAATTACCAATCTAAAATTAAACCAAGCTTTATTCACTTACCAAAATTTGATGATCCTTTTGCAACCAAGTGACTTGATAAGGATTTGGATGTTTAGTCCTTTTCAATAATATCTTCTCCACCTTCTCTTCTGAGACCACATTGTTAGTACTTCCACTATCCACAACTACCTTAAAGAACTTTCTACCTGATTTACACACTATTTGAAATAGAATTCACCTTTATGTTGGCTCTAATCATTTTTTTTCTGGTTTCAAAATAACTCTATTCAGCATAAATGCCTCTCCCTCTTTAGGTTCTTCTACTCACTTTGGGGAATTCACACTCTCTTCATCAACTTGTGTTGCATAGTTCTTGTCTACACTCTTCTTCCTAATGTCTTGTTGTATTTAAGAGAATTCAAAGGTGCTATGTCAAACCTCTCCACATTAGACATTGACAAGGTTGGGAGCAACCCAATAGTACCTCATGAAAAGAGTCTTGTTGTATTTAAGAGCATCCAAAGGCCCAATGTCCTCTTTCCTTTCCTTCTTGGGTGTTTGCATAAGACATGTTTGTCTCCTATTTCTTGTTTTGGTAACCTCTACCATTGCTGGACTATTATTTTTCACATGAAAATTTTCCCTTACTACTGGAGCTATTTTGTTTCCTTTTATTCAATTTTTCTTTTGCCTTCAAATCATATTGATATGCCTTCTATCGTATGAAATTGCAACATAGGTAATTCATTTTGAAAGCTATATTTCAATCCATTTATATACCTTGAAACATTTTTCATATCATCTTCCACATGTCCAACTAAAATATTTAACTTGTAAATTTTTTTGGTATAAGTTTGTACACTTACCTCTTTTTGCTTCAATTTTTTTAATTTTTAAAACAAACTTACTTGGTAATCCATCTACGTAAATTGAGCCTTCATATTTGCTATCATTTGGTCCCAAGTTCTAATTTTTTCCTTACCTCTTCATTCTCTATCAACCTACACATGATCCCACCACAATGAGGTGTGTTCCTTCTACTTTGTGCAATCAAACTTCACTCTTTTTGGGTCCTTCCTTTGTAACTAGAGGTTTCCATTCTCAGCTTGTTGCTAATATTTTTCATTTCTTTTAAAAAAATTCTCAATTTTATATTATCACCTTCATCTTCCAAATCAATTTTAGGTTCTTCACTTCTTATTCATCCTTGTTGACATCTATTATAGGAACTCCTTTTCACTGTTCCATTTCTATTACATCCATTCTCATTGTGATGCCTCTTAACATATCCATGATGGCTACCATATTATCATTATTTTGTGGTCCTCTTTGTCCATATCCTTTTTGCACCATGTTGACGAGCTCCCTATTGTGGGTCTCCTCACCCTCAAACTCTCCCACAAAAATTTCTTCTAGGGTTCCTTCCCTCAACACAATTGTAGCCTCCCAAATATTTTTCTTGCTCTGATACGAAAAGATGCAGTTCAAGAGCTCTAACTCTTTTTTGACCAAGAGAAATTTACAGCCAATCAATCAAATAAACTAATAATTCAACCCAACTTAATGGAGCATTCGCAAAAATAAATCTACTATAAGTTATTGTTTTATTTTAGTCCAAATACATAGATTGAATTTGTTCAAACAAAATTTCTAATACATAATGCTTTTCCCCTGTTTTATTTGTAATCTTTTAACACCAATATTTAACTCAGATAACTATTTCCAAATGCCATTATTGTACTAGTTTTAATGTGAAAAAATTCTTAGCTTGGAAAAATGGGTCAATGCCATTTCCTATCTTTTCCTCCAACATCTCTACCGCCCTTTTAGCCATGCACTTTTCTGGATTTATTTTGGAAAAAATAAAAATTTCCAGTAAAAATTTAAGTTGATTCATTTCATTTCTTCTGCTCTTTCAACTACCACCTCTCCTCTCAGTTTTTGGAACCTCAAATCCCTTCATTTTATGTGCCAAACTCCCCGATCTTTTCCTTTCCATGTTGGAGGCTAAAGGTTTATTTTTGTTTTGTTTTCTTAAGCCAAAAATCAAAGCATTGAAAACCATCCAACTCCCATGCCTTATCAAATTGAATCGCCCAATTTGGAGGGCCTAGACATTGGGTTCAAATTATATTTTTAATCTACATTTTTAAATAATCTCCAACATTGAATTTATTTGCATTATGAATTTGATATTGTCTAAATAACTCTCAAATGGAATTCCAATCAGACATATAATGATTTTGCTCATAACATAATACTTTCAAAAGAACACGCAGACACCCAAAATAAAATTTCAAATCAAACAAAATGAAAATTTTATGAAGGCTGATGTGGATAGCTATATACCTGGATGCTCTGACATCAATATGAAAAGGCGAATCTACAACACAATTGGCATACTCACAAGATATCAAGAGTTGAATTATGTTGTCATTTTTGACACACAAATGAGCAAGAAACTAGCATGTAATACAAATGAGAAAGATGTACCTTCTCCTACATAGTGGATTTTATTTTACTCACATGAACAATCCATCTCTCACCCCATCATCCTAAAATTATTTAAAGAGTCAAGCAGATTCTAAGTTTTGGATCCAAAATGAGCTATCCTCCTTTTCTAATACAAACATAAGTCATTATGTGGATGCCATATTACACCTCCCTATTCAATAAGATTATGGCAGGTGGCATGCAATGACCATAAAATTACAATAATAAATAAAAATGGTAACTTTATACTTTCCATTTGAGATGAAAACATGATACTCTCATATGTGTAAATTGAAAACTCGATAGATTTATAGGTGCTACACATGGATAAAAAAGATAGTGTTCTACCTTATCATGCCTCATTAAGGAAAGATCCTCCCAAGTATAATTTTAAAATCACATTTAACACTCTAGAAAAATCTCCAAAATATACCTATCCCATAGATGCTTATGTAAGTTAATTTTTTATATCAAAGTCATAAAAGTAATAATATTCTACCATTTTAAGTTTTCATTTCAATCCCATCCAAATTACACTAAAAAAAATATTGAAATATTGAAACATTAAATATATACAAATAAAAGAAATTCATGGTTGTGTGCAAGAAGTTGAGTCCACTTTTGGCCAAAAAGTTGAAGTATTTTCTTTGATTTTTAGAAATTTTTACATTTGACCTAAAAATTTGAAGCACTTGAAGATTGAATCTTAAAAAATGTCAATAATATGAAATGTTGTACTCAATGTCTAGTTTGAACATATGTAATTGATTTCAATACCTGGATGTACAAATTGATTTTCAGTAGGCATGTCTAAAAACCATAGTTTAAAAGAAACTTTTTCAGGACCATACCATGCATGTGTACACCAACCATATTTTGACCTAAATAAAAGTATTTTTTTGAATCCTTTTGGGAAAATATTTGTAAGATACTAAATATTGTTCATTATATCTTTTGTAATTATTTCTTAATATTTTTTTAATTACTTTTTTATAGGTTGTAATTATTGTTTTGAAAATCCCCAATGTACATCACACATAAGATGACCTAAACTTATCATATTTTGAAGATTGTTCATGTAGAATTTTTTGAAGATTGTTCATTTATGATTTTTTTCAAAATATTATTTTAATAAAATTTATTAAAATAATAAGAAACCATGTATTCAATTTTATGGTCCAATTTCATTCAAAATTATTTAGAAAATAGAAAAAATAATTCAATTGTAAAAAAATTACATATTTGAAGTCTACATAATCTCATCTATAATGGGTTTTAATTTCATCAATTTTTTTACAAAAAACATCTTTAGACATACGTTTAAAGTCACACTTTTCTATTGATAGTAACATGACCTTTAAATTTAAGGTCAAAGAAGGTCCAAAGCTAAGGGTCGGGTCCCCAAGAATTTTTCTAACCTGAAACCCATAGCAGAAGCTGGGCCTAGAATTCAATTTTTTAGAAAATGGGATTTGGTATCCTAAATGGGACCCCATTTCATAAATGGTATCACATTCCTTTATTGATCATTTTTTAATTTTTTACTAATGAAAAATTATTGTGAATTTTGCAACTTGACATCTTATTACAGTGTATGCCCAAAGAATAATTCTATATTTTTTTATTAGTTCTTGTCTTCCACATGCTCTTGAACTTGTAATTTTATTTGAATTTTGGAAGAAGGAAACATTGGACAATTTTGAAGTACAATTGTGTTCATTTTCTACTAATTTCAAGGAGGAATAAAAAAGAAAGACTTTTACTATTCAAATTCACTTGTACATTAGAATTTTGTAATCATGGGATCACAAAATAATTAGGATCACATCATCAAAAGAGGAAAGATAGGAACGTCATGACTCCTAAATAAGTTAAAGAAAAGAGAGAGAGAGATAATAAAAGCATCAAAGAGACCGAAGAATGAGGATTTGAGTAATGAATAATAGTTAAAGCATATGGTTTCATTACTATTGAAGAGACCATGGATGTAGATGATGCAAATTTGCAAGAGGTGAATGTGGAAGATAATACAATTATTGAAACTAATCTTGGTATGTCTTCAAATCCACCATTCAATGCTATGGAGAACATGACTATTGTCATTTTTGTTGTAAGTATGGTGTTGGTGTTGTCATTAATGTCAACAGTATGGAGCAGGTTGGTGTTGTCAAGTTCTTGTGTTAGTATGCATGTGTTATGGTTTGATAAGAAGGTTTTTTAGTGATTTAATTAGTGTTATCATTGACGTATTGATGGATAAGAATTGTAGTTTCAATAATTTCACTTTGTTTCCAAGTGCTTTTGAGAAAATATGAATAAAAGAGTGTATACTGTGACAGACGTGTGTTTAGTGTTGTGCTTCATATTTCTTCATGCATGAAGATATGCTTGTGAGGTTTGCATATGATTATTAGAGGTGTTCAAAGGTTCTATATCTAGAGTTTTAGTTTCTAGATTATTCTAAAATGAAATTTGTGTTTGATATTTTATCTGTTTGTATAGAAGGTTCTTTGGGAGAAATGAGATTGCTCTACATTTCTCTACAGTAAGGTTTCTTGTCTTAAGGATTTCAAAATGTGATTATATTCTCTATAACTTCCTTCCCTAGAGGTTTCAAGTGTTGAGGTATTACACAAGGTTGGTTAGTAAGTTATGTTCTATGACACTATGTCTAGTTACATAAAATGACAGTGTTCTCAATTTTAGGTGGTTGTGGTAGAGTTGCAGAATATTTTGATGATGTTAGAAAATTCTAGGATGTTATGTGGATGTTTTGAAGTGTTTCTTTGTGGTCACCATGTCTTGGAGAAGCATAGATGTGGTCACTTGTAGTGTTAGTATAGGTTTTGATTACCTAGGTACTAATGTTAATTGCAAAAGTTGTCAGCTATTAGTGGATGTGTTGAGTAGCATGGTGATGTGGATTTGGGTCCTATTTAACCCTTGGTGTGGTCTTTCTCAACTTATTTCCACCACAAAGGTGTTTGATGCTAACCTATTTTGGTGTTGCACATTTTAGATGCATACATTTCATTAAGACCACCCTAATTCAAAATGTTTAGGTCGTGTATGGTATAAATGTAAGGTGATTTTTTAGATATGTGTGTGTATTTCTGTGGAAACTATTAAAGATGCAAATTTGATTAATTTTGGTGATCTGAGTGTGATCTTAATGCTTATTAATCTAATGTAGTGAGAAAAAGGGTCTACATTTTTAGTGTGTTTGAAGTTGCTAGAGTTAATGAGCTAAAGGTTGGTGATGACATAGAGTTTCAATGGTGGATTTTCCTATTGCTCTAATATATTGAATCTCTCTATAACAGTTTTTTCTACTCTTATTTATTATTGGTAATGGGCCACTAGGTAGTGATTCCTTCATCATGAGCCTAATTGTATTTGAGGTATTTCTATTCATATATATGTGAGCTAATCCTCACATTGGTTTTTTCCTTCTTGGGTTTTCCACATAAATATGGTGTTCTTATATGTTTGAATGCGTTTACATTACTATTTCATATGTTTACATTTTGCTAGTGCATGATAAATATTTGAGGGCTAACAAGGGTTTAAATGTTGATGCAAGATTGAATGTTTTTAATTAACAAATGATTCACCTTCCCTTAGTTGTACTATGCATCTAAAAATTTGTATTTTTTGTGGTTACTTGGAGAAAGCTTAAGCATTTGAGGTAGATCTAGATGGCACATAAGAAGGCTATAAAAACTCCTATGTTCAATGGAACAAATTGTACTTATTGGAAAGATCAAATGGAGTCCTTTCTAGTCTCTCTTGGATTTGGTGTCTAGTAGTCAATTGAAAAAGGATACACAATTCCTATTTTTTGTTTGACAAGTTTCATGATAAAATCAAGGAATATGTGAGCAATGGTAAGGAAACAAATGCGATTCTAAGTGGGATCTTTGATTCTACTCTTGGAAAGGTGATAAGTCTAAAATCTACTAAATATGTCTAGACAAAGTTGGAGAGTATTTATGAAGGAGAACATAAAGTCAAGAAATAAAAGATGTAGAACTAAAAATCTAAATTTGAGACCATAAGGATGTCTGAAGATGAAGATATTATTTCCTACATGATTAGAGTGGATGAAGTTTTCAATGCCATCAATGGTCTTGATGGTAAGATAAAAGAAAGAAAGCGGTGATAAAGGAACTAAGAACTCTTCTTAAAACTTATAGTTCTAATGTTTTTTCTATTGAGAAAAATGAGAATTTAGATAATTATTCTTGAGATCATTTGTTTTGTGCTTCAATTTCTTATGAATTGAGAGAGTTTGGTCAATATGCTACAAATAAACAAAATACCTTTAAAGTATACAAATTAGAGAAGGATGATGAGTTAGATTTGAAGGATCTTGATGACGTGGAAGAAAATGTTGTAAGGAGACTAAAAATGGGCACTGGAAATTACAAAGGTAAGTTAAACACTTTAAGTGTTTAAATTATGAAAAGATAGGTCATTATGATTCTAAATTTCCAATCAAAGTTACAAATGACAAACCTAATCATCATAAAGGTACATTTAACAACAATAATTATTATATTGAAAGAGACAATGGTGTATCTGATGATGAAGAATTTGAATTTCTTGATGATGATAGTGATGAATGCTTGTTCATTGCTCTAAATGTTGTAAATAATTGTAATCTTGAAAGATGTGTGAAGGAACTATGGTAATTACTTTTCACATAGCAAGAGAAGAGAGGAATTAATGGATAATCGATAGTGGATTCTCAAATCATATGATAGGTGATAACAATAAGTTTGTTAAATTTCAAAAGTATGATGATGGGCTTGTTAAGTTTGGTGTTGATACATCTATTAGTATTTATGGAAAAGGTTCAATTAGTTTTGATGGAAAGCATAAAATAGATGATGTTCTTTACATCAAGGGTCTCTTGCATAATATTTTAAGTGTAGGACAAATGTGAAGTAGAGGATATAATCTTGTGTTTGAATATTATGGTGGTGAAATCAGAAAAGGAAGATCTAATACTCTATTTGCTAAAGGAACAAGGATAGAAGGTATTTTTATTAGCTCGAAGATAGTGGTGCTAATTTTTTTATGTATCAAATCAATGAAATTTGGCTATGGAATAGAATAATGGGTCACATCAATTTTGATATCCTAGAGAATATTAGGTCTACTGATGTTGTGAGAGATCTACCAAAGATTATAAATCCTATAAATGCAATGTGCAATGAATTTCAATATGGAACGAAAACAAAGAAGAGCTTCAATATAAAAGATTATTTTACTACTCGTCCTTTGGAACCAACACATATAGACCCATATCAACCTACTAGAATAAGAATCTTACATGGTGACAGGTATTTTATGTTGTTGATTGATGATTATTCTAGAATGACTTGGATTGCATTTCTTAAAGAAAAAAAAGTAGCTCTAGATAAGTTCAAAGAATTTAAGTCTATGGTTGAGAATGAAATGGATGTGAAAATAAAGTGCTTGAGCACTAAAAGAGATGGGAGTTTGCCACCCATGAGTTTAACATTTTTTGTGAAGATCATGAGATTAAGAGTCATTTTTCAGCTCCTACCACTTCTCAATAGATTGGATTTGTGGAGAGTAAGAATAGAAAAGTTCAAAAATCAGCTAGGACTATGATGAAGCAAGTAAAGATCTATTGGATGTATATTGGAGATAATTAATTCATACTATGGGTATGTGCAGGATCATCATGGAAAAAATAGGCCCTTAAGTGGCAAAAAAAATAGAAAAATTAGAGTTAGGCAACTTGACGTAAAAAAATCAATAAGTTATCTATATTATATCAAAAATATGTAAGAATAGAATTTGTAGAAAATTGAATGTAGTTTCTAAACTACTAGGTTTCTTTTTAAAAAAAAAATCTATTTGGTGAAAATTTGAAATTTCATTGTCATAGTACTTAAATTTCAGGGAAAAAATAAGAAGTAGGTGTCTATCTGACCACCCTAACCACAATAAAATGATAATATTTTTTTATAAAATTTTAGATATAAGTAGAGGACTCATGTCTTGATGTGATGCATATTTTTTTGTAATTTGTTTGCAAGAACATAATTAATTATGATTTTTTTTATTACAAATTTTAAAAAATATAAAAACTTGTATGTTTGACCACCTTAACTTGGTCAAAACTTCATGAAATTCATTTTTTTTTTAATCCTATAGTGTACGAAGCATAGAATGTGACACATGTTTTGGATTCAAGAAATGTGATACCGTTTGAAAGCTATAGATGTTTTTCAATCAGTCTCTCAATCGGGACTTTAGTTGTAATTTGAATAGAAAATGAATAATAATTACTTATTAAATTCAAAATAAAGCATAATTTATATTAGTGGAAAGCTAAGAATCTCCTTTAAAAACCATTTTCGTTTCATCAATTTTGGGTTAAAAAAAAGTTGTCAGCCACATACCCATCATATTGCCACTTTTTGGCCCATTATGATCCTGCACATACCCCTATAGTCTACATTATTAATAAAGATCAAGCAAGAGTAAATAGTTCTAAGAATCCCTATGAGTTATTGTATGGTAAACCTCCTACTATGAAATATTTTAGATTTTTAGTAAGCAACTACTATAACAAAAGAGATTATGAAAACTTAGAAATATTTAATGCAAGATCTAATAATGGAATATTCCTTGGATACTCTAAAAAATTAAGGCTTACCAATGCTACAGTAAAATATTGACAAAGATTGTTGAAATTGAAAGTGTTAAGGTGGATGGAGAACCAGTACAAAGTTTAGTACTAATAGAAGGATATGAATTTGTTGAACCTCCTTGTAGTGAAGAAGAAAAAGTAGAAGAGAAAGGAAAGGAGATGTTAGTTGAAGAGAAAGAAGCTCCAAAAAATATCCCTAAGACTCCAAAGTATGTGCAAAAGAAATATTTTGAAGGTTAGATCATTGGAGAAAAGAGAAAAGGTGTGTTGGCAAGAAGAAAAGTATCTATTATAGAGGAATGTTATGTAATTTTTTGTTTACTTTCAAAGGTAGAATCTAAAACTATAACTAAGGCATGCAAATATGAGAATTGGATCAAGGCTATGAAAGATGAATTGGAATATATTGAGAAGAATTAGACTTGGAATTGTTCATAAGACCAACAAATAAGAATGTGATAGGAACTAAGTTGTATTTCAGGAATAAGTTGAGTGAGGATGGAAAATTTGTTCGAAATAAGGCTAGACTTGTGTGTAAGGGCTACTCCAAAGTATAAGGAATAGATTTTGAAGATAATTTTACTCTAGTGGCAAGGATGGAAGCCATTAGAATGTTTTTGGATTTTTCAACACATAAAGACTTCAAGGTTTATCAAATGGATGTGAAGTCTTCATTCTTGAATGGTGAGTTGGAATAAGAGGTATGCATTGAATAGATAGAAGGATTTTAGTTATTAAATGACACTAATATGGTTTGGAGGTTGAAGAAAGAATTGTATGGACTCAAATGAGCTCCTAGATCTTTGTATGCAAGATTGGATTATAAGTACTTGTTGCAACAAGGATTCAAAAAGGGTACTTCAGATAGAAAAAATTACTTCATGGTTGAGGGAGAATGAATCCTCATTGTGGTAGTGTATGTCGATTAAAATATATTTGGAAAATAGAGCATATGTGCAAGAATTTTTTAGAGGTAATGAATAAAGAGTTTGAGATGTCAATGTGTGGCAGATGAGTTTCTTCCTTGGATTACAAATTAGTCAATCAAAAAAAAAAAAATTATTTCTTACTCAAAATATGTTTAAGAAATGAACTGAAGAAGTTTGCAATGAAAGATTCTAAACCAGTATGTAATCCTATGGTTACTAGTTGTAACTTGAGAGAGAATGATGAATCTCCTAATGATGATCGGATCAAGTATAGATCAATGATCGAAGTATTTCTATACCTAACTACTAGACTAGATATCATGCATGCAGTTTGTCTTGTTGAAAGATTTCAAGAATCTTCCATAGAATCTCAAGTTGTAGTGCAAATAGGATATTTAGATACTGGAAGGGCACTTCAAATTTTGGTTTATAGTATCCCAAAAATGCTAATTTCTTCTTGAGTGCATAAAAAGATTCAAATCAGGTAGGTTGTAAAAATTATAGAAGTACAAGTGGTGGTGCTTTCTTTCTTGGAAGAAAATTGGTTTCATGGTTGAGTAAGAAGGATTGAGTATATTTATCTACTATAGAGGCAAAGTACATTGTAACAACATTATGCTACACACATTTGTTGTGGATGAAGAAAAATTTTAATGATATCAAAGTATCATATGAAGAACCTATTTTTATCTTATGTTATAATACAAGTGCTATCAATATTTCAAAGAACTCGATAACACAATCAATAACAAAAAATATATCTATATGCTATCACTTTGTAAGAGATAAACTTGTAGAAATTGAGGTGAAGTTGTAATATGTGCCTACAAAGGATCAAGTTGCATATATATTTACAAATTATCTTCCTAAAGACACTTTTGAGTATCTCTGAGAGAAGTTAAGGATTAATTCCCCTCCTTTCAATTAGATGCATAATTTGGCACATCTGTCTAGGTGAGCACTCAAGGTAAATTATTGGTCCTAGATTGATGTTGAAGGCTACTTAGGGGAAGTAGGTAGTATTGTTGTTGGTTTTTGTAGTGCTTTTTTTGCATATTTTGAGCCCCTAAGGGGGAGAGTGTAGAAAAGTGAGTGCAGTGGAGAGAGAAAGCAATTGCTTGGTGGTGTCACAAGATGTATCAAAGTGATGTATGAAGATGTAAAAGGGGTAGAACATGCAAGAAGATAAGAAATGAATTCAATAAGTCAACAACCAAATCATAATGTGGTCCTATCCCAAAGATAAATAGGACTAAATAAAAGTTATTTCCTCTTTCATTGTGATCGAAAAAAATTCACATGCTAGTGCACAACAATTTAAGTTGACATAAAGGGAAATGTGTAGATGAAACATGAAGCACATAACCTGTTGGACCAAAGAAAATCTTCCAACTGAATATTCTCAATGTGATTCTAACCAATATAGGTAATGACACAAATATAACTTAACACATCTTCAATTATTGGTTTAGACCCTCAATCACACGGTGCAAGAAAAAGACCACTATCAACAAGATATCTATAAATAACCCATGAAGCCAACCCAAGACCTAATGTAGCACCAAATAATCCAAATAGAAACATGCACATCACATGGGGATGTTCTCTAAACATCCATCAACACTTTGATACACTTCTTTCATATTATAATGACATCAACAACTAGCTAAGAATAAATAGAAATGAAAAAATGTATTCAGGAAACACAAATTACATGAAGATGAGATATGACATCAATAGAATAAATTGTGAACCACTTCATCACATGAAATCATAACTGAGACATTGTAAAAACATTGAGAGTACATTCACAAAACCATAGGATCTTAGACATCAATTTAGAGAAATGGAGAGCATTTCTCATACCAGTACGAACAACCAACAATATTGCCAACCTTCTGAATTCATAGAAACCTCCTCGGTAATAGAGATGACCCATAAATATAGGAGTGCAATGTCCATAGAGAATAAACATTGAAACCAAACTATAAGACCAAATCTTCATCAACAAAATAAAGTGTAGTATTTTCCAAGAAAAACTTCAATGCAACTTCTTAAACTAGAAAAACTTAAGCACATTGCAAAGACAAGATATTTCTTTCAGTAACACATGCTTCAGTAGGAACATCAAGAGAGCGTATAAGACATATTGTATAAATTAAGTAACATATCTCCACTATCAGAAACACTTCTTAATGCTTCTAATCCTCATCTTAATATATCATTACGAAAATAAATTTGCTAATATAAATCATACAAAATCACATCTAACCATAAACTTCAACAAACATAAGATAAGGCATGACAACCAGTCATAAACTTCAGAAAATCTTCTAAGGAATAACATTCAACTACCAACAATATCACACAAATCTCTTTAAGTGTTGTCATCAAGGATAAAGGGCCATATACTCCTACACAAATTAACAGGATATTTTTTGACTTTGAGAACAAAAATAAAAATAACTTTAATTGAAGCAACAACACATTCTCCCTCTTTGATCAACAACACTTTTTCTTGATTCTTGTAAAATTGCATCAAAACTCCCCCTTACTATGACCTCCCTATGAGTGGAAGCACACATCAATCTAGGAGAAAAATATATGACATGATTTTCTCTCCTTGGAAAGATTCACCATCTATGCATCTAGCTAGAACAATGAGGGGTAATAACCCCCAAGTTCTACCAGAGATACTAAATAGTATAATTTGATCCTTCATACGCACATACTCCATTCTAACATCATTCTCTACAACCTACTCTTTTAAAAAGTGATCCCAAATAAAATGTGTTTAGTCCTTGTTCAATGCATTACAAAATTCTTGTAACTATTAATTGCACTTGTGTTATCACACAATATCATAATAGGTTCATCATAAAACAACTTGACATCCTCTAGAGTCTCCTTCATCCAAGGCACATGAGTTCACCAAGATGGTACAGTAATGTATTCAACTTCTTCTATGGACAAAGGAATTTAGTCTTACCTTTTATAGAACAATGAGACCAATCTATCTCTCAAAAAGAATACACTTCCACTTGTACTTCTCTAGTCATCAACACAATCTAGCCAATCAACATAATTATAGGCACTCAAAGAGAAAATTTGGTCCTTTTTGTACCAAAAACCATAATTTATAGTTTCCTTGAAGTATTTGAAGATTCTTTTTAAATATTTCTCATTATAATTCTTAGGATTGGCTTGAAATATTTCAACCAAAAATACCACATGCATGATATTTGGTATAGAAGCAATTAAATATAGAAAACCTCCAATCATGGACCAATAGAGAGTCTAGTCATCCTCCAAAGAATCATCAAATTTTCTTAAGTGGCATTTTTTCATTATATGAGTACCCACTGGTTTGGAATCTTCCATCCCAAACTTCTTCAATATTTTCTTTATATATAGTTGGCTTGAGAGATAAATATTCCACCATCTTTCTAAAAAAATTGAAGCCCAAGGAAGAAGGATAACTCACTAATCACTAACATCTCAAATTATTTCTACATCTCTTCTACAAATATTTTACACACATCATCATCTCCACCAAAGATGATTTCATCAATATGTCTAATTAAAATCAACAACTTGTCTTCCTAACCTTATTTTCAAATTACTATATACATCACCTTTCTTGAATCCTTGTGAAGTAGGTACTTATCCAATCTAGCATACTAAGCTATGGGATATTTCTTTAGACCATATAGACATTTCTTAAGTATGCAAACAATGTTTGGATTCTCTAATAATTGAAAACCATCTAGTTGCTCAATATATACCTCTTATTCTAAATCACTAGTTAGGAAAGATGACTTGACATCCATTTGATATACCTTGATGTTCTTATGCGCAATAAGAGCATGAAACATCCTTATTACTTCCATTTTGGCTACTAGAGAAAAAGGCTCCTCAAAAAAAATTCCTTCAACTTGTGAATAGCCTTTGCAAACCAACCAAGCTTTGTTCCTTGCTACTTCACCATCAAAATTTATCTTATTTACGAACAACCACTTTGTTCCTATCATATTCTTATCATCTATTCTCATAACTAATTCCCATGTATAATTCCTCTCTATTTGATCTAGTTCTTCTTCCATTTCCTTTATCCAATTTTCATCTTTGGTAGCATCAAAAAAAAATATTGGTTCTACCTTTGATAGTAAACAGAAATTAACTTTCTCATAAGAAATTCAAGGAAAGACACAAAGAAGTGAGTGAGTAGCTAAAACAAGAGATAATTGGACTGAAAGTGCTTGTAGAAGAAAATAAGAGAATTGAATTTGAGTGTCTTAATGCAATGGTACAAAATAAATCTGATTAATGCTCTAAACTTGAACAATTGGTAGTTAACTTGACAATAGAACTGGAGAATAAAAAACTTTGTGAGAACAATTTCAAATCTAGCTTTGACAAGCTTGGAGAACTTCTTGCAAGACAAAAGCCAAATAAAGACAAAGGTGGCCTGGGAAATGAACTAGGTGAAAGTTCTAAGGACAAACAAATGACTCAAGACAAAGGGAAGCAAAAAGGAAATTCAAGAAATTTTGCAAGGAGACTACCTGTGAGACAACCTAATGCACAAAGGGATCCCTCTTTCAATGGTATTTGTTTTTCCTACAATAAATATGATCACAAGGAAAAAAAATGCAAGAGTAGGGTGAATTAGATTCTTGGTTCTTTCTCTAGAAAATGTTTTGGATGTAAGAAATTTGGACATAAACCTAGTCAATGCATATCTCAGGTGAGAATGACTAGTTGGGTGATGATGAACATGTTTAATGGAGGTAGAATGAACCACTCCTTTAATGGCTACTGCTATACCTATAACAAATATGGACACAAAGAAAATCAATGTAGATCCAGAAGTAATGAAGGTCAAACTAATTAGAAAAGTATTGTCTGATATATTTGTAACAAACCTAGACATATCTCAAAGGTTTGTAGAAGTAAGAATGGAAAGCAGTATGCTCTAGTAGAAAATAATGATTTGGTAAAGAAGATTGACAAAGAATATATGAAGCAAGAGATGAATAAGATGTGGAAGAAAAAACTGTAGCATCTCGCTATGCAACCCTAAAGGGTAAGAGCCAAAAGAAGAGAAAATATTTTTTTATAACATAAAGAATAACTTACACAAAAAGCAGTTTCCAATACAATACATTAACAACAAACACGGCCAATCATGGTTGAATACACTACCAAAAGGAGAGGACTAATCCAATCTCCAGGGAAAACTGAACAGAAGCAAACATGATAGCTCCATAAAATTTTCTCTGGAACCCTCTACTCCAGAACTTCTTGCTCTGAAACTTCATGTTGCTCTAGAAATTCCTACTTTGGAACCTATTGCTCTGGAAATTCTTGCTCTGGAACCTTCCTGCTTTGGAACTTCCTACGCTGGTGCTCTGGAACTTCCTGTGTTGGTGCTTTGGAACTTCCTACTCTAGAACCTTCCTACTCTAGAACTTCTTGCTCTGAAACTTCCTGCGCTGGTGCTCCAAAACTTCTTGCCCCGGTGCTACAGAATTTCCTTCTCTAGAACTTCCTGTGTCGGTGCTCTAAAATTACATAGAACACATACAGAAAGCTCTGATGTGCCAGAAATTTTGCAGCAACAACACAAAACAATAACAAAAAGCGATGATGTGCCAAAACTTTTGTAGACTAAAATATGAAGGAAATATACAACCAAAGCTCTAATTTTTGTATGAAAACTAAAGAAGGAAAAACTATAATGATCATCAAAATGAAAGCGAGTCTGATACCAACACCAAAACTCATTAGCCAAATGTAAAACATTGCATTTCTTCTCATTTAAATTATATTATTACATCTTCTCTCTCAAGAGAGTACAATATACATAAAGGAAAATACAAGAGTACAATGGCATAGCCAAGAATAAGATATACAAATGAATAAAATAGCACAAGAGAGAACAGCTCCAACTGGTGCTCCAGTAACCTGTACACTGGTCCCCAATGGTGGTGGCAATTCTTCCATACCATGTGGACCCAAAAGAGGCCACCCCACCATGCTGAGAGGTAGTCACAAGGCCAAAGCAAAAAAATAAGGAAAAGGTAACATATAGCCAACACTTACATCAGACATAGAGCAAACATAGAATATAATGCATTAAGCGAATGTAACAACATGAAGATGCACATACAATGACATGTCAGGTACTACTCATGACTACTAAGGTATGAGGTACTAGAGTGTAGACCAGATGGAATGTCATCATGTGTGCCCAAGGGATGGTACCACACAAAACTAGGTACACCTCTCATACAGACGAGGAGACTCAATCATGCCCGTATCAACGCGGTGTAAACATATAACTCAACACCCTATAGATGGATAGGCCTTCTCATTTAACAAAATGAGGAATTCAAATGAAAATATAAAACAATGAAAAATCCAATGAAATCCATCATAAAACCATTTAAAACAACAAGAAACATTGTTGCTAAATCATTTAACAGCTGATCACAAATGCCCACAAGCAGATCAAATACATTCAAACATTCATCTCTAAATTCAGAAAAGAGACCAATCATATAATCAGTATTACCCTCATTAAATCATCCTAGAAAATTACTTTTAAATCAGATCTAATCTACTAAATGGCAGTCACACAAAACATGGTTCCAGTAGTTCAATCGCATGAGAAAGAGGAATAGAAATATCATAAAAAATAAAACTGTTTAGATGTAAAATAGGACAACAACCTGGTTCAAATTTCAATGTTTCTAGATGGATTCCATCTTTGGTTTATAGTTTTATGACTAAAAATAAGGTGTTGTAAGAAGACACATTTAACAGTTGTAAGTCAACATGAAATGAAGGCATAAAAATTCAAAGTGCTCGGATTAAAATTATAAGCTTGATCTAGTTTGGATTTTGGCATTTCAAGTTAGAATCCATCTTCAATTTTTTGAGTTTAGGACAAAAAATGAGCTGCTATTCTGAAAAACGTCTTTTTTTTCAAACTAGGCAAGAAAATCATCAAAAAAATAAAAGTGTCCAGATTTCAAATCTGCCAAAGACCCGGTTGAGATCTTGGCATTTCTACATGAAATACACCCTTAAATCTCATTTTTATGAAGAGGATAATGAGCAGCAAATAAAAAACATGTTTTAACCAATCGGGCAAAAGAGAAGAATAAGAAAGAGTCCATAAATCAAAATTTTCCCAACAACCCATTTCATGTTTGTTGGAAATGTACAAAAATCATCCATAAACAATACTATAGAGCAACAACTTGAATTTAAAACAACAAACATTCAAACCCCAAGAAACACAAAAAATAAATATAGTAGTTCCTCTAATTTTTATGAGATAGAAATAACTTAGATAAGAAAAATACCAGCCATACAAGAAACATGAGTAAATACCCAAAGTACTAGTCATACAACAATAAAGAAACAAAAAATTACCTCAATTTTCCCCAAAACAGACTTGGAGAATTGCTCAATGAAGAAGACATGACCAAGCTCCAAAACTAGACAACAAGTAAGGAATGGTGCACTGATTTCAACAAGCTACTACCAACAAATTTCTTCTTAGACAAACGTCCACAATCACCCCAACTCAGTCGCCCAAATCATGGAGTTTCCTCCTCTATGCAAAATAAAAAAAATTATTTTGTTTTTCTCCAAAATAATCCTCCCTTAAATAAAACTCCCTTTTCTTTTATATTTTCCCCAAAACCATAAAAAAAAAGCATTTGATAAAATTATCTATTAAAGCTCCGCCAAAAGGAACAATTAATTTAAGTCACAAAATGCAACATTAAAATGTACATGGCTCCCCCAAAATGATTAGTAAATATTTAAATAAAATATGTAAAATCACAAGAAAATAATAATTCAATTCCCCAAATAATTAACCACCATAAAATACAATATTTAAAAATACATGAGGATGTCAATGGAACCACATCAAAACACCATCAATCCAAATCAAATATATATATTATAATCACATAAAAGATTAATGAAAACCAAGACCAAATACCTCAATGAGACAAACAAGAAAATCACTTATGACAGAAGCATTCTCCTGACATTACTATTAGGTAACTAGATGGTAAGACAACAACACAAAAACACTGCCCTAACAGGGTATAGTGGCTAAGGTAGGGGGCATTTTGCATGTGACTACCTCTAGTAACCACCATCGGGGAAGGTATGCTTAGACCTGTGAAGCCAGGTGGAGTCGATACCTGGTACCTATAACGTACTCATTGCATATACATATATACATAGCCAAAGCACATACTACATCCTGACTATAGTTAACTACCATATATATCCATTAATTGCATCATGATAGCTAATCACAATAACCTTTCAGTTAATCAACACTATCTAACCTCATTATAATAACATTTAACATTTAAAATATCAAATCAAAAATCAAAATACTATCTTACCTAGGCTGGAGTTAGAGAGGTATTACATCCTCCCTCCCTAAGATTTGACTTAGTCCTAGAATTCATGTAAACTCAATATGTAGCCATGTCACACATTAGTACTGAAAATATAATAATCAACATTAAAGGATTGTACTTCATCCCAAAGATGAGAAATATAATATACACCATTCATCACTGAACAAAATAGACAAAACATCCATATAAAATTCACCTTTCTAAGAATCACTATTAATATGTTTATGTATACCTTACTCATAAGGTGTCAACATGAAACAAAATAACATGGTTAATCTCATTAACATCACGTGTCACAATTCTAAAAATAAGTATTTATTTTAACATCCACATTCATTCAAGAATAGGTTAAGATACACATTCATTTCCACTAAGAATAGAGTAAGGAAGATGCATAAGCACTCAATTCTTTCCAAAACACCATAATTTGCAACAATATTTGTTTTCCACACACTTCCAATCTCGCACATTAGAACATATTTGGCATCATTTTCAACAAAATATAACAATTTACACTTTATAAAGCATAATAAGCCAACTTTTGAACTTTTCATATGAAACTATATCCAAGATGAACCATGCATTTATACATACATACTTACATCACTGGGAATCACATCACAAGGCTACACAAGGGTCCATCTGGACACTAGTAAGCAGCATACTAATCCATGATACATAATCCATGAGCCAAGAGCCAATATCCATCTCACATAATCCATACCTTACACTCAGTGGTTTGATGGTGTTAGGCCACACAAACACATGGTGAGACCATCCAAACAAGACCACAAAGGCCTATCTCTTGTTGAATAAGGTGGTTAGCCTCCAAGAGATAGTCATCACACATAGGTGGGTAGTGGTTCCTAGTTGTATAACAGCCTCACATACCCCCATCCTTAAAGTTCCATGCGTCTACTTCCTCGTATACACTCAATCGAGTCAAGCTCTCCCATTCTTGATGAGGAATCACATTACAAGACAAGATGAACATTTGAAAACAACAAATAGAAAACTAGTTTAGCCACCAAAGATTATAAATAATTATCAAATAAAGATTCAATTTCAGCAATAAAGCAAGAAATGTGCGCAATTTCAACACTAAATCATATGTAACCATGAGGGCTACAAGAAAATATGATCACAAGGTGTGGCTAAACCATCACAAACAAGATAAATCAAACTTTTACGGTCCTCAAAATCAAAATAAAAGTCATCAATAACCAAAAGAAGATTCACAATCTCTGAAATGGAACAATACATAACAATGTGACTAAACTAGCCACCAAATGAGGAAGGAGGAAACAACATCTGACTATCTCAATAGCCCCTCATGTGTGGCAGAGTGAACACACCAACCACATGGCATGAAGTGTACTCCTTGGCTACACCTCGTATCACGTCATCATGTGGCATGGACTCACCAAGTGGCCCACACACTCGACTATCTACATGTGGAATGTGCACCTCAGCCAATCCTACATCGCATCTCAGCACGACATGGTCATACATTAGAAGAAGGCACATACTAGTCGTACACCGCATGGCAATGTGTCTGTGGCTTTGCGAAAGTAGGCACCAGCAAAACACACTCCACATAGCGATACCTCATGGAAAGGTACACGTAGGTACTTTCCGTAGCCATAGGTATACATGGCTAGGACATACCCATATGCCAATAGACCCAAACATTGTCGAGAGAAAACATGAGTGTCCCTGTACAAGTGTATGAGGCCCCATCATGCTCATCACACAAGTAGGCTAGCATAACAAAATTTCACAATGCACCATCATGCGTCAAGAACATGGCATCATCACCAGCACTATGTTGGAACATCAGCGTGGTGTGGCATCATATCTATGTCATCGCAGTAGAACACGTGTAGATACAAAATAAATAATGCATATATGAATATAACAATATGGGACTACTCGAGCCTCACCTCTCATGTGGATGAGGTCGACTCGCTAATTCCAACTCAACACCCCTACAAACGACCAGACAATACTAACAAACCAATGTTGCTAAACACACAACTGTGGGAATTAGGCTAGCACATATGGATCAAGTTCCCTAATCCATCATAAGGGGAAGTAGTGAGTACTTTCCTTGAGATCGATTGAGCTAAGAACGCTTTACGCCACAACATGTGTACACTGCACACTCCACCCAAGGAACTTTGTGGCTGCTACTACCCCATCACAGACTGAGGGATAAGAAAACCAAAAGAATAGATTCTATGAAACTAACTTTTGGTTACCCTTAATTATATATATGAATTTCAATTGCATGTGGGTTGGCCCTCAATTAGATAACAAACATACAATCACACATAATGGTATTGTTAATCACACACCCCAAATACAACATATCCTCCATGGATGGGTACGCAGTCTCACCATCCCATGCACACACAAAGCAATTACAGGGTATTCACAACACTCAACATGTGCACTAACATAGGATGTTCACATAACAGGGAGTACCTTTTTCCAATTTCCTCTTAAACCAAAATAAAACCATCATCCACCTCTAAATATGCAAGATCAATATAAACTTTCCAAGAACATGTACTCCCAACATCCAAACAATACATCATAGTGCTACATGGAGTAAATCAACAATGCCATAATAACTTTCACATTCAAATTCAATTTTATTAAGTGGTAAATCACCTTACTACACACATATGTTAACCACATTTATCTCCCACACACAAAGCAATATAATTACAATGTTTACTCAAGACAAGGTGTGCAACATTATCACTTCAACATTCATTTAACAATTTCCATTTATCATTAACATGCCAATGCTTTCACTATTCCTTTTTTCTCAAAGCTTTTACTTAATGCAAAATGATTTCTTATTCAAATTCATACATGTTCCATGATTATGAATGCAACTTGGGGACTTAGGTCCTTTACCCAAGGTTAGATCTAATAAAACAAATCTTCATGAATGCATAACATTTTCTCATAAGAGACAAGCATACAACGGATTTCAACACACCACACATTCAAAGATAGGAATATTTTTTAAAACAATGGGAAGAGAGAAAGAGAGAAAGATTTACAATTCTGACATAGGCATGAATGCAAACATAGTCTCATCATCATAAAAGAACTTCTACACAAATGCGTCAATCATGCAAGAGCATGCATTAATCTCTATGTACTAACAACTCGATCATTGATTTTATATTACCATATTTACAATCTCAATACGATATAACATGCAAAAGAAACTTCAAAACCACACAGGGTCAATCAAGCAATCACTTGCACAATGAGGTAAAACACAAGAAGACATGCATCGAAACTTGCATGATAACAAAAACAGAAAACTCAGGAAGAGAATATACACAAAAGGAACTTCTTGGCACCCTCAAGGTTGAAAATAGACCTACCCACAACATAAGCAAAGAGACCAAGCAAGGGTAATTTTAGGTAACAAATGTCACCAGCAACCCACTAGCAAGCTAAGGTTCAACATTACCACCCGCAACATAGGATAAAGGGAATTAATCAATCTCAACCTCAGGAGACTCTCAACCAAGGGAATCACTCCAATCTTGTAGGGTAAGGAAAGACCTAGGAGGCATCATTCCTCCATAGCACAAGAGAAGGTTGGGAAATTCAACCCTCTAAAACACCATACTAAGGCACTCAAAGCAAGAGGTCCTATGACTATCTCGCTATAACAAGAACTTGGAACACACTCTAACCACATGGGCTACAACCACACTCAGAGACCACTGAAGGGTCACAACACTTTACAAAACAAAAGAGCCACACATCAAGAAGGAAACGAATTGGAATACAGTCCTTGGTAGGCTCGAGGGTATAACTAACCCTCAAAAAAGCATTCATCAACAAGACATGCAAGGGGCATGAAACAACAACACTTGTTGCCATCCACCACACACAACACCCAATAAAGTAACAACCATAAGTAGGGATCCGAGTACTGCAGTTCATGGGTTCCACCTCTAACTCTACCCTTAGGGGCATCCTAAAGGAAACAAGGAACACATTAAAATAGATCATCACAAGGATGGTCTATACACCATACTAAGGCACAAACACTAATCAACATGACAATGAAAACAATATAACAATCTCACGTCACACACGCCAAACACAACATAACATAGAAGGCTCAAGTATGCCAGAGCTTCTAGTGTCTGAACATGTGCTTTGACACCAGATGTAGCATCCCACTATGCAACCCTAAAGGGTAAGAGCCAAAAGAAGACAAGCTAATTTTCTTTTTATAACATAAAGAATAACTTACACAAAAATAAGTTTCCAATACAATAAATTGACAAAAAACATGGCCAAGCATGACTGAATGCACTACCAACAGGAGAGGACTAATCTAATCTCTAGGGAAAACTGAACAGGATAAAACATGATAGCTCTAGAAAATTTTCTCTAGAACCCTCTGCTCTAGAACTTCTTACTCCAGAACTTTATGCTGCTCTACAACTTCCTTCTCCAGAACGTGTTGCTCCAGAACTTTCTACTTCAGAACTTCTTGCATTGGTGCTCTAGAACTTCCTACTCTGGAACCTTCCTGCTCCAGAACTTCCTGCTCTGAAACTTCCTACGGCAGTGCTCCATAACTTCCTACTCTGAAACTTCCTATGCTAGTGCTCTGGAACTTCCTGCTCTAGAACTTCATGTGCTGGTGCTTCAGAATTACACAGAACACATACAGAAAGCTCTGATGCACCAAAAATTTTGTAGCAGCAACACAAAATAATAACAGAAAGCGGCGATGTGCCAAAAATTTTGCAGACTAAAACATGAAGGAAATATACAACCAAAGCTCTGATTTTTGTATGAAAACTAATGAAGGAAAAACTATAATGTTCATTAAAATACAAGCGAGTTTGATACCAACATCGGAACTCGTAATCCAAATGTAAACGATCACATTTATTTTCATTGAAATTATATTATTACATCTTCTCTCTCAAGAGAGTACAATATACTTAAAGGAAAATACAAGAGTACAATGGCATAGCCAAGAATAAGATATACCAATGAATAAAATAGCACAAGAGAGAACAACTCCAATTGGTGCTTTAGTAACTTGTATGTTGGTCCCCAATGGTGGTGGCAATGTCTCCCTACCATGTGGAGTTAAAAGAGGCCACCCCACTGTGCTCAGAGGTAGTCACAAGGCCCAAGCAGAAAAATAAGGCAAGGGTAACATATAGCCAACACTCACATCAGACACAGAGCAAACATGGAATACAATGCATTAAGCCAATGTCACAACATGAAGATGCACATACAATGACATGTTAGGTACTACTCACGACTACTAAGGTATGTGGTACTAGACTGTAGACCAGATGGAATGTCATCATGTGTTCCCAAGGGATGGCACCACAAACTAGGTACACCCCTCATACAAACGAGGAGACCCAATCATGCCCATATCAACGCCTTGCAGAAGGATAACTCAACACCCTACAGATGGATAGGCCTTCTTGTTTAACCAAACGAGGAATTTAAAATAAAATATGAAACAATGAAAAAGCCAATGAAATCCATCATAAAACCATTTAAAATAGCCAAGCAACATTGTTGTAGCTAAATCATTTAACAACTGATCACAAATTCCCACAAGCAGATCAAATACATTCAAACATTCATCTTTAAATTCATAAAAGAGACCAATCATATAATCAATATTACCCTCATTAAATCATCCAAGAAAATTACTTTTAAATCAGATCTAATCTACTAAATGGCAGTGACACAAAACATGGTTCCAGTAGTTGTTCAATCGCATGAGAAAGAGGCATAGAAATATCATAAAAATTAAAAGTGTCTAGATGTAAAATCAGACAACAATACGGTTCAAATTTCAATGTTTCTAGATGGATTCCATCTTTGTTTTATATTTTTATGAGAAAAATAAGGTGTTGTAAGAAGACACATTTGATAACTGTAAATCAACATCAAATGGAGGCATAAAAATTCAAAGTGCCCAAATTAAAATTCTAAGAATGAATCAAATCAGATTTTGGCGTTTCAAGTTGGAATCCACCTTCAATTTTTGAGTTTAGGACAAAAAATGAATTGTTGTTATGAAAAACGTCTTTTTTTCAAACTAGGCAAGAAAATCATCAAAAAAAAGAGTGCCCAGATTTCAAATTTTCCAAAGACCCAGTTGAGATCTTAGCATTTCTACATGAAATCCACCCTTAAATTTCATTTTTATCAAGAGGATAATCACCAGAAAATAAAAAACATGTTTTAACCAATCGAACGAAAGAGAAGAATAAAAAAGAGCCCATAAATCAGATTTTTCCCAACAACCCATTTCATGTTGGCTAGAAATGTACAAAAATCATCCATAAACAATACTATAGAGCAGAAAATTAAATTTAAAACAACCAACATTCAAACCCCAAGCAATACAAAAAGGAAATAGAGGAGTTCCTCCAATTTTTATGGGATAGAAATAACTCAGATCAGAAAAATACCAGCCATACAAGAAACATGAGTAAATTCCCAAATTACCAACCATACAACAATAAAGAAATATAAAATTACCTCAATTTGTCCCAAAACAAAAATGGAAAATTGCTCAATGAAGAAGACATGACCAAGCTCCAAAACTAGACAGCAAGTAAGGAATAACTTGTTGATTTCAACAAGCTACTACCCACAAATTTCTTCTTAGGAAAAATTCTACAGTCACCCAAATCATGGGGTTTCCTCTTCCATGTAGAACAAAAAAATTTCTTTTTTTTTCTCCAAAATAATCCTCCCTTAAACAAAATTCCCTTTCCTTTTATATTTTCCCCAAAACCATTAAAAAAAATAAATCATTTGATAAAATTAGCTATTAAAGCTCCCCCAAAAGGAACAGTTAATTAAAGTCACAAAATGCAACATTAAAATGCACATGGCTCCCCCAAAAGGATTAATAAATATTTAAATAAAATATTTAAAATCTCAAGAAAATAACAATTCAAATCCCCAAATAATTAACCACCATAAAATACCATACTTAAAAATATGTGAAGATGCCAATGGAACCACATCAAAACACCGACAATCCAAATTAAATATATAAATATAATCACATAAAAGATTAATGAAAACCAAGACCAGATACCTCAATGAGACAAACAAGAAAATCACTTATGACAGAATGGTGATATAGACGTTACCATTAGGTAACCGGATGGTAAGACAACAACACAAAAACACTGCCCTAATAGGGTATAGTGGCTAGGGTAGGGGACATTTGGCATGTGACTACATCTAGTAACCACCATCCGAGAAGGTATGCTCAGACCTGTGAAGCTAGGTGGAGTCGATACCTGGTACTTGTAACATACACATCGCATATACATATATACATAGCCAAAGAACATACTAAATCTTGACTGTAGTTAACTTAATCAACAATAACCTTTCACAATAATCACAATAACCTTTCACTTAATCAACAATAATCACAATAACCTTTCACTTAATCAACACTATCTAACCTCATTATAATAACATTTAACATTTAAAATATCAAATCAAAAATCAAAATACTATATTACCCAGGCTGGAGTTAGAGAGGTGTTACAAAAAGAAGAAGAAGAACTTCAAACTATTTGTGAGCACCTGCAAATTTACACAAAGCTATTCCTCCAACATTTTTTTAACAATGAGGTTAGTTCATATAAATGCACAAATACTCCTATGAAATAATGCAAAATGTTTCCTAAACATGATAACAAAACACACTAAATTGATAGCATGAAAGATACATAATGCACACTTTATCTCATATTGGATTGGTGCTATTATGGAAAATAGCCCTTTCCCAACCCTTGATTAAGCTCCATGATGAAAATGCTATGAAGAATGATATGGAATGCTAAGATGATATGGATTCAAATGAAAATGGTGCATTTGTGCTTGAGATTGTGGAGTTGTGGAGGATTTGATCAATGGAGATGATCTCTATTTAAAGATTCTCAAGTTGAAAGAATTCTTATGAGAGAGCAATGTGGGATAAAAAGCAAGCCAATGAAAAGAGGCCACTTGTCAACTTGTGATAGGTTGGAGGATGAGCACATTTTGGCCAATGTCCCCAAGAGAAGGAGATTCAAATTTGAATTTGTGAAATAAATATTGAGAGGGGGACATGAAAGAGAGAATTTAATGCAATGTTGGAAGGGACAAGTCAACTTGTCTTCATTTTCAAACTTGAGGGAATATTCCATTTTTATATACAGTTGAAAGAAAATGATGAATTTATAAATGAGTTAAAATGATTTATTAGTGCAAGTGGGAAAAGCTAGAGGATGTGATGGGTGGTTAGGTTAGGTTAATCAAGATTTGGTTAGCTTAATGATGATTAGGATGTTTTGACCCTTTTGACTTGAATATTTGATTTATTTAAATCAAGAGGGAGAAATATGACTTTAGGCTTGTAATTAAATAAAGTTTAGTTTATTTAATTAAAGGATGATGCAAGATAAAGGTTAATTAATGAAATGTTAGAATTTAATTGATTTATTTAAATGATGTAATGATGAAGTGGATTTATTTAATTTGAAGGATGAAATGAAGGTTATTTGATTAAACTATTGGAGTGACATGTATGCATATTTTGCGTGTCTACACTATAGATGTGTTTATGCCCTCATCTGGTATAGACAAGTCCTCCAATAATTAGACCTAGCATGGTCCTAGGGGGAGCATTATCAGAAAATTATAAAAACCACCTAGATTAATGGCGTGTGATCTTGAAGTGATCTGAAGCATTTATGAAGAAAATTGAAGAAACTATTACAAATACACATAAATTATTTCTCAGTTTGTGAAGGAAAAAGAGAAGTCTTGACTGAATATTAATGAATTAAGCATTTTAATGGATAGAGGATCGAGTGGCGACATTACAGTGAAGCTGAAAGGAGTTGAATTGGAATATTTTGATCATAGGAAGATGAAGGAAATGGGACTAGGGTTGAAGGAAAATGAATTACAAAGTATAAAAAACCTAGGTATGGATTTATGGGAAGAATTTCCTTGGTTTGCTGATAAACATTTCATCTTGTTCTTATTGAGACATTTCATGAATGGAAACATTGTGTTGGAAAAGCCCTACCTAATCACGAAGGAAGTGATCAAAGTGATTACTAGTTTATGTAGTATTAAGGATCTCCCTAGAAAGAAAACTGTAAAATACAAAGATGTGGAGGAACTTACTGGCATTAATAAAGGCCCTAGAGCTCTATTGATAAAAACACTTGTAGATTTTGATGTAAGGTATGTTGCATATGACATTTCTTACAAAATCTATTTTAGAAATCGTGAAGGTTGACATTGGCTATTGCTGTATATATTGTACATATGATGGTTAAGGAAAATAGGCAGTTTGATTTGTGTAGCCTATTACTTGAAAAATTGGCTGAGAATGCCTAAATGTCAGTGATTGAGGGTTATCCTTTCATTTTGGATCTTTTCTTATGTGCTTGCTCTTTTTATTTTTGAACTCCCTACCGAGAAGAGAAAATGTTGTGTGGGAATATGGTATTCCTATTGGGAAACAAGTCTACGGATACTTGGAATCATTGGTGGACAATGTAAGTAATTGCATATCATATTTCACATCCTTAAGAAAAAATCTATGCTCTAATATGTCAATACCGAGTCAGTTTGAAGTGGGTTCATCCTTCGGTAAGAGAGAGTTGGAAGTTATCATTGGTGAGTCTTCTCTGGAACTGAAAAAGAGGAAAACTATTGTAATAGTTGTCCTAGAAGAGAAGAATGAAGAATATTTTTTGTCTAGATTTGATATAGAGGATATACAAATGTTACTGGATAATGGTGAGATGAAGAAGACTGATGAAATGTGGAATGCATGCTCTCTATTGAGAAAATTAAAATTGATGATGTTTTGGTTGATTATTTGTTGAATAAAGGTATTTCAGTTTTAGATGTGTCAGATTCTTTACCAGATGATCTTGTAGAGATTGTTGAAGAGAGAACATTATTGGAAGGACCCGAAGGACATTTAAGTTCAAAGCTATGCTTGAAAGAAGGTGTAACAAAGCAAATAATTACTATCTAAACATATGAATGGGACCAAAGAATGTATCAAAGAAAAATCTAACATTTATAGGTATTATATCTAGTGGCTGATAGCAGTTGATAATTTCAGAAGCAAGATTGAGGCTATTGAAGCTGAGATGAATAGTATTGGAAAGAACTCTGATTTCTTCAAAGAAAGGGATGGAAAATAGAGAATAAGGGTTGGTGAATTACTGGTAGAATTTTTGAATACTCAGAGGAAAAGAGAAGATATGGCTAGAACATTTTGGTTGGTTAAGGAAGTTGTAGAGGTCTAGTTAGATCATTTGTCCAAAATTCTCTCTAATGCAAAAAATTGTGAGCAATTGTGTCTTTCTTATGATGAGACATCCTTCGTTATGCAGTTATCTTTGTTGGAAGGTATGGGTGCAAGAATTAATTCAGATATACTTGCCTAGAAAAGAGTTCTTTTGATCATAAGAGAGAGGTATAAGAAAATATTTCATGTAAAAAATGTCATTATTGTTTGAATTTGGAAGTTGGAATTCTTATTTATATACAAAGTCATCATATGCATTTACATCCTACCATTTTGGTCACCCTTTTCCATTGATGCCAAAGGGGGAGAGAGTTAGAGTATAAAGTTATGGGGAGAAAGTCATATGAGCAAGGAGAATGTTGTGTTTTGAAAAAAAATTGGCACATGTTGCCATCAATGAAAAAGGGGGAGATTGTTGGAAGAATGAAGAAGAATGATCATCTCTACAATTTTGTGTTGTGATTGCAAGTCTAAGTCAGTGCTTAATCTAGCATTTTGGTCTAGTATCTGAACTAGTTTTCACATTGCACCCTTCGGTATTCTAGTCTACAATCCTCCACAGTTCACAGTTGTTGCTTGTGGCTTTGGGAAATTATTTATGGTTGTTGAAGGAATGTATGTTCAGAATTTCTCATGCTCTGCTGCTCGTATGACATATTGGAATTATTCTGTTGATTGCTTTTTGCAATGAAGTCTATTTCTAGCCAACTTCTTGGATTACTCATAATATGGTGAATTAATTTTGTTATGTTGATATATGTGCGACCTATCTTAGGTCTATGTCAACATGATGTAGTGTATTACTTGCGTTTGAATTTCTATTTGGGAGGATTTTGTGAATGCTTGAAGCTAACAGGTTGGTATTTTTGGTAAGCAAGGAAATGCACCTAATTAGGTTGATGTAATTGATGCTTATAGATAGATCAAATATATATATATGTGTTCAACAGTTTTTGAAGACAATGTGTGTGAGTGTGTAATAGATCAAGCAATAGTGAATGTGAAAGTGAAGAAGATAAAAAATGATGAAGTGTGTTAAGTTAGTCTGTTGAGCATCACCGGAATTGCATTAGCACTTGTTAGGTGCACTATTTTCAGTTCATTTTGGCCATGAAATCCAATTTTCTTTTGTGAATCTTTTGTAGGTAGTGAGACTCCCTTGTAAGAAGTGAGCTTTTGTATCTATACAATGAATCCTATTCAAGGCAGTGAGCCTTATATATTTAGTTTTTGAAACTACTTTATATTGTGAGTTAATCCTCACCATGCTTTTTCCCTCATTTGGTTTTCCACGTAAAAAATTGATGTTCATTGTGTTGATTTTACTTTCTGTTATTTGTGTTTCATGTTCATACTTAAAAAAAATAAGTGTGGTTGTGGAATTGATAAGTGTTGAATTTTTAAGTTTGAATTTTTGTGACAACTGATTCACCCCCCCTCTTAGTTGTCATGAGCCTTTTTATAGCCTAGAGCATATTATGTGCACCAAGCCAATATGATTTCCATGCACATCGTCCCTAGAGTACCCTTGTGCATTTAATTATCCACTGATGTGGCTATGACAGTAGAGGTATTTGCATTTCTAGAGAGTTCAATTCAATTGACTAGATGAGGATATGATCATATGGAAACCTTACTAGCTTATACCACAGTGGCCCAATGAGACTCGTCAGTTGAGGATATTACAGATGTATAAATTTTTGATAGGCATACATGATTACATAGTACGAACCTTCTACTACAATTGTGTAATGTGCTAGTTTGGATAGGTCTAGGTACCACCCATGGCATGACCCTTTTTCAAGAGATCAGTGCAGAGTGCTCGAAGGCCTAACAATACTAGATGATTCACTAGAGATGATATCGTCTACAGTGATTCAGATCACGAGGATCATGATATTCCTTTGGTCTCTAACACTAATGATGTCAGTACCATAGATGCCTATGACAAGTGGTGGGAAGTAGCATTACTATCTCTTGTATTCCTAATGGATGAGCTGATAGGTGATGTAGGGCCACTCCCAAATCAGATAGATGAGGAGGATGATAGAGCTGAGGAGACACATTTTAGGATTGTAGACATATTTACAAATGTGATAGATGAGGAGAATGATGATGCTGCATATCTAAATTATGATGGCTAGGAGGAGGGAGATGAGTGAGAGTGATGAGACAACTAATGAGGATCTAGTGGGCCATGAGTGGGGAGAGCCAACTCCTACTCATGTGATTAGATCATGGTCAGCAAGTGCAACAAGCAACAACACCTATAGTCACAAAGAGTCTAACACATACTCCATGATTCCCACACATGATGAGGCTATCTTTACATAGCCTATCAAAGAGCTAGGTGATGATATTATATTTACTATTATGCTTTTATGCTTATGTCCATGCTTTAATTTTATGACTATATATATCTATCATGATGTGTATTTATTATATTCATGATTTCTATCTTGTAGGAATTGTGAGAGACCTTCATGATCTCTATCACCAGGTGGCTATCAAGATAGTTCCCCCATCAATATATGAGGAGGTTGTTGATACATACTATGTTCCCACACCCATCGTGGAGTGGGATCCAGAGCTTTTTGAGCTGTAAGTGAAACTGTGGGCAGCATATGAGAGTTTCAGGAGGCTTTCCCACCAAGCCGAGGCTACCCAAGATGCTTAGTCATCTCGAGCCCTAGAAGAGGTGGAGAGACTTCAATTAGAGGTAGCCAAACTACAAGTAGAGAGATATCATCTAGCAGAGGCTTTTTGACTGAACCTTGGACAGGTATAGGGCTTATAGTATGCTCTGAATGTACTTGGAGGCTCACAATCATGATTGCATACCACTATATCTCCATGGAATGCCTCCAAAAGGATACGAGCACCAGATTATGAGGGATCTTGCAATCACAGACCTCACTAGCATTATATATATTTATGACATGTACTCAAAACTTTGACATATATATATGATCATTGGATGTTTGGTTACTTATGTTTATGTGTTTAACATTAAAGGGAAGTGATTGATTGAATAATCTTTGTAAGAATAGTTGATAAATATCTCCATGATTTAAATTTTTTATGTGATCTAAGTAAAACTTACTCTATTTTATCTTAGATGCAACATTGTGATTAAGTATGTTATGTTAAATTAAAAGCACCGATGAACATTAAATGCATATAAGGATCTAATCTAACACAACATACAAGATTATATGGAATAGTGATAAACCCAAAGTAACCATCTAAATGATAATTTAAATAATCAATTTAGTATTCAAGACACACAAATATTGTTTTATCAAGAACAAAATAATGCGAGCACATAAAATTGCATCTACTATCTCTAACACCACTACTTTATCATTCACAGTATTCGAGAGAGTTTGACATATTACCAGCACAAATATGTGGCATTTATAGGTTCTTTAAGAGGTGTTCCATCCATTTATGCTAAGGTGTATGTACCAAACCCATAGCTTGCATTAATTATATAATGTCCTAAACAATTAAGGCTAGATTTTCCTTTGTTAATCGGGTCAACGTTGACATTGTGTTTATTTTCATACAAGATGAAATTGCCTTTATTGAATATGTGAGGGATGAAATTATCATTTTAGCTATGTTGCCTTCTCCTAGAGTGTTGCAAGTATGAGCAAGTTTGGTGGTGTTGTGATTAATTTTTTCATTGATGACAACACAGTTCAGTATGTTGCAGATTGTACATTTATAGTTGATATGTTAGTACATGGAGCTATCTTTATGATGTTTTAGATGTGTTAAAATGATGGGTTTCCAAGTGCTTTTGAGAAAATTAATAAAGAGTGAAGTCAGAGTTATGTAAGTGTTTAGAATGTGCTCCGGTATGTGCTCCACATTTCTCCTATGTTGATCCTATGCTTGTGTAAATCTAAAGGGTTGTTTTTGGTAATCTAATGGTGATATCTACTATTTTGTAGCTTCTGGTTTGATGGAGTGTGAAAGTTGTGTTCACCGGTGTGTGAACTATTCTAGTAGAGTTGGCTTTCTATGGATTGGGATAAATGTTTTTTCTTCACAGTCCTTCGCTATTTTGTTTAATGTCTTGAAAATTTGGAATGTCTTGTAATGGTGTTCTCTCGGCTCTAGAAAATATGTTTGTGGTTTGGTGATCCGAAAGTTGAGTTTCAATGTTGTATGTGTTTGCACAGTTCAGATGGACTGATGGAAGGTGTTTTGTATTCAAAATTTGTTACACTTGTTTCAAATGTATCTGCAAGTATCTAAAATGTGTTCTCATGCATGATGAAGCATGTTATGTCATCTACGTGTTATCTTCTTGTTGGAAAGTGTGTACAATATTTGTTTATGTTTTCATTAGGTTTGGCTAACCTTGTGTTTTAACTTCATATGATCTTGAATTAAAATTTAATTAAGGAAGCATGTGGTTGATCTGAGACATTATTTTTGTTCTTAGTTAAGTATTTAATTGGTCCACTCTCATTCCTTTCCACCATAGGAATGTTGAGTTGCTCACCTAATTTGAATTTATGAAATGAAGCTTATGTGACCAACCTTGGAGAAAGTTTCTAAGGTTGAAGATTGTATAAATGCAAGTCGAGATGTGAAGAATTGGATGAAAATTAACGAAGTAAGCCACAAATAAAGAGAAAAGTTGTGCAAAAGTGAGTTGAGGCATTAGTACTACACTGTGTTATATTCCTGAAGGCAGTGAGCTGAAGGTTTATGAAATCTTCTAATCAAGGATGTGGATGTGTGTAAATTATTGTGGTGGATCTTTTGTTTTCTTTTGTATCAGTGGATGGTGAGCCTCCTTGTTGGAAAGTGAGTCCTCTTCTAGGTAGTCAGACCTTGGTAGTGAGCCTTTGTATTCAATTTTGCTATCTCTTTATATTGTGAGTTAATCCTTGCCATGTTTTTTCCCTCATTGGGTTTTCCACACAAAATCTATTGTTCATTGTGTTGATTTTTCTTTCTATTAGGGTGCTGGTAAGAAGTTGAGTCCACTTTTTGGCCAAAATTTTGGAAGTGTTTTCCTTGATTTTCAAAATTTGTCACATTTGACCTTAACATTTCAAGCACTCAGAAATGGAATCTTAGAAAAAGTCACTAATCATAAAATGTAGAACTTAGAGTCTAGTTTCCAAATATGTAATTTATTTTAATACCCAGATGATACAAATTGATTTTCAATATGCGTTTCTAAAAACCACTGTTTACAAATCACTTTTTTCTTACAATACAATGCACGTGTACATCATCCATATTTTGACCTAAATAATCATATTTTTCTAAATACTTTTGGGGAAATATTTGTAACTCACTTAAGCACGTTTTCGCTATTTTTTAAATTTTTTTTATTGAATATTTGTTTTTTTGTTATTTTTTATGGGCCATATTTGGTGTTTTGAAAAATCTGTGTGTACATCACACATAAGATGACCTAAACTTATCAATTTTTCATGTTTTTTTTTTCAAATTGAAAATAATTTTCTGAAGTATGTTTTCATCAAAAAAAAATTGAAAATTTTATTTTAATTAAAGATTTTTAAAATACTAACAAACCCTAATAATTCAAGTTTATGGACCTATTTCATAAAAAAATAATTGAAAAATGAAAAAAAAATAATCGAATTGGAAAAAAATTTACATATTTAGAATCTACACAATCTCATCTAAAATGAGTTTTAATTTCATAAAATAATTCAATAAAAAACCCTGTCAACCATATTGACATAGTCAGTTTTTTTCTCGATATTGTAATGACCTTGTACTTGTAGGTCTAAGGCTACGTGTTGGTTTACCATGCATTTTCTAAGCCTAAATCCAAATGAGAAACATTGACTATTATTTTCAAACCTTTTGGAATGAGTACCCACTTTATAATGCACACCTATTCTAAAAAATGAATGACTACCTATTTTAAAGCTGAAAAATGACACTTCCACTAGAAGTGGACTCAACTTCATGCACTTACCCATTATCTTCATTTCATGTTCATACTTAATAATAGAATGGTGTGGTTGGTAAATTGATAAGTGTTGAAGTTTTGAGTTTAAAATTTGGTGACAACTAATTCAACCCCCCCACTCAATTTTCCTATGCCTTTTAACAATTGGTATTAGTGCTTTGGTTCCTTGGTGTAGAGATTAACCGCTTACGGAAGATCTGATGGTGCATAAGTTGGCAATCCCTTTGTTTGATGGATTTGATTATAGTGATTGGAAAGTATACATGAGAGGGTATATTATCTCTCTTGGTTATAAGACTTGGAAGGCTGTTGAGACAGTATATTGCTCCAATGGGTGGTCTTACTACTTGTGACACCCATCTTTTGGTACTGGGGATTATATGATGTATATCATAATGTGCATAGACATTTTTTATTTTGACTACTATGATGTCATGGATTCTACCCTTGACATACTGATATTATCTTAGACATGGCACACTTTTACATATGTATTGATCCTTTTCATTTATGTGGCTAATTATGCTAATTTAATGATTTTGTTATGATTACCCTACATGCATATGATAATGTGATAAGACAAAATTTCAAGTATGGTTGTCTTGATTTTGTTGATATATTAATTATGCCATAAGGTAAATAAATGTGATGCACTATTTAGTTTTCTCTAAAATGCTTTTACATAGATATATCATGTTGCAATCACATGCCTTGTTTATATGATGATCGATTAACATTTGCAATTAAGTGCACAGGTTAGCCATGACCAGTGGATTAGGGGAATGCTAATGTGACATGTGTCATGTTGTTTTGTGATGTGTTATCTAGTGTTTTTGCCATGAGCATATTATTATAATGTTTAGCATCATGATTAGTGCAAGGTTACGGTAACAATTTAAAAGAACTCAAGTTTTAGTGTGATTTGAGTTGCTATAGTTATGTTTCAAGGTATTTTCTTCACTTAAGGTCATAGGGTTAAGTCTTGGGGATGATTTTTTTAGCTTAAATTTTAATTTGAAAGCCTTAGACCCTTTCGTTTAAAACACTTTCCTCAAGTGACGAAAATTTAAAAGTTAAATGCATGTTAAGAAGCCTACTCGTCAAGAAAGTAATGCATGCTCAAAAAGGGTGGCACCATTTGTCATCTACATAATTGATCATGAGAATTGTGGGGTCTTAAGGGAGTGGTGGTAGGAAATCTAGCTATGTTGATTATTTTTCCATGTTGATGTACTATTTTGCTATCCTTGTTTGAGAAGAGGAGCAGAGGCCTGTAAGAAACAAGAGTGTTGTTGTTGCAATTACACTACCAAATTGAAGGTTTTCTTAGTTTGGTACTCCCACCTTGGTATCTAATTCTCTTTTCTTTTAGAAATTATTGTGAACATTGGTATTTAATTCCATTGTTTCAGGTTGTTTGGAAAATGATAATTATGTAAATTGTTAATTTATTTCTAGAGAATGAATGTGAACTATGTTTAGGGTGAATGTATGTGAATACTTGTGGCTTTTTGGATATGATGTTGTCAAGTAAATGGATCTTCATGTTCTTTTGAAGTTTCATTTTGTGAGGGGGTCTTAGAATGGGTGAGATGTCCAGGGAAGAGAGAGTTGTTATAGGGGTATGAGTACCTTGGTTGTGTAAATTTGATTATTGGTGTGCTAAATGAAGCATGGAGCACCTTGGTTGTGTAAATTTGATTACTGGTATGCTAAATGAAGTATGGAGGTAGTGGGGGTGGAAAGGAGGTTAAAAATGGGGGGTGTACGGTGGTTGTTTCTATGATATGATGGAGGAAGAATTGTGGCTATAAGAGCCTAGAATAATTATGTGATTTTCTCTCTCACCCTCTAGATGTCCCCACTCCCTTTAATTTGGGCTCCTGAAGATGGGTCCTATGTGAAATGTTAATTATTTTCTCGAAAACTATGAAGTCATCTTGGGTGAATTTATTCTCTATTTTTCTTTTTCTTATTCTCCAATCTTGTTAACAATGTGCAATTGTTCTAATTGTGAGTGTTGATGTTGTCTTGAGTGTTGTCACCTTTGCTTGTTCCCCTAGCTAGGGGGTGGGCTGCTTCAACACTATGGATGGGAGGTGAGCTCCCATTGGTCATGGAGCCAATATTGTTGTATATGTGTAGGTGATACAACTTAGAAGTGGGGATTTTATGAGGAATTTATTGTTGCATGGGTCTTGTTACTGCATCTTGTAGTAGAAGGGTAAAGATGGAAACAATAGCTTTATTGAAAAGTAATTAAAATGCTAGAAAAAAATTAATATTATTTCAATAGGATAAACATGGATGGTAGATGAATAAAAGTTGCAGGGAGAAAATGTGTTATCCCTGATGTTAACTACTTCTGATATAGTATTCCATGATGTTTATTTATTCTTTTAAATGGAAGACTTCTCCAAGCTATGTTGTCTTTATTCTACAAGGAAAATAACACTCAGATGAATGTGCTAGTTTTGTGAACATAACCATGCTTATAGGGTAATTTTTCTATATTACTAAAGTAGAGGATTGAACATTTTCTTATTCAAGATGTAATGTAGCATAGATCTATATGATGGATTATAAGGTGTTAGTTCATAATCATAAGGAACAATAGAAAACTAAATGAAAGGATGAAACAAAGCATTACTATATATGTTGTTTACTTCACATTTATTTTGTAGTTAACGAATAAATATGTTATGCTATTGGAAGGAAAATCTAATGCTTGGAAATGGTAATGCTTGTCGACTATTCCTAGTTGTTAGTTCTCAAGCTTTTACTTTATTAACTCTATCTAGTTATACATTTGTATAAAGAATCACAAAATTTAAATGTGCATGGTATATGCCTTCAAGAAAATGAAAACTACAGCCCAGAGTCTACCATTGAACACATTAGTCTTATTATTTTAAAAAACTATATATATTGCAAAACCCTTGTTGCCATGGCTCAGATCTAGAGAGAAAAGAACACATTTAGATTTTAACATTTCCATTTCCTCACATTCTTCAAGCAGTTCTCCCCAGTGCCCTGTAACTCATTCAAAAGAAGAAAATTGAATTAAATAAGATAGCAAACTAGAGAAAAATGATTTAAAAAAAGAGAAAAACAAACAAAAAATGTAATCAATCCCCTTAGTAGGCACCAACCATCGATTTTCTTGACAATTAGCGTGGACAAAAACTCTAAAAAAAAAGAGAGTTTCCCCCTCTTTCCTGCAATGCCACCTCTGAGCTTTTTCCTCCATAGCGAGGGATTTTAGGGCATTGCAAATAACACGAGAATAAAATAAGGTGAGCAACCAACACATTTTAGGGCACAGTAAATTTAATGTTATTAAATTATGAGGAGGCGTGAAATTTCATTGAGGGAATGGGTCAATGTGATAAGAAAATAAGCTTACGTGGGAATAAAATAAAAGGGGGCTTCTTCTTAAGGTTTTATTTTAAACTTTTCCTAAGCTACTTAGTCAACATTTCCTCCTTTTAGCCTAAGGTAAGAAATAAGGAAAAAGGTATAGCTTAGATTCCCCTAATAAAACAAGGGACGCAAGCGTCAAGTTCCCGCCGAGAGGTAAAAGTCATGTAGCAATGAGTTAGGAAAAGTTTTTATATAGAAAATAGGAATATAAATGTATTTAAAATAGCTAGAAAAGTCTGAAGTTATTTTTAGAAGCACACCAATGCATGGATTTTTTAGGGTGCATGGGCAACGTGGTCCATAGAGACATGTGAACAGGTAACACATGTGGATGGATGGAAGGGAATTTTTTTTATGGGTACCATGTATACGTGGAGTTTTTTATAGATATACCAATGAATACTTGTTTTTTTGTTTGCGTATGTATACATTTGTGAGAAGGAAGATTCTTTATGATCTTAATTGGGAAGCAAGAATGCATTATTAATTTGTATTAATTGTTGAATGCAAACAATTGAAAACATTTGTAATAATGCTTGAGACATATATGCATACATGTATCCATGTGCACATAATGCATAGAAGAGTGAAATGCATAGTTGGCATGTGAATGAGTCTTAACACAGGAGGAGACTCAGCTCACATTTACAGTATTAAATGAAAGAAAACAAGAGAAATAAACTATTTATGACTAGTGCAATGTTTTTAAATTTTTATTTCTTAGAAAACCTTTTGATTGAAAAATTTATTAGTCATTTTAAATGGAACAAAGTTTTGATGTAGAGATATTTCTAAAGCATGAAATATGATTTGCAACTATTTACAAAAGATGTGTGCGGGGAAAAAAGGAAAATGCATTCTTTACATGCCCCATATTTATATGCATGGTGAAACAAAGATTACCATATTTCTTTTTTTTGCTTGTATGTCTATTTGTAAATAAAATTATGTTTAGTGTACTGTTGTAGAACACATGCTATGTTAATTAATACAATTGAGTTATTTTAGTTTATTATATCACAATATGCAAGTGCTAATAGAAACAGTAGTGTTAGGTGGAAGATTGATAAGGGTAGCTCATTTGAGTATAAACTTTTGTAAGGTTAATCAATGGTTTTTTTAATGTAGTATGAAGATTAGTATTATATAAAGCTATTGATTTTATTATAAATAAGATTTAAATCATGTCTATGTAATATGATAAGATATTTTCGTGTATAGAACAATGTAATTATATTACAATAAATTGTTAGATGAATGACTAGAAAGCTATTGATTTTATTATAAATAAGATTTTAATATTGTTTATGTAATATGAATAAAAATTTGTGTTTATATAATAAACAATAAGTAATTTGCAAAAATATAATAAAGAACCTTACTACCTAAGATTAAATTTGTGTATATATAAAATAAAATGTAATAGTTTAACTTATGAAAATGTAATAAATGGAATAAATATTATGATAAATTCTTAGATGAAACAGTACAAAGGTATTGATTTTATTATAAATTAGATTTGAATGTTGTTAATGTAATACGAATGAATATTTTTTTGTGTATATATTTAAAAAATAATAATTTGAAAAGATATAAAGAATCTTATTAGGTAAGATAAAATGTAGGTACAGTAAAATAATTTACATGTTTGTAGCACTTTGCATCCAAACATTAAATTATTATAATAATCCACAGTAAAATAATCTTATGATGTTTGTAACAATGCTTGAAGCATTTAACTATACATGGATGCATGTACACATCTATCAATGTGCACACAATGCATAGAAGAGTGAAAAGCACCCTTGGCACCTGAGGAAGCCTGAAAGCATGATGAGACTAAAGTTGCATGTGCAATATTAAATGAAAGAAAACAAGAGAAATAAACTAGTTAGTATGAATGCATATATTAAAGGAAAGCATTAAAATATGGATCCATGTAAAGACATATGCATGCACGGATGTGTACATATGTCCATTTAACTTGGTATGTTAAGAAGAATCTATATATGCCTGCTTCCATAAAGTTAGAAATGTTAGAAATAATTTGCAGCTTAAACGAGAACTAGAAAAACATTACTGACTGAAACAAAGTAGCAATACACTAGTGTTTGTGGAACAAGTGTATAAAGTATATCTAATAATGCATTTGGATGCATGGATACATGTAAATATTTGTGAAATCTGAATATACATTATAGCCTTGGAGGAATTGTCATATGGGCTTTTAGGAATCTATAAGAAACAGGATTTAGAAAAGACGTTTTGAAAAGAACTCTTGAATACAACTGTATTTTAACAATGAGACTGAATTTGCATTTGCAGTATTAAATGAAAGAAAACAGGGAAAAATAACTATTTATTTGCATTATACTCTTGTGTACATGTGTCCATGTAAGTTGGTAAGTAAACAAGAATCTATATATGCCTATGTGAACAAAGCTAGAAAATGTCAGAGACAATTTGCATTTGAAAGATATAAAAAGAACATTTATGATCCAAACAAAAGAATAATACATTATTGTTTTTTGACCAAGTGTATTAAGGATATCCAATGATGCATTTGAATGTATGGATACATGTAAATATTTATGAAATCTGATTATACATTTTAGCCTCCAAGAAACTGTGATATGTGCTCTTAGTTATCTGCAATAAACAAGATATAGGAAAAAACATTTTCAAAGGAAGTCCTGAATACAACTCTATGTTGTGATAGTTATTTTCAAATCCCTCAGTGTTTAATTGCATAACCTTGATATTTTTTTTATTTTTTCCTTTGGTATGGTGTGAATTTTGTTATAATGGATGAAGGTATATTTGAGCTATAGATAGATAAAGATATGTAAGGGTGGTAAAGAAGAATGAGCGATGTAAGTGCAACAAAGAGAAGGCATTGAGAGAATGATGTGATGCAAGTAAGGTATATGAATGCCTTATGGAAAGTATTAGACATGGGAAGCAACGATATGTGAAATTGGATGTGAGAATGAATGGAATGTAAATGATATGAATTTATCATCTTTGAGTTATACGCTTAAAATTAAATGCAAGATATAAAAATTCGAATGAGTAAGCTGGATTGAGAGAAAAAAGGAATGCAAGACATTGGTGTGATGCAAGAGAAGCATATAAATGGATTTTGAAATGTATTTGATTTGAGAAGAAATGATGTGCACAGGTGGAAATGGAAATGAGTGGATTCGATAGGGTATGAAGTGAACTTTTGTTCCAAGAAAGGGTGGAAGAATGTCTATTTTGTTATTGGTTATGATTTATAAAATCATCATAGGGCTGAGTGTCTCAATACAAATACAAAAGAAAGACTAGTGTCTCATTTCTCACTCTCCTTTGGACTAAACAAAGTTCCAAGATCCTTGAGCTTCCTCGATATGTGACAAGAGATGAATAGATATAAAAATATAATGATATTTAAGGATGCAAGAGTGAAAAGAGAAACACCAATGAATACTAGTACCTTTACATGGGTGCATGTTTACATTTGTAGTAACAAATTTCCTTTATGATCTTATCCAGGAAGCAAAATTGTATTATTATTTTGTTTCAAGTATTGAATGCAAATTATCTTAAACATTGGTAACAATGCTTGAGGCATCTATGTATACATGCATGCATGTATACATGTATCCATGTGCACACAATGCAAAGAAAAGTGAAAAGCATACATGACATGTGAACGAGAAATTTGAATGGAAAACACTAAAATCAAGTAGAAATACAAATCTTTCAAAGCACAGAGATGCTTAAGTAGCATTTGCAGTAGTAAGCGAAAGGAAAACAGGGAAAATAAACTATATATCAGCAAAGCATATATCGAAGGAATGCATAAATATATGGATCCATGTAAACATTTATGCATGGATGGATGTATAGATGTGTCCATGTAATTTGGTACACAAAGAACAATCTATAAATGCATGTGTGCATAAAGCGAGAAATTTTAGGAACAATTTGCATTTGAAACATATACAATATTGTTTTTTGAACAACTGTATAAAGGATACCTAATGATGCATTTGAATGCATGGAAACATGTAAATATTTGTTAAATTTGATTACACATTATAGGCTTGAAGAAACTATTATACGCGCTTTTAGGGATCTGTAATAAACAAGGTTTAGAAAAGACATTATGAAAATAATTCTTCAATACAACTGTATGTTATGAGTGTTATTTTTGAAGCCCTCAGTGTTTATTTGCATAACCTTGATATTTTCTTCATCTTTTTCTTTGTCTGGTATGGTGTGAATTTTGTTGTGATGGTTGAAGGTATATTTGAGGTGTAGATAGGTAAAGATATGTGAGTGTTAAAAAGAAGAATGAGTTATGCGAGTGGAACAAAGGGAGCGAATTGAGAGAAGGGTGAGATGCAAATAGGGTGTATGAATAAGTTATGAAAAGTATTTGACATGGGAGGCAAGGATATGGGATGGTGGATATGAGAATGAATGGGAATGTAAATGATATGAATTTATCGTTTGCAAGTTATATGCTTACAATTAAATGTAAGAAATGAAAATTTCAATGAGAGAGCTGGATTTAGTGAAAAAAGGAATGCAACACATTGGTACGATGCAACACAAGCAAATAATTGTATTTTTAAATGTATTTGATTTTAGAAGAAAGGATGTGCAAGGGTGGAAATGGAAATGAATGGAATCAATAGGGTATGAAGTGATTATTTCTTGCAACAAGGGGTGGAAGAATGTCTAGTTTGGTACTGGTTATGCTTTTAAAAATCATCATAGGGCTGAGTCCGTCAATATAAACACAGAAAAAAGACCCATGTTGCATTTATCACTCTCCTTCGTACTAAACAAGGTACTGAGATCCTTGAGCTTCCTTGAAATGTGACAATAGAAGAGTGGATATAAAAATATAATGATATTTATGGATAGAAGAGTCAAAATAGAAGACAAAGTGGAAGGTCTTATGCATATACTATGGAAAAAATAAATATGGAAGATCATAAAATAGAGAACATGTAAATGCTGATGTAGTGGAGAACATTAAATACATGGAGAGAGAAATACGTAGAGCTATTCAGAGATATATGCATGGATGCATCAACAGACACATGTATACATAGAAAATAAACTACATGGAGAGATGGAGAAATGAACACATGTATACATGGATGTATGCATATTTGCATATAGGTAGAAATGCATATGTTACATGGAAGGATGTATTCATATACATATGCAAATATGGATGAAGGCATATATGCATATATGCATGTATGGACAATATGCATAACTGTATGTCAACATATAACTTTTAATTTTGTTATATTGGAAAACTAGCACTATTTTGACATATCAATATTGGAAAATTAGCATTTAGCTATTTCTATTTATCAGAATAGCTTTATAAATTATTGTTGCTATTGAAAATCAGTGAAATGTGATCGCATAGATTGATTAAACAAATTTAAGCAAAGGCATAGTTTATAAAACTAGCGAGTACAGATACATAATCCATGAGTGCAAATTAAATGCATTGAAATATCAGGAAAATGCGAACACATGGAGAGGTCAAAATAATTGAAGCAAATGCATTAAATGGCATGTGGCTGGTGGGGAAGGCGCTGGAATTGCTTGATGTCCATGGGTGGCTAGGATACTTTGGCCATTAGGGGCCATTTGGCCAAAGACAAAGACAAATACATGGATGCATGAGTCCATACATGCATATATACATGTATCCATGCAAAATATCGATAGATACATATATAGATGGATGTGTGTATGCAATTCATAGGTGCATATATGCATAAATCAATGTATACATGCATGCATAGATATAGTCATACATATATAGACAAATGCATGGAGAGATGGTAAGATATGCATAAATTGATATATGCATGGCTGCATCTATGGATATATAGATACATAATGAAATGGAGAAAAAGACACATTTATATATGCATTTATTTTGGGAGTTTGATTCTGAATCCATATGCATACTTTGATTAAAACTAGTGGCTGAAGGTACATAGTTCATTTAGACAAAATTAATGCATTGAATGGCATCTAACCAAAAGGGGAGACTGTTTGGATTGCTAAGTAGTCTTTGAATATATAACAATTAAAAGAGATAAGTAAGTATAAGTATCCTTGGGGACATTCCACATTTTGACCTTTCAATCAAAGTCAATTAACAAAGTAGCAGTCAGACCTAAAGAAAGTTCAAGGACTATGCCAATAGAAAACCATATTTTGGACAATGGCTAGACAATCTATTGAAATTGCTTTAGAAAATTTGAAGCAAATGAATTTTTGCTTATGTTTACTTTCATTGTACATCTTAAATGGAAGTCAGGTTTTGCATTGATACAATGTATTTGTATACTTTGATTATAAAATCATAGTTTAGATCATTTTAAGTGTTATCCATTCGAATCTTTTCTTGAAATACGAAGGATTCATCTGAGTCTTGGAGGCAATGCACAATTGTCCTATAAAGAGAGCTTTGGAACCAATGAGCTATCATATATACATGGGTGCATGAGTCCATAGATGCATATATACATGTATCCATGCAAGTTATTGATAGATGCATATATACATGGGTGTGTGTATGCAATTCATAGGTGCATATATACATAAATTGAGGTATACATGTACCCATAGATACATCCATACATATATAGATAGATGCATAAAGAGATGACAAGATATATGCACAAATCGATATATGCATGGTTGCACCTATGGATACATAGATACATTATGAAATGACGAAAAAGACACATTTATATATGCATTTATTTTGAGATTTTGATACTGAATCCATATGCATACTTCAATTAAAACTAGTGCCTGAAAGTACACAATTCATTGATAGAAAATTAATGCATTGAATTGCATCTGACTAAAGGGGAGGCTGTCTGGATTGCTAATTAGTCTTTGAATATATAACAATTAAAAGAGATAAATAAGTATAATTATCCTTGGGAACATTTCACATTTTGACTTTTCAATGAAAATGAATTAACAAAGTAGCAGTCAGACCTAAAGAAGGTTCAAGGACTATGCTGATAGAAAACCATATTTTGGACAATGGCTAGACAATCTGTTGAAACTGCTTTAAAAACTTTGAAGCAAATGCATTTTTCATTCTGTTTACTTTCATTGTACATGTTAAATGGAAGTTGGGTTTCCGATTTCTGCAATCTATTTGGATACTTTGATTATAAAATCATAGTTTATATCATTTTTAGTGTTATCCAATTGAATCTTTTCTTGAAATACCAAGGATTCATTTGAGTCTTGGAGGCAATGCACAACCATGGTATAAAGAGAGCTTTGGAACGAATGAGCAAGTGAGCCACAATTTTTTTTTGCTGACATTGCCAATTTCACTGTGTGCTTTAAACCTCTAAAGTAAGAGAAAAATGAGGAAAGAAAGTATTTATTGCCTCAAGTAACTCATTTCTAGTTGTGGATACTATAATTATTGTCTTCATAGGCACACATGCAAAGTAATGAACCATATAGAAAGCAAGCGAACTCTTCAATAATCCCATGAAACATAGTCTTTGTATGCATCCATGTATACAGGTTTGCATGTATCTATGTGTACATGTAATTATGTATATATGTTAGACCGTATGTATTTGTGCATAGGTGCATAAGGATGGTATGTATCTTTAGATTTTAGATTGCATAGGTAACATGTAGTTCATAGTCATCTAGTTAGAGTAATATGATCACTTTGTGCATATTGGTATTTAATTCTGGAAGTTGATGTTTCCAAAGTTGTTTTTTTTTTATTTGGAAAGTGGTGTTTAGTTGTTTTCTTGATTTTGTTTCAAAGTGAATGCATTAAACAGAATGTGGATTTATCATGTAATATAGATTTAAGTGACTAGATATGCATTGTGATTACTTTGAGCGTTTCATTTTTTGTTATTCTGCAGATCTGTGTAGTCACAGGAGATGATGTTGTTGTAGAGTCAAGACCTAGAACCAAGCTACTTGATACATGTATCCATAGATACATGGACATGGAAATCTATCATGGTATCCATAAATGTGTGGATGCATCTATAGGTAGAAAAATACATAGAAACATAGTTGCATGGATAGATAGATAGATGCATAGCTGGATACATAAGTGCTTAAATCTACATGTACGGAAATATCCATGGATTGCATATGAAGTTGCATGGATACATATATCCATGGCTGCATGTGTACATAGATGCATGTATTGTAGTACACATGGATGCATGTATAAGTGTATCTGTAGGCAAGATTCATGGTTGCATGTGAGGCTTGTAAAGTTTGTATATTTTTTATTACTGCAAAGCGGTCTCATAAAGAGAGGTTTGGAATGAAAATTATGTCAACATGTGTGGTAATGAGAGTTTTTTCCTAGGACCTTGTTATATATTCAAAGAATAACTAGCAATGTAAACAATGTTCCCTTTAGTCAGATGTCATTCAATGCATTGAGCTTGCATCAATGGATTATGTACCTTCAGCCACTAGTTTGAATCAAAGTATGCATATGGATTCAGAATCAAAAGCTCTTTCCTGTGAACGCATTTTTAATTTGCCTATGCATTTTCCCAGAATGCTTTTAACCGGCAGCATTGGCCAATCACATTTTTCCATTGAACATATTACTTATTTTTTTGTACAGTTTGCATTTGGAGAGCTATTTTATATATTGGAAAATTAGCATTTATCTATTTTTCTATTCGACTGAGTAGCTTTATAAATCATTTTCATTTTAAAAATTTGGGAAAATGTGAACGCATAAATTGATTAAATAAAATTAAGCAAAGGCATAGTTTAAAAGTTGGTGGCTAGAGGTACGTAATCCATGAATACAGATTAAATGCATTAAAATAACAGGAAAATGTAAGTGCAATGCATGAATGCAAATTAAATGCATTAAATGACATCTGGCTGGAGGAGAACGCACTGGAGTGGCTTGGTGAAAATGCATGGACAAGGTACTTTGGTCATTTAATATAGAGTTAAGCCACTTGCTATGCATCTTTATTACTTTGTGTGTGTTGTTTTTGTGTTCTGTAAGCTTGTGTTGTCAAAACCTAGATTCTACAATTGCTTTGAGCTTTCTTGCTATGATGAAAGCATAGAGGATAAAGGAATTTTGTGACCTATTATAGTTAATGTAATCATAGGCACATATGCAAAATATGGAAACATATAGAAGGGAAGCGAATTGTTTAAAAAAACTCGTCAAAGAAATGTGGTGCCATGGAATGCAATAAGTGTTCATAACAGACACTTTGGTTTTTGCATGTTAACTTTGTCAGATAATGCAATTTGGCATGAACAATGTTGAAGCCATCACATGAACAATAGAACTATTCAACACTGAACTCTATGCTTGTAATAATTATTGGAAAAGTTGTAAATGCCATAGATGAAATAACATGAATAAAATTATAGTTTCTAGTTTTCTTGAAATGCAATGAAAAAACTGCTATAAAGGCATAAGACAAGGTTGTGTAACATATTGCAATTCCTGTATCTAATTTCTTTGGACATGAATGCTTTACACATTTGATTGCAATAGTAACATGTCTATGAAAATTGGACAATAGAGATCATAATTCAGTAGTTTTTATTGTGAGTATATATGTATCCTGATACATATAAGCTTGATCTGGCATTTCTGAAAACAACTGCTATGTACAGTGAAAGAGCTAATTAGTGTTACTATATGCAATATCCATATAACATAATAAATTGGTACAAGGCTAGAGTGGCAGATCCATAAATACATGGACGCATGTATACACAATTGCATCCAGGGATATGTAGAAGCTTAGATGAATACATGCACACATGTATATGTGCATATGTGCATATGGACATAGAGGCATATATACTTGTAAATACGCATATATGCAGTGAAAGCAACATATGGATTTGTGTATATAGGAGTGTACTCTATACATTAAAATGCATGATGGAAAAGTGACTATAAAGTACAATGCATAAAAGCAAGGGCGAGACTTGGTTGCAGTAACAGCATAAAAATGAAAAAAGACAGAGGAAAATAACCATTTATTGTCTCAAGTAACTTGTTAATGGGTCTAGAGTGTGCAACCATAACAACTTCTACTTGGTCACCATAAACTCTTGAAAAAATATGAATCAAAAAGAAAATATTGGAAAAGCTAAGAAGGACAGAATGCAAAAGGGAACATTTAAACTATATAGTTTGAATGGCATTATGCATGGAGAGAATAATTATTGAACATATATGTCAGACGCACATAGAGAACCATTGTCTTCATAGGTGTAAAAACAAAATTAGAGTTTCAGATGTTCATATTCAAGAAGACTTTAACATAGTAACCTATAGAAGAGTCTAAATGTATAATAGCAATAGAGTATTTTAAAACCAAAGATGTCTTTAACATGTGAAAACTAGTTAAATGACTTGGAGCATGGAAAGGCGAAAAAGTAAAATTATGAACAATGTAAATCCATGCTCCTCTATTCCTAGTTTCCTATAAAGCCAACAAAATGCTATGTATTAGAAACATAGTTTGTATGGATAGTGATTTGAGGTGTTGGTTCAAAAGAGAAAAAGTTTATATATGAATGACTTTATTACCTTCTGGTGATGTGTCCTATCTATTTGTCAATGCAAATGGCTTCAACAATGGCATTGTTTTGGTCAAGGCTAAAATGTACTTCAGCACTGAAGTCCCGTAGGATGAATATCACTGCTAACTTGTCCTTGATATAGTCTTCATAGCTGAGCCTTTGCAGTGTGGGCAATAGACGGTGCATGGTGACCTGGTCAATTGAAGACTGAATTGTTTGATTGTCATAAGTTGTTATGGTAGTTTTAAGTTCTAAACATAATGTATAATTGACTTGTTGGTTGCACTGTTTACAGTGAGCAATTTTTTCTTGGAGTGTGCCATAAGCAGAAAATTTGAATTTGCATTTTGGACAACATGCATGAAATGGATTGGAAAATGCATTTGTTGCTTTTAGAGTACCAGAAACCTATAGAATATGGTTCAAAGTTGTTAGAGGAGACAAAAATACAAGTTTGGATGCACTAGATTTTTAAAAAAAGAATGTTGTTACCTTGAAAGTTGAATGTAGTAGGCTATTGAGTTTTTCCAAGTTTCTTTTGTCATTCAAGGTACAGATGAATGTTGATCGACATGTGTGAAATGTGTTCTTTTGATCTATTTTTCTTACAACATTCTTGAAAAGCATTGCAGGTGTTTTATTTGTATGCAACTGGTCTTCGAGTGCAAAGTATTGTTGCTCATATGTTGACCGTAATAGCAACTGCAATTGAATGAGAGGATTAGATTTTGTTACGGAAATTGTTATAGAGACCATTGTAGAACATTAAAAGCTTGAAACTGAAAGAAGAGGTAAAAGTTCTGTAGACCAAAATACCTATGCCCTGTCTATGTCAGTGTGGCCATCTTTGATGTCAACTGCAAATTGGGTACCCATTTTTCTGGCACCAACTACCAGCGCAGCTATTATGCCAGCTGGGTACTCATTTACAATTGTTAGCAATTGGCTGATAGTCATACTTGGGATGAATTTGTACTCTTGACAGAAGCGGGGGATGTTTTCAGTGGTGCTTATGTTTGTTAAAATCAAAATGCAATCACAATCACCTCTGTCATAATCTTAGGTGCAACTTGGAAATCTGAGATTGAAATAGTTGATCCTGGGACTATTTTAGGCTCATGTTGATACACAAGGTTTCCACTAACATTTAACATGATTGTCATTTCTGCTTTGTGATCTATCAGATCAGCACGTATAATTTCTCGTGTTTTGTTAGCTTTATCCAATGTTGCTTTGTAGACAACAAGGACATCACCTTGGAAGGTGTCTCCAACTCTTCTTGCATTTAGTTGTTCGATTGAAACAATCCTAGGTTTCTTGACTCTTGTCCTACAAGGAACAAGGATAATGTCAATTGAATGCTAATTTTATATTAGCAAGTTGGGAAAATGGCGGTACAATGTAGAACAAAGTACTTTACCATTGTGTTGACTCTTCTTATGCAATTTGCACCTGTTTTGCTTGTCTTTTTGATACATCTTTTGGTGTCCTGCAAAGAATTGGAACAATGTTATTTGAATATTTGTGATTTGGGTGAATGAGTATGAAGGAATAATACTATGATCACTTTACCGTTGTGTTGATTCTTCTTGTGTGGTTTGTATTTGCTTTGACTATCTTTTAGTTTCATCCATAGATCTCCTACAAATAATGGATATAGCATTGGAAAAGACATTGCAATGCATAAAGGTGATATAAGGCTATAAGTTCTATAAAGTTGAATTTGTCTACTGGGCAACATGCAATTTTAGGAAAATTGGATTGTGATCAGTCCAATATGCTTTTGATATATAGATAGAGCATATATTTGTAGTCGTGTTGGACCAAATGTGATCAATGACTGAGTTTCCTATGTTGTGTTGTTGGTTCAACATAAATTGTATGTAGTTCTGGTGCATATAACTGTGAAGCATTTTTTTGCTTTTGCTTTCTGAAGACATGTCGACATTAAAATTGCCTAAAATGTACATGTTTTCTGAATTTGTGGATCCAATAATTATTTGCAAGATTGTGATTACTTCATCTATGGCAATTGCAGGTCTTGCATAAATATTACAAACATTGAGTTCATTGTTAGATAGCATTATTGTTAATGTGATGGCTTCAATATTTGAGGTTTCATGTTGTGTTGTTTTTGATAGGAGAAAATGTTTCCTGGTTAAAGTTGCTATGCCATGTATGTTATGTACAGAGAAGCTATCAAAATACTGCAGCAAGGTATTTAGCTCAAAGGGATGCATATGTGTTTCTTGGAGACACAAGATATCAAATTGCATTATGCCATAGTCATTGACAATGTCTTCTGCATGTGCTTTCAAGCTATGAGTGTTCAATGTACATAGGAGCATATGTGATTTGTTTTTTGAACATGTGTTTAGATTATCAAGTTGCCATTGTGCACATGTCTGAAGACGAGACATTTCTAGTTGTATTTTGTCTTTAACTTTGAAGTTTTTTGTAGTTAAAGGTTGTAACAAAAATAATGATTCTACTAATTTTGTTCGTGACAGAGCTGTATAGGTTAGTCCATGCTGTCTAATGCCTGTGGGATCAAAAGCCAAGGCCTCCATTGTTAATCCTTGGGATCGATGTATGGTTCGTGCACATGCTACTTGTACTAGGAATTGTTTTCTAGTTGTAATTTTGTTTATTGTTATCAGACATTCAGCACATTGTATAGGTACCTAATTCAGAAAGAACGAGTAGTAGAATAGCAAAGGTGCTAGTTTCTAGCAATCGCGATGTCCAATTGATGGGTTAATTTAATCAAACAATATCAATATTGTTGGTGATGGCGCTTTAAAATTCCATCTAAACCATTGACAAGGCTATCTTGAATATTGTAATTCGCTCATATAAAGTTTCAACAAGAATGTTGGCTCGTTATTTGTGATGGGAGTGTTGTGTGATCAGACACTTCAGATGTATTGTCTTCATTAACTTCATCGATCACATCTAGTACAACTATTTGGGTTAATGATTGATAGCATTTGCTGAAATATAAAGCCACATCTATCTCCCAGAAAGGTGGCCAATGGATCTAATGGCATGGTGATGAAAGCAAATTTGTTGACATGTCTATGTCATGATAACCGAATACTCAGAGTTCATATTGAGGATTGAATAACATTCATCTTTTTATCTATAGTCACCAAGAATAGCATTTTATGGTCTCTTCCAAAACTATAAGGCATTATTCAACTGAGAAATATTTTCAACAACAATTATTTGTGTGTTGTTAATTGATTGCGGTAATGCTCTTTGTACAATGTTCATGTCAACAGGAACATTTATAACAGAACCTGTTAGGCCTATTTGAGACCTTTTGAACCCTAGTTCCCAAATCTATGCAAATGCAATTCTAAGTGAGACAAGTCATTCTTCTAGATGAGTTAAATTTTGCACATAGCACAATGGTCTATTAGCTCTTATTTTCTGTGGCGTAGCATACTTTGGAATAGTGGATTGTTTCAATGCAAAGTAGCATACATTACAAGGAAATCAAGAATGGTATGAACTGGATTGCAGTAGCCATAATATGCTGTTTTCGTTTTCCTTGAAAACCTGGTCTAGTTGAAACAGAAAGAATCTGGAAAAATTGCATGGGTATTGGTGTACTTTTGTATTGTTATTTTATACCCCTATCGCGCCAATGTTTTTCTTCTTGACCGTAGGCATTTTTTTTTTTTTTTTCTTTTCTAAATCAAGTTCTTCGTGTGATTAAGTCTTATTCTTGATTTAGTGTTTAAATTGTTTATAAACAGTATCAACTTTGTTTTAGCAAAGCATGTGGCTTGTTAAGTGTTATTTTGTATTGTGGATGATTTCTGATCAACTTTTTTAGTTTGAGTAAGCTTGTTGAGCATTGGCGAGTTAGATTTTGGGCTTTGATTCTTAGAAGCGGCTCAAAATGTCCAGCCAAAGGGTTTGTATCATGGAACAGTATAGAGACTAATTTTGTATATCCAGAATCATTGAAATCTAAGTACTTCCTTGATGTTGTCAATGACCAAAGGCTTATCTGTATTTTTAACCGCTGATATCCAAAGGAATGAAAACAAGTCACCCTATTAACCATATTCATCACGCCTATGTATAGCTTGCGATAACGACCTTGCTAAGTATGTTTCGATCATGTACTTTGTGCAATGGCAGAGTACTAGGATTTGTCCATTGTTATATGATTGGCTTTTGTCCTTTTTTTTTTTGAACGCTGGAACAATCTATAGTCCATTGGGTATAATTGTTAGAGGTGTTGTTAAGATCAGTGAATCAACAACAACGCCAACATTGTATGCAAATGTGTTAACTACAAAGGCCTTTCAAAATGAGTTAGACACTGTCAATGTTTGATATTTGATACTGTGCAGCTAGAGTCATATGAACTACAATGTTTTGAAGCGTTTGTGTTTCACTCAAACAAATGGTTCAAAGTGTCCACTTAAAGAATTCATGTCATGAAATAGTATAGAGACTGATTCTATGTAATTAGAACTATTGAACTGTAAGTACCTTCTTGCTGTTGTTCTTGACCAAAGGGATATTTGTATATTCAACCATTTGGATATCCAGTGAATGCAAAATAGGTCACCCCACAATCCACTTTCAGTGCAATCTGCTTGTGGCTTTGCAGATAATCGCATTCTGCAGAAATATGTTTGCGGATCATGTACTTTGTGCAATGTATATAGAGTATCAGCGTCTAGTTCATAGTTGTATGATTTTATTGCTTCTTTGTCCTTGTTTTGAAGGAAACTCAAGAAGTAATCTATAGCTCTATTTCGTAGTTGAATTGATGTGTAACGATTGTTAAGCAATAGTTGTAATGAGTCAAACAAACAATCACCAACATTGTATGCAAAAGCACTCAATCTGCAAAGTCCCTCGCCCTTAAGCACGTAGTCAATGTTTGATATTTGGGGGCGCTTTGTTAATTCATAGGTGTCAACGTCTATCATTTTCTTTGTTACTTGTGTAACCTAATGTGTTTGGGAATAGCAAATGTTGGGTATGAATAGCATCTAGCACCAGTATCTAGATTACAAAATCTATAACTATTTGCATCGTCGCCTATGTGCTTTTACTCAATAGCATTTGAGAGCATTAATCATGTTCTTGAGGATCTTGGAAGCTAATAATCTCTACATATGTTGGAAAATGGATATTGAGTTGTAGCAGAAGCTTATGTAACATACCACACAACAAACAATTTAATAGAAGCACAAGGGGAAAATAGTATTAATTCTGCAACCTGACCTTGTTATCCATTGTCCCCTAGCAGGATTGTATGTACTTATTCCTATTACATTGCCAAAGTGGATAAATGAGTACAATGCATGATGTATACTTTTAGTGCCACAAACACAAAACAATATTTTTAAGTAGCTTTGTTTACATGCAACAAATGGTCGACAAGAATCTCTTTTGCTCACATTGTCAATCTCAGTCTATGGTATTTAAATGTTTTGTGTAATTGGATTCCTTTGTTTCTATGTACTTCTAAGCAACTGATTTTTTTCAAAGAACAAATGATTTTAAAAGCTATTCAGATAAACATGAATTAAGTGGCATGTAGAGAATAGTTTCACAAATCATTTATGTTTAAAGAAAATTAGGGAAATGCAAATGCATTGTTTGATCAAAGAAGATCTATGGCTTTTCTTATTTGTGGGAATAGCTTTTAAAATCATTTTTGTTTAAAAAATTTGAGGAAAATGCAAAGGCATAGGTCCATTAAGCAACAGTGAAGGCATAGATTGATTAAATAATTAAAAAAAGAGATTGAAACTCAGAGGTGCAGGCACACAGTGCATACATGGAAAGCAAATGCATTAAATAGCATGTGGGTGGATAAGAAACTGCTGGAATGGCTTGGTGGAAATGTATAGCCAGGCTGCTTTGTTCATTTTTTATAGACTTAAGTCAGCTATTAAGCATGACTATTACTTTGTGCATATTGTTTTTCTATTCTAGAAGTCTTTGTTTTGGGAGAGTTTATAGCAATTGAGCAGACTTTGTTATAGTTACAATATCCAGAACCAGAAATGAGTTACTTGAGGCAATAAATAGTTTCTTTCCTCAGTTTTCTTTTACATTAGAGGTTTAAAGAACGCAGTGAAATTGGAAATGTGAGCCAAAAAAAATTATGGTTAACGTCATTTTGCATGTAAGCAAGACCATGGAAAAATATTGCATCATGTCTATGAGTGACGTAGTACATCAATCATTGTACTCATGTGCGATGTCAGCATTTGAAATTAACTTTGTAGGCTTTTATTTGCAAAATAGGAAGATTAAACATACGTTAACTTGCACACTGCATAGTAACTTGCCACAGATATAAGCAGTCCTATGAAAAAAATTGCCTTAAATGCATATAGGTAAAAACCAGTTGACATAAAATGAAGACTTATGACTCTAAAAGCCATTTGAAACTGCAAACAGGGTTTAAAAATTGCATGCTAGCAGTTCATTCTATTCTATGGATATTGTATAGAGGAAGTATAACTTATTAACACATAAGCAAAACCTGTTCTATTGCTCGAAGACAAATTACTATTGCAATTGTGGTAAATGTGTTTTCCTATTTGTATATGTGGAAGCAGGCCTCTAAATCATTTATGTTCAAAGAAATGAGGAATACAAGATGACAAAATGAATACATGGAAAAGAACTTTATGCATTTATTATATTGAAGAATTTCAATTGCATTTCAAGAAAAGCAAAAAGATAATTTGGAAAACTGACCTTGCAATCTACTATCAAACAATCAAGTATACTTGTAGAAATGTGCAAATTGTGATAGGGACAAGCAATTTTTCCTAGTGTAGTTTGTGCGTGATTTTTTAAATACAGCTAAAAGCATTGATCCCTATTACAAGGACAATTTAGACAAATGAGTACAGTGAGTGACATATACTATGCTATTCATAAAAACAAAACATAATTCTTATGTAGATTCATTTGAACGAGAAACAATCCAAGTAAGAACTTTTGTTTCTTAAAAACCAAATTGCATTTTATAATTTTTAAATACTTATTGCTATTTGTGTACCCTATAATATAGAACATTCTTTTGCATATACATGCACTAGGGTAATTCTGTTATTGCAATGGTGGTATAAGCTCTTTAAGAGAAATCAATGGAATAGATCCCATATTTGCTTAAGTGCCTAAAAAAGTGTAAATAGGCCATGGAAACTAATCAATACTAAGCCAAAAAACAACACAAACTTGTGCTAGCACTGTTAAGTTCTGGTAAAAACAATTTTTAGCTATTGTTTAATGCCAAACTAGCTATCACTTAACAGTGAAAGTGATGTAAATATTGATTTTCTAACTAAATGGGGTCATTTCATTTCCATATGCATAAGTTTATTTTGTACCGTTATGTAGCACTTACTATTACTTGTGCAATGAAGCCACATGCAAGTAGAATTCATAACTCATGACATTTAGATACACCCAAGGAGAAATACAAACCAAGGTTATTGGCATCCTGATAAGAAAGATGATGTGATACATCCAATTAATGTATGCCACAACATCTTATTCAATGAAGATGATTTGGATAGGATAGGAATGTTACAAATCAGAATCCTTATTGGTGTCTGAGTAATCCTCTTTTTCAAGACTTTTCAAGGAAATTGCATGCCAATACTATCAGTGAATAAGTCGAATCAGATTTTTTAATTGACTTTGTTTGATTGGTCAAATGTGCACAAGGATAGTTATAATTATTTCTTTGTTTTAATTATTATGTATATAAATACTATTCAACAGTTATCTAATTAATTAGATATGAAATGACAGAAGGAAAAAGAAAATTAATTAATTAAGATAATTTGATTCATTAATTAATAAGGTGAATTATCGTGTAAAACTAAAAAAATTAGAAGTTGTGAAAAAATCCTCTTTGCTTTATGCTTTAATGACAATGAGAGAGATGAAAATTGTGGAGTATAGGCTTATATCTGTAAACTGCATTTTCCTAATAGTTTGTAAAGTGCTCTTAACACATTGTCCTCATATTGTTTGTAAGGTCCTATTATGGGACATGCTAACAGAACAGTGGCTCTAAAGCTTGCACTATGGAACAGTTCTGCAGTAATTGAAGATATGCAATCTTTAGAGGACTCATAAGTGGCAAGTTATTGTTAAGCTCTCACATTCTACATTGGACAAAAGACAATTGCTTGTCCAAGGAACTAGTCTTTGAAGAATAGCGTAGGCTAAGCACTGTGAAACCCAATGTGCCGATGGATATTAAAATAAAAGAAAACTGATGAAAGAAACTATTTATTGCCTAGAGTAGCTTGTCTGCAAGTGTCTTTTTTTGGAACCATGACAACCTTTTCCCTGTCACTGTAAACTCTTTCGTAGAAAAGACATATCGACACACACATATATGTATACATATGTATATATATGTACAAATACATCCATGTAAAGACAGATTAATGCATCTATGGACATAAACATATATGCATCGATATGATTACATGCATATTCACATAGATGCATCTATACACACATACATATATGCATAAATACATATATGCATAGATATATCTAGAGTCATATGCATACATGCATATATGCATCTACAAATGTCTACATAGATATGCACATAGGTAAATGCATATGCGCATAGAAACATGCATACATACATACATGCACTGACACATTAGGCAGAAAGTGATAGTGATAGTGAACTAAAGCACTATGAAACACAACTTCACGATGCACTTTAATGGAAAGGAACTATGGAGAGTAACAAATTATCATCTCAAGTAACTTGTTTCTAGGTCTGGGCCCTGCAACTGTAACATCTCTTGCTCAGTGGGTACAAACCCTTCCTCAGAACAAGAGCTTACAAAGCACAAAAAACAACACATGCAAAGTAATAGAAATGCATAGCAAGTAACTTAACTTTATATTAAATGACCAAAGTACCCTAGCCACGCGTGGCCTCCAAGCCATTCTAGCGCCTTCACCTCGAGCTAGATGCCATTCAATGCATTTAATTTATATTCATGCATTACGTACGTCCACCTGCCAGTTTGATAAGCTATGCCTTTGCTTAATTTTAATAAATCAATTTATGCGCTCGCAGTTTCCTGATATTTTAATGCATTTAATTTGCATCCATGGATTACGTACCTCTAGCCACCAACTTTTAAACTATGCCTTTCCTTAAATTTATTTAATCAATTTATGCATTCGCATTTTCCTAAATTTTTAAAATGAAAATGATTTATAAAGCTACTCGGACGAATAAGAAAATAGATAAATGCTAATTTTCCAATATATAAAATAGCTCTCCAAATTCAAACTATACAAAAAAAATAAGTAATATGTTAAATGGCGAAATGTGATTGGTCAATGATGCCGGTTAAATGCATTCTAGGTGAATGCATAAGTATTTCTGCCTACCGGCAGGAACTAATAAAAGCATTTCAACCGAATGCATGAGTATTCTTACCTTGATGCTAGGAGCCAATAAAATTGTCACTATACAAAACAGTTTATCCAAGTGAGTGCTACTAGGTTTGCTATCTTCAATTTCAAACTCCTTTGACGTTAATGCATTTTCTTTGGTGGTAGAATATGGAGATTCTTTTTTTAACTGAGAGTCTGGAACAAGATGACATATACAAATAAATTTAAGCAAAGACATAGGTTAGAAAATTGACAGCTTTTATCAATAGAAAGGGGACGTTTACAGTGACAGAGAAAAAGCTCTTGTGCTCGTTGAATGAATACCAAGAGACAAGTTACTCAAGGCAACAAATTGCTACTTTTATTTATTTTGCTTCATTTTATCCCAGAAATGCAAGTTGGGTTTCACAATGCATGAAAACACATTTGTGCAAACAACTGTCAAAATTATAATTGCAATGGATGACAGTGATAGTGTAATGGATACTAATAGTCCAAACATCGAAATACACCAGCTAGTTTATTTTTAGATTCAATGGAAACAAGTATCAATTGAAAACAAATTAACCTAGTAGTCTATTTATCATAGGTTCTTGAATTCCAAATGCACAAGTGCGAACATGGTTCTCTATAGGCTTTTGCTATGCATTTTAACTATATTGTTGTTTTGCATCGAGCCTAAAGAACCACTACAAGTATGGTTTCCAAACATATTTAGATCAATGAATGTAAGTCAAGAAAGGTTTCAAATTACACCTAATACTTGAACCATGAAGCATCATTGCTTCAAGCTATAGTAAAAGTGCAGACAGGGACACAAAAGCAAATTCAACAATGACACCATCAAACAAGGATTTGTTTGCTATTACTATGACTAACTATTGGACTCAACTGACTCATCAGTCAAACAACTTGATTGATCACTGAACTAACTTGTTTCAAAGCTATGTTGTTAAACTGATTAGTTAATTTCATTAATGAGTAAAAGATAGAATTGACTTAATTTGCATGAGCTAAGTGTAAGATTGACTTGTTCGTTAATTGACTTTGATTAATGGTTCAGAGACAGATGAGACAAATTAAATTGTCATGAGAAAAATGTGAGATGGACTTATTGGCTGCTACGCCACATATACCATGACATTTGATCTTTCATGAAATAATAGCTCGAAAGCAATAGAATAAACAGATGGCATCAACATAGACGAAGAGATAAAATTAATATGGGCAGCTATAGGCTGTTGAATATTTGTAGCATAAGAAACGAAAAGGAAGATGTTGGCGAAGATTTTGCAATTTTGGTTTACAGTTGCATTTGCTTCCTTGTCTATAAATCCTTTTCAAGAAATTCCTTTTTTTTGCATATGAATGGCCATGATTGGTTTAATTGATTTGGTGTACAAAGATGTTTTTTAATTAACTATAATTAACTATTCATCTAAGCTTCTACATATCCTTGTATGCAACTGCGTATACATGTGTAGATGTATTTATGGATGTGCCACTCAAGCCTTGTACCAATTTACTATGTTATGTGGGTATCACATATAGTAACACTAATAAGCTCGTTCACTGCACATAGCAGCTGTTTTCATAAATGCCAGATCGAGCTTATATGTATCAGGATACATATATACTTACACTAAAAACTACTCAATTATGATCTCTATTGTCCCATTTGCGTAGACATGTTACTATTGCATTCAAATGTGTAAAGCATTCATGTCCAAAGAAATTAGATACAGGAATGGCAATATGTTACACAACCTTGTCTTATGCCTTTATAGTAGTTTTTTCATTGCATTTCAAGAAAACCAGAAACTAGAATTTTATTCATATTATTTCATCTATGGCATTTATAGCTTTTCCAATAATTAGCTATGACCAACCGTGGAACACAATTAATTCATCAACCAATTAGCTTGATTGATCACTGAATTAACTTGTTTGAAAGCCATCATGTTAAGCCAACTAGCTAATATGCCACATACAGTATGACATTTGAGTTTCAAATAAGTCTTATGCACGCAAATTTGTTATCATGTTAAATCCATGTAAACATAGATGTTCCAATTCCATGGGGTCATTTTATTTCCATTTGGCCAAGTTCATTTTTATTCCATTATCAAGAACCAATAATTAAATGTTTAAACCAGGTACATGCAAACAGAAAATGCAAGTAGGGTTTCAACAAGCATCATCTAACAAGCATTTATTTGCTATTACTATGATTAATGATAGAATTGACTTAATTTACATGAGTCAAGTGTAAGATTTACTTGTTTGTTAATTAACTTTGATTAATGGTTCAGAGACAGATGAGACAAATTAAATTATCATCAGCAAAATGTGAGATGGACTTATTAGCTGGTACGCCACATATACTATGATACTTGAGCTTTCATGAAATCACCCCACACCAGTTCCATCAAATCATGGAAGGGTTATTCAGTGGCTTCACGTATGATTCCCCTGCCATTCCAATGAGGGAAAAAAAGTAAAGAAATAAAATGTAAAGAGTGAATCTGATTAGGATGTTGAAAGACTTGTTAAATGAGAAATGGAAACTAAAACATTGAATTTGAGTTTCCATTAGTCTTTTGAAACACTACAGTTGAATGAATTTATAATTTGTATTATTGTTTATTAGTGTTTATTACTATATATTTTGTCACTCTTTATTACTATCTATTTTTGTTTAATTCTTGACTACTGTTTTGTTAAATTGTAGATTGTAAAACACACGGTGTTGTAAAAACAACTCACTGATAGTTGTAACACACAGGGTGTTGTAAAGTATTTTGTATTACTCTTGATTAGTTTTTATTGGAATTATTTTGTATTACTATAATTACTTTATTACTTTCTATTAATGTATTTCACTATGGACATTTCAAGGTGAAGAACATGAGACATATGCAATGCAATATCACAGGTTTAATTAACAAGGTATGAATGAGCAAGAAATTTTTAGTAGATAAAGGTCATGAACGTTGAACTAATAGTATGACAGTCACCACAACATTTAAGTAAACCTATGCTCAACACTCTTTTTTCCATCATCAATTGTATTCCCAATTTCATCCATGAAGAATATCCTCAAAGATATAGAATTCATGGATGCACAGGTTGAAGAAGTTCTTCATGGATCAAAGATATGGAATTCATTGGTGAAAGAAATGGAAATCATGGATCAAAGTGATGGCTAATAGCAGGATCTACAGGTTGACAAAGTTCTTCATGGATGAAATTGGGAATAAAATTGATAATGGAAAAGAGAGTCTGCACCATAGGTTTACTTAAATGTTGTGTTGACTGTCCTACTATTGGTTCAATGTTCATGACCTTCATCTACTCAAAATTTCTTGCTTGTTTATCATGTAATATAAATTTTAGTGACTAGAGATAAATTGTGATTACTTTGAGCATTCCATTTTTTGTTATTCTGCAAATCTGTGTAGTTAGAGGAGATGTTGTTGTTGCAGAGTCAAGACCTGGAACCGAGCTACTTGATACATGTATCCGTAGATACATGGATGTGGACATCTATCATGGTATCCATAGATGCGTAGATACATGTATCTATGGATAGATTTGCACATAGAAACACATATACATATATGCGTGGATGCATCTATAGGTAGAAGAATACATAGAAACATAGTTGCATGGATAGATAGATAGATGCATAGCTAGATACATAAATGCTTAAATATACATGTATCGAAGTTGCATAGATACATATATCCATGGCTGCATGCATAGACACATATTAATATGGACAACTATAGCCTGTTGAATATTTGTAGCACAAGAAACAGAAAGGAAGATGTTGGCGAGGATTTTGCAATTTGGGTTTACACCTAGCAATTACATTTTCTTCC
>VDFB02049217.1:65882151-65946052 GCA_007258455.2 Sequoia sempervirens
CAATCACATGCCTTGTTTATATGATGATCGATTAACATTTGCAATTAAGTGCACAGGTTAGCCATGACCAGTGGATTAGGGGAATGCTAATGTGACATGTGTCATGTTGTTTTGTGATGTGTTATCTAGTGTTTTTGCCATGAGCATATTATTATAATGTTTAGCATCATGATTAGTGCAAGGTTACGGTAACAATTTAAAAGAACTCAAGTTTTAGTGTGATTTGAGTTGCTATAGTTATGTTTCAAGGTATTTTCTTCACTTAAGGTCATAGGGTTAAGTCTTGGGGATGATTTTTTTAGCTTAAATTTTAATTTGAAAGCCTTAGACCCTTTCGTTTAAAACACTTTCCTCAAGTGACGAAAATTTAAAAGTTAAATGCATGTTAAGAAGCCTACTCGTCAAGAAAGTAATGCATGCTCAAAAAGGGTGGCACCATTTGTCATCTACATAATTGATCATGAGAATTGTGGGGTCTTAAGGGAGTGGTGGTAGGAAATCTAGCTATGTTGATTATTTTTCCATGTTGATGTACTATTTTGCTATCCTTGTTTGAGAAGAGGAGCAGAGGCCTGTAAGAAACAAGAGTGTTGTTGTTGCAATTACACTACCAAATTGAAGGTTTTCTTAGTTTGGTACTCCCACCTTGGTATCTAATTCTCTTTTCTTTTAGAAATTATTGTGAACATTGGTATTTAATTCCATTGTTTCAGGTTGTTTGGAAAATGATAATTATGTAAATTGTTAATTTATTTCTAGAGAATGAATGTGAACTATGTTTAGGGTGAATGTATGTGAATACTTGTGGCTATTTGGATATGATGTTGTCAAGTAAATGGATCTTCATGTTCTTTTGAAGTTTCATTTTGTGAGGGGGTCTTAGAATGGGTGAGATGTCCAGGGAAGAGAGAGTTGTTATAGGGGTATGAGTACCTTGGTTGTGTAAATTTGATTATTGGTGTGCTAAATGAAGCATGGAGCACCTTGGTTGTGTAAATTTGATTATTGGTATGCTAAATGAAGTATGGAGGTATTGGGGGTGGAAAGGAGGTTAAAAATGGGGGGGTGTACAGTGGTTGTTTCTATGATATGATGGAGGAAGAATTGTGGCTATAAGAGCCTAGAATAATTATGTGATTTTCTCTCTCACCCTCTAGATGTCCCCACTCCCTTTAATTTGGGCTCCTGAAGATGGGTCCTATGTGAAATGTTAATTATTTTCTCGAAAACTATGAAGTCATCTTGGGTGAATTTATTCTCTGTTTTTCTTTTTCTTATTATCCAATCTTGTTAACAATGTGCAATTGTTCTAATTGTGAGTGTTGATGTTGTCTTGAGTGTTGTCACCTTTGCTTGTTCCCCTAGCTAGGGGGTGGGCTGCTTCAACACTATGGATGGGAGGTGAGCTCCCATTGGTCATGGAGCCAATATTGTTGTATATGTGTAGGTGATACAACTTAGAAGTGGGGATTTTATGAGGAATTTATTGTTGCATGGGTCTTGTTACTGCATCTTGTAGTAGAAGGGTAAAGATGGAAACAATAGCTTTATTGAAAAGTAATTAAAATGCTAGAAAAAAATTAATATTATTTCAATAGGATAAACATGGATGGTAGATGAATAAAAGTTGCAGGGAGAAAATGTGTTATCCCTGATGTTAACTACTTCTGATATAGTATTCCATGATGTTTATTTATTCTTTTAAATGGAAGACTTCTCCAAGCTATGTTGTCTTTATTCTACAAGGAAAATAACACTCAGATGAATGTGCTAGTTTTGTGAACATAACCATGCTTATAGGGTAATTTTTCTATATTACTAAAGTAGAGGATTGAACATTTTCTTATTCAAGATGTAATGTAGCATAGATCTATATGATGGATTATAAGGTGTTAGTTCATAATCATAAGGAACAATAGAAAACTAAATGAAAGGATGAAACAAAGCATTACTATATATGTTGTTTACTTCACATTTATTTTGTAGTTAACGAATAAATATGTTATGCTATTGGAAGGAAAATCTAATGCTTGGAAATGGTAATGCTTGTCGACTATTCCTAGTTGTTAGTTCTCAAGCTTTTACTTTATTAACTCTATCCAATTATACATTTGTATAAAGAATCACAAAATTTAGATGTGCATGGTATATGCCTTCAAGAAAATGAAAACTACAGCCCAGAGTCTACCATTGAACACATTAGTCTTATTATTTTAAAAAATTATATATATTGCAAAACCCTTGTTGCCATGGCTCAGATCTAGAGAGAAAAGAACACATTTAGATTTTAACATTTCCATTTCCTCACATTCTTCAAGCAGTTCTCCCCAGTGCCCTGTAACTCATTCAAAAGAAGAAAATTGAATTAAAGAAGATAGCAAACTGGAGAAAAATGATTTTAAAAAAGAGAAAAACAAACAAAAAATGTAATCAATCCCCTTAGTAGGCACCAACCATCGATTTTCTTGACTCTTAGCATGGAAAAAAACTCTAAAAAAAAAGAGAGTTTCCCCCTCTTTCTTGCAATGCCAGCTCTGAGCTTTTTCCTCCATAGCGAGGGATTTTAGGGCATTGCAAATAACACGAGAATAAAATAAGGTGAGCAACCAAAACATTTTAGGGCACAGTAAATTTAATATTATTAAATTATGAGGAGGCCTGAAATTTCATTGAGGGAATGCGTCAATGTGATAAGAAAATAAGCTTACGTGGGAATAAAATAAAAGGGGGCTTCTTCTTAAGGTTTTATTTTAAACTTTTCCTAAGCTACTTAGTCAACATTTCCTCCTTTTAGCCTAAGGTAAGAAATAAGGAAAAGGTATAGCTTAGATTCCCCTAATAAAACAAGGGACGCAAGCGTCGAGTTCCTGCCAAGAGGTAAAAGTCATGTAGCAATGAGTTAGGAAAAGTTTTTATATAGCAAATAGGAATATAAATGTATTTAAAATAGCTAGAAAAGTCTGAAGTTATTTTTAGAAGCGCACCAATGCATGGATTTTTTAGGGTGCATGGGCAACGTGGTCCATAGAGACATGTGAACAGGTAACACGTGTGGATGGATGCAAGGGAATTTTTTTTATGGGTACCATGTATACATGGAGTTTTTTATAGATATACCAATGAATAGTTGTTTTTTTGTTTGCATATGTATACATTTGTGAGAAGGAAGATTCTTTATGATCTTAATTCGGAAGAAAGAATGCATTATTAATTTGTATTAATTGTTGAATACAAACAATAGAAAACATTTGTAATAATGCTTGAAACATATATGCATACATGTATCCATGTGCACATAATGCATAGAAGAGTGAAATGCATAGTTGGCATGTGAACGAGTCTTAACACAGGAGGAGACTCAGCTCACATTTACAGTATTAAATGAAAGAAAACAAGAGAAATAAACTATTTATGACTAGTGCAATGTTTTTAAATTTTTATTTCTTAGAAAACCTTTTGATTGAAAAATTTATTAGTCATTTTAAATGGAACAAAGTTTTGATGTAGAGATATTTCTAAAGCATGAAATATGATTTGCAACTATTTACAAAAGATGTGTGCGGGGAAAAAAGGAAAATGCATTCTTTACATGCCCCATATTTATATGCATGGTGAAACAAAGATTACCATATTTCTTTTTTTTGCTTGTATGTCTATTTGTAAATAAAATTATGTTTAGTGTACTGTTGTAGAACACATGCTATGTTAATTAATACAATTGAGTTATTTTAGTTTATTATATCACAATATGCAAGTGCTAATAGAAACAGTAGTGTTAGGTGGAAGATTGATAAGGGTAGCTCATTTGAGTATAAACTTTTGTAAGGTTAATCAATGGTTTTTTTAATGTAGTATGAAGATTAGTATTATATAAAGCTATTGATTTTATTATAAATAAGATTTAAATCATGTCTATGTAATATGATAAGATATTTTCGTGTATAGAACAATGTAATTATATTACAATAAATTGTTAGATGAATGACTAGAAAGCTATTGATTTTATTATAAATAAGATTTTAATATTGTTTATGTAATATGAATAAAAATTTGTGTTTATATAATAAACAATAAGTAATTTGCAAAAATATAATAAAGAACCTTACTACCTAAGATTAAATTTGTGTATATATAAAATAAAATGTAATAGTTTAACTTATGAAAATGTAATAAATGGAATAAATATTACGATAAATTCTTAGATGAAACAGTACAAAGGTATTGATTTTATTATAAATTAGATTTGAATGATGTTAATGTAATACGAATGAATTTTTTTTGTGTATATATTTTAAACAAAAAATAATTTGAAAAGATATAAAGAAACTTATTAGGTAAGATAAAATGTAGGTACAGTAAAATAATTTACATGTTTGTAGCACTTTGCATCCAAACATTAAATTATTATAATAATCCACAGTAAAATAATCTTATGATGTTTGTAACAATGCTTGAAGCATTTAACTATACATGGATGCATGTACACATCTATCAATGTGCACACAATGCATAGAAGAGTGAAAAGCACCCTTGGCACCTGAGGAAGCCTGAAAGCATGATGAGACTAAAGTTGCATGTGCAATATTAAATGAAAGAAAACAAGAGAAATAAACTAGTTAGTATGAATGCATATATTAAAGGAAAGCATTAAAATATGGATCCATGTAAAGACATATGCATGCACGGATGTGTACATATGTCCATTTAACTTGGTATGTTAAGAAGAATCTATATATGCCTGCTTCCATAAAGTTAGAAATGTTAGAAATAATTTGCAGCTTAAACGAGAACTAGAAAAACATTACTGACTGAAACAAAGTAGCAATACACTAGTGTTTGTGGAACAAGTGTATAAAGTATATCTAATAATGCATTTGGATGCATGGATACATGTAAATATTTGTGAAATCTGAATATACATTATAGCCTTGGAGGAATTGTCATATGGGCTTTTAGGAATCTATAAGAAACAGGATTTAGAAAAGACGTTTTGAAAAGAACTCTTGAATACAACTGTATTTTAACAATGAGACTGAATTTGCATTTGCAGTATTAAATGAAAGAAAACAGGGAAAAATAACTATTTATTTGCATTATACTCTTGTGTACATGTGTCCATGTAAGTTGGTAAGTAAACAAGAATCTATATATGCCTATGTGAACAAAGCTAGAAAATGTCAGAGACAATTTGCATTTGAAAGATATAAAAAGAACATTTATGATCCAAACAAAAGAATAATACATTATTGTTTTTTGACCAAGTGTATTAAGGATATCCAATGATGCATTTGAATGTATGGATACATGTAAATATTTATGAAATCTGATTATACATTTTAGCCTCCAAGAAACTGTGATATGTGCTCTTAGTTATCTGCAATAAACAAGATATAGGAAAAAACATTTTCAAAGGAAGTCCTGAATACAACTCTATGTTGTGATAGTTATTTTCAAATCCCTCAGTGTTTAATTGCATAACCTTGATATTTTTTTCATTTTTTCCTTTGGTATGGTGTGAATTTTGTTATAATGGATGAAGGTATATTTGAGCTATAGATAGATAAAGATATGTAAGGGTGGTAAAGAAGAATGAGCGATGTAAGTGCAACAAAGAGAAGGCATTGAGAGAATGATGTGATGCAAGTAAGGTATATGAATGCCTTATGGAAAGTATTAGACATGGGAAGCAACGATATGTGAAATTGGATGTGAGAATGAATGGAATGTAAATGATATGAATTTATCATCTTTGAGTTATACGCTTAAAATTAAATGCAAGATATAAAAATTCGAATGAGTAAGCTGGATTGAGAGAAAAAAGGAATGCAAGACATTGGTGTGATGCAAGAGAAGCATATAAATGGATTTTGAAATGTATTTGATTTGAGAAGAAATGATGTGCACAGGTGGAAATGGAAATGAGTGGATTCGATAGGGTATGAAGTGAACTTTTGTTCCAAGAAAGGGTGGAAGAATGTCTATTTTGTTATTGGTTATGATTTATAAAATCATCATAGGGCTGAGTGTCTCAATACAAATACAAAAGAAAGACTAGTGTCTCATTTCTCACTCTCCTTTGGACTAAACAAAGTTCCAAGATCCTTGAGCTTCCTCGATATGTGACAAGAGATGAATAGATATAAAAATATAATGATATTTAAGGATGCAAGAGTGAAAAGAGAAACACCAATGAATACTAGTACCTTTACATGGGTGCATGTTTACATTTGTAGTAACAAATTTCCTTTATGATCTTATCCAGGAAGCAAAATTGTATTATTATTTTGTTTCAAGTATTGAATGCAAATTATCTTAAACATTGGTAACAATGCTTGAGGCATCTATGTATACATGCATGCATGTATACATGTATCCATGTGCACACAATGCAAAGAAAAGTGAAAAGCATACATGACATGTGAACGAGAAATTTGAATGGAAAACACTAAAATCAAGTAGAAATACAAATCTTTCAAAGCACAGAGATGCTTAAGTAGCATTTGCAGTAGTAAGCGAAAGGAAAACAGGGAAAATAAACTATATATCAGCAAAGCATATATCGAAGGAATGCATAAATATATGGATCCATGTAAACATTTATGCATGGATGGATGTATAGATGTGTCCATGTAATTTGGTACACAAAGAACAATCTATAAATGCATGTGTGCATAAAGCGAGAAATTTTAGGAACAATTTGCATTTGAAACATATACAATATTGTTTTTTGAACAACTGTATAAAGGATACCTAATGATGCATTTGAATGCATGGAAACATGTAAATATTTGTTAAATTTGATTACACATTATAGGCTTGAAGAAACTATTATACGCGCTTTTAGGGATCTGTAATAAACAAGGTTTAGAAAAGACATTATGAAAATAATTCTTCAATACAACTGTATGTTATGAGTGTTATTTTTGAAGCCCTCAGTGTTTATTTGCATAACCTTGATATTTTCTTCATCTTTTTCTTTGTCTGGTATGGTGTGAATTTTGTTGTGATGGATGAAGGTATATTTGAGGTGTAGATAGGTAAAGATATGTGAGTGTTAAAAAGAAGAATGAGTTATGCGAGTGGAACAAAGGGAGCGAATTGAGAGAAGGGTGAGATGCAAATAGGGTGTATGAATAAGTTATGAAAAGTATTTGACATGGGAGGCAAGGATATGGGATGGTGGATATGAGAATGAATGGGAATGTAAATGATATGAATTTATCGTTTGCAAGTTATATGCTTACAATTAAATGCAAGAAATGAAAATTTCAATGAGAGAGCTGGATTTAGTGAAAAAAGGAATGCAACACATTGGTATGATGCAACACAAGCAAATAACTGGATTTTTAAATGTATTTGATTTTAGAAGAAAGGATGTGCAAGGGTGGAAATGGAAATGAATGGAATCAATAGGGTATGAAGTGATTATTTCTTGCAACAAGGGGTGGAAGAATGTCTAGTTTGGTACTGGTTATGCTTTTAAAAATCATCATAGGGCTGAGTCCGTCAATATAAACACAGAAAAAAGACCCATGTTGCATTTATCACTCTCCTTCGTACTAAACAAGGTACTGAGATCCTTGAGCTTCCTTGAAATGTGACAATAGAAGAGTGGATATAAAAATATAATGATATTTATGGATAGAAGAGTCAAAATAGAAGACAAAGTGGAAGGTCTTATGCATATACTATGGAAAAAATAAATATGGAAGATCATAAAATAGAGAACATGTAAATGCTGATGTAGTGGAGAACATTAAATACATGGAGAGAGAAATACGTAGAGCTATTCAGAGATATATGCATGGATGCATCAACAGACACATGTATACATAGAAAATAAACTACATGGAGAGATGGAGAAATGAACACATGTATACATGGATGTATGCATATTTGCATATAGGTAGAAATGCATATGTTACATGGAAGGATGTATTCATATACATATGCAAATATGGATGAAGGCATATATGCATATATGCATGTATGGACAATATGCATAACTGTATGTCAACATATAACTTTTAATTTTGTTATATTGGAAAACTAGCACTATTTTGACATATCAATATTGGAAAATTAGCATTTAGCTATTTCTATTTATCAGAATAGCTTTATAAATTATTGTTGCTATTGAAAATCAGTGAAATGTGATCGCATAGATTGATTAAACAAATTTAAGCAAAGGCATAGTTTATAAAACTAGCGAGTACAGATACATAATCCATGAGTGCAAATTAAATGCATTGAAATATCAGGAAAATGCGAACACATGGAGAGGTCAAAATAATTGAAGCAAATGCATTAAATGGCATGTGGCTGGTGGGGAAGGCGCTGGAATTGCTTGATGTCCATGGGTGGCTAGGATACTTTGGCCATTAGGGGCCATTTGGCCAAAGACAAAGACAAATACATGGATGCATGAGTCCATACATGCATATATACATGTATCCATGCAAAATATCGATAGATACATATATAGATGGATGTGTGTATGCAATTCATAGGTGCATATATGCATAAATCAATGTATACATGCATGCATAGATATAGTCATACATATATAGACAAATGCATGGAGAGATGGTAAGATATGCATAAATTGATATATGCATGGCTGCATCTATGGATATATAGATACATAATGAAATGGAGAAAAAGACACATTTATATATGCATTTATTTTGGGAGTTTGATTCTGAATCCATATGCATACTTTGATTAAAACTAGTGGCTGAAGGTACATAGTTCATTTAGACAAAATTAATGCATTGAATGGCATCTAACCAAAAGGGGAGACTGTTTGGATTGCTAAGTAGTCTTTGAATATATAACAATTAAAAGAGATAAGTAAGTATAAGTATCCTTGGGGACATTCCACATTTTGACCTTTCAATCAAAGTCAATTAACAAAGTAGCAGTCAGACCTAAAGAAAGTTCAAGGACTATGCCAATAGAAAACCATATTTTGGACAATGGCTAGACAATCTATTGAAATTGCTTTAGAAAATTTGAAGCAAATGAATTTTTGCTTATGTTTACTTTCATTGTACATCTTAAATGGAAGTCAGGTTTTGCATTGATACAATGTATTTGTATACTTTGATTATAAAATCATAGTTTAGATCATTTTAAGTGTTATCCATTCGAATCTTTTCTTGAAATACGAAGGATTCATCTGAGTCTTGGAGGCAATGCACAATTGTCCTATAAAGAGAGCTTTGGAACCAATGAGCTATCATATATACATGGGTGCATGAGTCCATAGATGCATATATACATGTATCCATGCAAGTTATTGATAGATGCATATATACATGGGTGTGTGTATGCAATTCATAGGTGCATATATACATAAATTGAGGTATACATGTACCCATAGATACATCCATACATATATAGATAGATGCATAAAGAGATGACAAGATATATGCACAAATCGATATATGCATGGTTGCACCTATGGATACATAGATACATTATGAAATGACGAAAAAGACACATTTATATATGCATTTATTTTGAGAGTTTGATACTGAATCCATATGCATACTTCGATTAAAACTAGTGCCTGAAAGTACACAATTCATTGATAGAAAATTAATGCATTGAATTGCATCTGACTAAAGGGGAGGCTGTCTGGATTGCTAATTAGTCTTTGAATATATAACAATTAAAAGAGATAAATAAGTATAATTATCCTTGGGAACATTTCACATTTTGACTTTTCAATGAAAATGAATTAACAAAGTAGCAGTCAGACCTAAAGAAGGTTCAAGGACTATGCTGATAGAAAACCATATTTTGGACAATGGCTAGACAATCTGTTGAAACTGCTTTAAAAACTTTGAAGCAAATGCATTTTTCATTCTGTTTACTTTCATTGTACATGTTAAATGGAAGTTGGGTTTCCGATTTCTGCAATCTATTTGGATACTTTGATTATAAAATCATAGTTTATATCATTTTTAGTGTTATCCAATTGAATCTTTTCTTGAAATACCAAGGATTCATTTGAGTCTTGGAGGCAATGCACAACCATGGTATAAAGAGAGCTTTGGAACGAATGAGCAAGTGAGCCACAATTTTTTTTTGCTGACATTGCCAATTTCACTGTGTGCTTTAAACCTCTAAAGTAAGAGAAAAATGAGGAAAGAAAGTATTTATTGCCTCAAGTAACTCATTTCTAGTTGTGGATACTATAATTATTGTCTTCATAGGCACACATGCAAAGTAATGAACCATATAGAAAGCAAGCGAACTCTTCAATAATCCCATGAAACATAGTCTTTGTATGCATCCATGTATACAGGTTTGCATGTATCTATGTGTACATGTAATTATGTATATATGTTAGACCGTATGTATTTGTGCATAGGTGCATAAGGATGGTATGTATCTTTAGATTTTAGATTGCATAGGTAACATGTAGTTCATAGTCATCTAGTTAGAGTAATATGATCACTTTGTGCATATTGGTATTTAATTCTGGAAGTTGATGTTTCCAAAGTTGTTTTTTTTTTATTTGGAAAGTGGTGTTTAGTTGTTTTCTTGATTTTGTTTCAAAGTGAATGCATTAAACAGAATGTGGATTTATCATGTAATATAGATTTAAGTGACTAGATATGCATTGTGATTACTTTGAGCGTTTCATTTTTTGTTATTCTGCAGATCTGTGTAGTCACAGGAGATGATGTTGTTGTAGAGTCAAGATCTAGAACCAAGCTACTTGATACATGTATCCATAGATACATGGATGTGGAAATCTATCATGGTATCCATATATGCGTGGATGCATCTATAGGTAGAAGAATACATAGAAACATAGTTGCATGGATAGATAGATAGATGCATAGCTGGATACATAAGTGCTTAAATCTACATGTATGGAAATATCCATGGATTGCATATGAAGTTGCATAGATACATATATCCATGGCTGTATGTGTACATAGATGAATGTATTGCAGTACACATGGATGCATGTATAAGTGTATCTGCAGGCAAGATGCATGGTTGCATGTGAGGCTTGTAAAGTTTGTATATTTTTTATTATTGCAAAGCGGTCTCATAAAGAGAGGTTTGGAACAAAAATTATGTCAACATGTGTGGTAATGAGAGTTTTTTCCTAGAACCTTGTTATATATTCAAAGAATAACTAGCAATGCAAACAGTGTTCCCTTTAGTCAGATGTCATTCAATGCATTGAGCTTGCATCAGTGGATTATGTACCTTCAACCACTAGTTTGAATCAAAGTATGCATATGGATTCAGAATCAAAAGCTCTTTCCTGTGAACGTATTTTTAATTTTCCTATGCATTTGCCCAGAATTCTTTTAACCGGCAGCATTGGCCAATCACATTTTTCCATTGAACATATTACTTATTTTTTTGTACAGTTTGCATTTGGAGAGCTATTTTATATATTAGAAAATTAGCATATATCTATTTTTCTATTAGACTGAGTAGCTTTATAAATCATTTTAATTTTAAAAAATTGGGAAAATGTGAACACATAAATTGATTAAATAAATTTAAGCAAAGGCATAGTTTAAAAGTTGGTGGCTAGAGGTACGTAATCCATGAATACAGATTAAATGCATTAAAATATTAGGAAAATGTAAGTGTAATGCATGAATGCAAATTAAATGCATTAAATGACATCTGGCTGGAGGCGAACGCACTGGAGTGGCTTGGTGAACATGCATGGATAGGGTACTTTGGTCATTTAATATAGAGTTAAGCCACTTGCTATGCATCTTTATTACTTTGTGTGTGTTGTTTTTGTGTTCTGTAAGCTTGTGTTATCAAAACCTAGATTCTACAATTGCTTTGAGCTTTCTCGCTATGATGAAAGCATAGAGGATAAAGGAATTTTGTGACCTATTATAGTTAATGTACTCATAGGCACATATGCAAAATATGGAAACATATAGAAGGGAAGCGAATTGTTCAAAAAAACTCGTCAAAGAAATGTGGTGCCATGGAATGCAATAAGTGTTCATAATGGAAACTTTGGTTTTTGCATGTTAACTTTGTCAGATAATGCAATTTGGCATGAACAATGTTGAAGCCATCACATGAACAATAGAACTATTCAACACTGAACTCTATGCTTGTAATAATTATTGGAAAAGTTGTAAATGCCATAGATGAAATAACATGAATAAAATTCTAGTTTCTAGTTTTCTTGAAATGCAATGAAAAAACTGCTATAAAGGCATAAGACAAGGTTGTGTAACATATTGCCATTCCTGTATCTAATTTCTTTGGACACGAATGCTTTACACATTTGATTGCAATAGTAACATGTCTATGAAAATTGGACAATAGAGATCATAATTCAGTAGTTTTTATTGTGAGTATATATGTATCCTGATACATATAAGCTTGATCTGGCATTTCTGAAAACAACTGCTATGTACAGTGAAAGAGCTAATTAGTGTTACTATATGCAATATCCATATAACATAATAAATTGGTACAAGGCTAGAGTGGCAGATCCATAAATACATGGACGCATGTATACACAATTGCATCCAGGGATATGTAGAAGCTTAGATGAATACATGCACACATGTATATGTGCATATGTGCATATGGACATAGAGGCATATATACTTGTAAATACGCATATATGCAGTGAAAGCAACATATGGATTTGTGTATATAGGAGTGTACTCTATACATTAAAATGCATGATGGAAAAGTGACTATAAAGTACAATGCATAAAAGCAAGGGCGAGACTTGGTTGCAGTAACAGCATAAAAATGAAAAAAGACAGAGGAAAATAACCATTTATTGTCTCAAGTAACTTGTTAATGGGTCTAGAGTGTGCAACCATAACAACTTCTACTTGGTCACCATAAACTCTTGAAAAAATATGAATCAAAAAGAAAATATTGGAAAAGCTAAGAAGGACAGAATGCAAAAGGGAACATTTAAACTATATAGTTTGAATGGCATTATGCATGGAGAGAATAATTATTGAACATATATGTCAGACGCACATAGAGAACCATTGTCTTCATAGGTGTAAAAACAAAATTAGAGTTTCAGATGTTCATATTCAAGAAGACTTTAACATAGTAACCTATAGAAGAGTCTAAATGTATAATAGCAATAGAGTATTTTAAAACCAAAGATGTCTTTAACATGTGAAAACTAGTTAAATGACTTGGAGCATGGAAAGGCGAAAAAGTAAAATTATGAACAATGTAAATCCATGCTCCTCTATTCCTAGTTTCCTATAAAGCCAACAAAATGCTATGTATTAGAAACATAGTTTGTATGGATAGTGATTTGAGGTGTTGGTTCAAAAGAGAAAAAGTTTATATATGAATGACTTTATTACCTTCTGGTGATGTGTCCTATCTATTTGTCAATGCAAATGGCTTCAACAATGGCATTGTTTTGGTCAAGGCTAAAATGTACTTCAGCACTGAAGTCCCGTAGGATGAATATCACTGCTAACTTGTCCTTGATATAGTCTTCATAGCTGAGCCTTTGCAGTGTGGGCAATAGACGGTGCATGGTGACCTGGTCAATTGAAGACTGAATTGTTTGATTGTCATAAGTTGTTATGGTAGTTTTAAGTTCTAAACATAATGTATAATTGACTTGTTGGTTGCACTGTTTACAGTGAGCAATTTTTTCTTGGAGTGTGCCATAAGCAGAAAATTTGAATTTGCATTTTGGACAACATGCATGAAATGGATTGGAAAATGCATTTGTTGCTTTTAGAGTACCAGAAACCTATAGAATATGGTTCAAAGTTGTTAGAGGAGACAAAAATACAAGTTTGGATGCACTAGATTTTTAAAAAAAGAATGTTGTTACCTTGAAAGTTGAATGTAGTAGGCTATTGAGTTTTTCCAAGTTTCTTTTGTCATTCAAGGTACAGATGAATGTTGATCGACATGTGTGAAATGTGTTCTTTTGATCTATTTTTCTTACAACATTCTTGAAAAGCATTGCAGGTGTTTTATTTGTATGCAACTGGTCTTCGAGTGCAAAGTATTGTTGCTCATATGTTGACCGTAATAGCAACTGCAATTGAATGAGAGGATTAGATTTTGTTACGAAATTGTTATAGAGACCATGTAGAACATTAAAAGCTTGAAACTGAAAGAAGAGGTAAAAGTTCTGTAGACCAAAATACCTATGCCCTGTCTATGTCAGTGTGGCCATCTTTGATGTCAACTGCAAATTGGGTACCCATTTTTCTGGCACCAACTACCAGCGCAGCTATTATGCCAGCTGGGTACTCATTTACAATTGTTAGCAATTGGCTGATAGTCATACTTGGGATGAATTTGTACTCTTGACAGAAGTGGGGGATGTTTTCAGTGGTGCTTATGTTTGTTAAAATCAAAATGCAATCACAATCACCTCTGTCATAATCTATCGTAGGTGCAACTTGGAAATCTGAGATTGAAATAGCTGATCCTGGGACTATTTTAGGCTCATGTTGATACACAAGGTTTCCACTAACATTTAACATGATTGTCATTTCTGCTTTGTGATCTGTCAGATCAGCACGTAGCATTTCTCGTGTTTTGTTAGCTTTATCCAATGTTGCTTTGTAGACAACAAGGACATCACCTTGGAAGGTGTTTCCAACTCTTCTTGCATTTAGTTGTTCGATTGAAACAATCCTAGGTTTCTTGACTCTTGTCCTACAAGGAACAAGGATAATGTCAATTGAATGCTAATTTTATATTAGCAAGTTGGGAAAATGGTGGTACAATGTAGAACAAAGTACTTTACCATTGTGTTGACTCTTCTTGTGCAATTTGCACCTGTTTTGCTTGTCTTTTTGATACATCTTTTGGTGTCTGCAAAGAATTGGAACAATGTTATTTCAATATTTGTGATTTGGGTGAATGAGTATGAAGGAATAATACTATGAGCACTTTACCGTTGTGCTGATTCTTCTTGTGTGGTTTGTATTTGCTTTGACTGTCTTTTAGTTTCATCCATAGATCTCCTACAAATAATGGATATAGCATTGGAAAAGACATTGCAATGCATAAAGGTGATATAAGGCTATAAGTTCTATAAAGTTGAATCTATCTATTGTGCAACATGCAATTTTAGGAAAATTGGATTGTGATCAGTCCAATATGCTTCTGATATATAGATAGAGCATATATTTGTAGTCGTGTTGGACCGAACGTGATCAATGACTGAGTTTCCCATGCTATGTTTTTGGTTCAACAAAAATTGTATATTGTTCTACTGCATATAACTGTGAAGCATTTTTTTGCTTCTGCTTTCTGAAGACATGTCGACATTAAAATTGCCTAAAATGTACATGTTTTCTAAATTTGTGGACCCAATAATTATTTGCAAGATTGCGATTACTTCATCTATGGCACTTGCAGGTCTTGCATAAATATTACAAACATTGAGTTCATTGTTAGATAGCATTACTGTTAATGTGATAACTTCAATATTTGACGTTTCATGTTGTGTTGTTTTTGACAGGAGTAAATGTTTCATGGTTAAAGTTGCTATGCCATGTATGTTATGTACAGAGAAGATATCAAAATTTGTAGCAAGGTATTTAGCTCAAAGGGATGCATATGTGTTTCTTGGAGACACAAGATATTAGATTGCATTATGTCATAGTCATTGACAATGTCTTCTGCATGTTCTTTCAAGCTACGAGTGTTCAATGTACATAGGAGCATATGTGATTTGTTTTTTGAACATGTGTTTAGATTATCAAGTTGCCATTTTGCACATGTCTGAAGATGAGACATTTCTAGTTGTATTTTGTCTTTAACTTTGAAGTTTTTCGTAGTTAAAAGTTGTAACAAAAATAATGATTCTACTAATTTTTTTCGTGACAGAGCTGTATAGGTTAGTCCATGCTATCTAATGCCTGTGTGATCAAAAGACAAGGCCTCCATGGTTAATCCTTGGGATCGATGTATGGTTCATGCACATGCTACTTGTACTGGGAATTGTTTTCTAGTTGTAATTTTCTTGTTTATTGTTATTTTCTAGATTGGCCTAGCAATGCATTGTATAGGCACCCAATCTTTGTTAATGATAGTAGAATAGCAGTGTGCTAGTTTTGTGCACTGGTGATGTCCAATTGATGGGTCATTAAATTTAATCCAAACAATATCAATATTGTTTTGTGATGTATATGGTTTAAAAATTCCATCTGAACCATTGACAAGGCCATCTTGAACATTGTAATTTCTTGCATAAAGCTCAACAAGAATGTTTGGTTTCAAGCATATTTGTGATGGGAGTGTCATTGTGTGACTATACACTTGTATTGCATTAAGGTCCTCATTAACTTCATCTATCACATCTAGCACAATCATTTGGGTTGGAATGATTGATAGCATTTTGTTGTTATGTGCTTGAACATCTATTCTCCTATAGAAAAGGTGTGGAAGCAATGGATCTAATGGTACAGGATGAAAGAAAATTTTGTTGATATAGTCTATGTCATGAGTTGTTTGAATGCCTACTCATAGTCTATTGAGGATTGAAATAAATATTTCATCTTTTTGTCTCATGGTAGTCACCAATGAATAGCATTTTATGTGGTCTTTCCAGAAACTATAAGGCATTAATTCAATTGGAGTAGGCCTATTTTCAATGAAACAACAATTTTTTGTGTGTTGTTAATTGATTTTGGTAATGCTCTTTGTACAATGTTCATGTCAATAGGTACATTTATAATAGAACCTGTTAGGCCTATTTGAGACCTTTTGAACCCTAGTTCCCAAATCTGTGCAAATGAAATTCTAAGTGAGACAAGTCGTTCTTCTAGATGAGTTAAATTTTGCACATAGCACAATGGTCTATTAGTTCTTATTTTCTGTGGCATAGCATACATTGCATATGAAATCTGTGAATGGTAAGGAATCTGATTGTAGTAGCTTACAGTATAGCTATTTTTGTTTTCCTTTGAAAATCCTGATGTCCTTGTTGAAACAGAGCACCTGGCAAATTGCACATGGGTATTTTGGTGTATCTTGTATTGCTATTTTATAAATTTCTATTGGTGTCAATGTTTTTCTTTTTCTTTGGACCGCTAGGTACACTTTCTTTTTGTTTTTCTTTTCTAATCAAGTTCTTCAGGTGATTAAGTCTTATTGTTGATTTATGTTTAAAATTGTTTTCTATGACAAATGGTATCAAATTTTCCTTGTTTTTAGGCAAAGCATGTGGCTTGGTTAAGTAAGTATTTTTGTATTGTGGACGATTTCTGGTCAACTTTTTTAGTTGGAGTAAGCTTGTTGAGCATTGGCGAGTTAGATTTTGGGCTTTGATTCTTAGAAGTGGCTCAAAATGTCCAGCCAAAGGGTTTGTATCATGGAACAGTATAGAGACTGATTTTGTATATACATAATCATTGAAATCTAAGTACTTTATTGATGTTGTCAATGACCAAAGGCTTATCTGTATTTTTAACCGTTTGGATATCCAGTGAATGAAAAACAAGTCACCCCACAATCCACATTCACTATAGTCTATGCATGGGCTTGCAGACAATCGCATCTTGCGGAAGTATGTTTCTTGATCATGTACTTTGTGCAATGTATATAGAGTACTAGGATTTAGTTCATTGTTATATGATTTAATTGCTTCTTTGTCCTTTTTTTTGAAAGCAAGCCAAGAAATAATCTATAGCTCCATTGCGTAATTGAGTTGAGGTGTATTGGTTGTTAAGTAGCACTTGAAGCGAATCAAACAAACAATCGCCAACATTGTATGCAAATGTGCTTAATCTACAAAGGCCTTCAGCTCTAAGGACATTGTCAATGTTTGATATTTGAGGATACTTTGTGCACAGTTTTTTTATTTCATGTGAACTTATGGGCTGTTTTGAAGTTACGTTTTGTGTTTCAATTTCAAACAATGGTTCAAAGTGTCCACTTAAAGAATTCATGTCATGAAATAGTACAGAGACTGATTCTGTGTCATAAGAACTATTGAACTATAAGTACCTTCTTGCTGATGTTCTTGAACAAAGGGATATTTGTATATTCAAGCATTTGGATATCTAGTGAATGCAAAATAGGTCACCCCACAATCCACTTTCTGTGCAATCTATTTGTGGCTTTGCAGATAATCGCATTCTGTGGAAACATGTTTACGGATCATGTACTTTGTGCAATGTATATAGAGTATCAGGGTCTAGTTCATAGTTGTATGATTTTATTGCTTCTTTGTCCTTGTTTTGAAGGCAATTCAAGAAGTAATCTATAGCTCCATTTCCTAGTTGAATTGATGTGTAACGATTGTTAAGCAATAGTTGTAATGAGTCAAACAAACAATCACCAACATTGTATGCAAAAGCACTCAATCTGCAAAGTCCTCGCCCTTAAGCACGTAGTCAATGTTTGATATTTGGGGGCACTTTGTTAATTCATAGGTGTCAACGTCTATCATTTTCTTTGTTTCTTGTGTAACCTAATGTGTTTGGGAATAGCAAATGTTGGGTATGAATAGCATCTAGCACTAGTATCTAGATTACAAAATCTATAATTGTTTACATTGTTGCCTATGTGTTTTTACTCAATAGCATTCCATAGTATTAATCATGTTGTCGAGGATCTTGGAAGTTAATAATCTCTATATATGCTGGAAAATGGATCTTGAGTAGTAGCAGAAGCCTACATAACATACCACACAGCAAAAAATTTAATAGAAGCACAAGGGGAAAATAGTATTAATTCTTCAACCTGACCTTGTTATCCATTGTCCCCTAGCAGGATTGTATGTACTTATTCCTGTTACATTGCCAAAGTGGATAAATGAGTAGAATGCATGATGTATACTTTTAGTGCCACAAACACAAAACAATATTTTCAGGTAGCTTTGTTTACATGCAACAAATGGTCGACAAGAATTTTTTTGCTCACATTGTCAATCTCAGTCTATGGTATTTAAATGTTTTGTGTAATTGGATTCCTTTGTTTCTATGTACTTCTAAGCAACTGATTTTTTTCAAAGAACAAATGATTTTAAAAGCTATTCAGATAAACATGAATTAAGTGGCATGTAGAGAATAGTTTCACAAATCATTTATGTTTAAAGAAAATTAGGGAAATGCAAATGCATTGTTTGATCAAAGAAGATCTATGGCTTTTCTTATTTGTGGGAATAGCTTTTAAAATCATTTTTGTTTAAAAAATTTGAGGAAAATGCAAAGGCATAGGTCCATTAAGCAACAGTGAAGGCATAGATTGATTAAATAATTAAAAAAAGAGATTGAAACTCAGAGGTGTAGGCACACAGTGCATACATGGAAAGCAAATGCATTAAATAGCATGTGGGTGGATAAGAAACTGCTGGAATGGCTTGGTGGAAATGTATAGCCAGGCTGCTTTGTTCATTTTTTATAGACTTAAGTCAGCTATTAAGCATGACTATTACTTTGTGCATATTGTTTTTCTATTCTAGAAGTCTTTGTTTTGGGAGAGTTTATAGCGATTGAGCAGACTTTGTTATAGTTACAGTATCCAGAACTAGAAACAAGTTACTTGAGGCAATAAATAGTTTCTTTCCTCACTTTTCTTTTACATTAGAGGTTTAAAGCACACAGTGAAATTGGCAATGTGAGCCCAAAAAAACTGTGGTTAACGTCATTTTGTGTGTAAGCAAGACCATGGAAAAATATTGCATCATGTCTATGAGTGACGTAGTACATCATTCATTGTACTCATGTGCCATGTCAGCATTTGAAATTAACTTTGTAGGATTTTATTTGCAAAATAGGAAGATTAAACATACGTTAACTTGCACACTGCACAGTAACTTGCCACAGATATAAGCAGTCCTATGAAAAAAATTGCCTTAAATGCATATAGGTAAAAACTAGTTGACATAAAATGAAGACTTATGACTCTAAAAGCTATTTGAAACTGCAAACAGGGTTTAAAAATTGCATGCTAGCAGTTCATTCTATTCTATGGATATTGTATAGAGGAAGTATAACTTATTAACACATAAGCAAAACCTGTTCTATTGCTCAAAGACAAATTACTATTGCAATTGTGGTAAATGCATTTTCCTATTTGTATATGTGGAAGCAGGCCTCTAAATCATTTATGTTCAAAGAAATGAGGAATACAAGATGACAAAATGAATACATGGAAAAGAACTTTATGCAGTTATTATATTGAAGAATTTCAATTGCATTTCAAGAAAAGCAAAAAGATAATTTGGAAAACTGACCTTGCAATCTACTATCAAACAATCAAGTATACTTGTAGAAATGTACAAATTGTGATAGGGACAAGCAATTTTTCCTAGTGTAGTTTGTGCGTGATTGTTTAAATACAGCTAAAAGCATTGATCCCTATTAGAAGGACAATTTAGACAAATGAGTACAGTGAGTGACATATACTATGCTATTCATAAAAAAAAAACATAATTCTTATGTAGATTCATTTGAACGAGAAACAATCCAAGTAAGAACTTTTGTTTCTTAAAAACCAAATTGCATTTTATAATTTTTAAATACTTATTGCTATTTGTGTACCCTATAATATAGAACATTTTTTTGCATATACATGCACTAGGGTAATTTTGTTATTGCAATGGTGGTATAAGCTCTTTAAGAGAAATCAATGGAATAGATCCCATATTTGCTTAAGTGCCTAAAAAAGTGTAAATAGGCCATGGAAACTAATCAATACTAAGCCAAAAAACAACACAAACTTGTGCTAGCACTGTTAAGTTCTAGTAAAAACAATTTTTAGCTATTGTTTAATGCCAAACTAGCTATCACTTAACAGTGAAAGTGACGTAAATATTGATTTTCTAACTAAATGGGGTCATTTCATTTCCATATGCATAAGTTTATTTTGTACCGTTATGTAGCACTTACTATTACTTGTGCAATGAAGCCACATGCAAGTAGAATTCATAACTCATGGCATTTAGATACACCCAAGGAGAAATACAAACCAAGGTTGTTGGCATCCTGATAAGAAAGATGATGCGATACATCCAATTAATGTATGCCACAACATCTTATTCAATGAAGATGATTTGGATAGGAATGTTACAAATCAGAATCCTTATTGGTGTCTGAGTAATCCTCTTTTTCAAGACTTTTCAAGGAAATTGCATGCCAATACTATCAGTGAATAAGTCGAATCATATTTTTTAATTGACTTTGTTTGATTGGTCAAATGTGCACAAGGATAGTTATAATTATTTCTTTGTTTTAATTATTATGTATATAAATACTATTCAACAGTTATCTAATTAATTAGATATGAAATGACAGAAGGAAAAATAAAATTAATTAATTAAGATAATTTGATTCATTAATTAATAAGGTGAATTATCATGTAAAACTACAAAAATTAGAAGTTGTGAAAAAATCCTCTTTGCTTTATGCTTTAATGACAACGAGAGAGATGAAAGTAATTGTGGAGTCTAGGCTTATATCTGTAAACTGCATTTGCCTGACAGTTTGTAAAGTGCTCTTAACACATTGTCCTCATATTGTTTGTAAGGTCCTATTATGGGACATGCTAACAGAACAGTGGCTCTAAAGCTTGCACTATGGAACAGTTCTGCAGTAATTGAAGATATGCAATCTTTAGAGGACTCATAAGTGGCAAGTTATTGTTAAGTTCTCACATTCTACATTGGACAAAAGACAATTGCTTGTCCAAGGAACTAGTCTTTGAAGAATAGCGTAGGCTAAGCATTGTGAAACCCAATGTGCCTATGGATATTAAAATAAAAGAAAACTGATGAAAGAAACTATTTATTGCCTGGATTAGCTTGTCTGCAAGTGTCCTTTTTTGGAACCATGACAACCTTTGCCCTGTCACTATAAACTCTTTCATAGAAAAGACATATCGACACACACATATATGTATACATATGTATATATATGTACAAATACATCCATGTAAAGACAGATTAATGCATCTATGGACATAAACATATATGCATCGATATGATTACATGCATATTCACATAGATGCATCTATACACACATACATATATGCATAGATATATCTAGAGTCACATGCATACATGCATATATGCATCTACAAATGTCTACATAGATATGCACATAGGTAAATGCATATGCGCATAGAAACATGCATACATACATACATGCACTGACACATTAGGCAGAAAGTGATAGTGATAGTGAACTAAAGCACTATGAAACACAACTTCACGATGCACTTTAATGGAAAGGAACTATGGAGAGTAACAAATTATCATCTCAAGTAACTTGTTTCTAGGTCTGGGCCCTGCAACTGTAACATCTCTTGCTCAGTGGGTACAAACTCTTCCTCAGAACAAGAGCTTACAAAGCACAAAAAACAACACATGCAAAGTAATAGAAATGCATAGCAAGTAACTTAACTTTATATTAAATGACCAAAGTACCCTAGCCACGCGTGGCCTCCAAGCCATTCTAGCGCCTTCACCTCGAGCCAGATGCCATTCAATGCATTTTATTTATATTCATGTATTACGTACGTCCACCTGCCAGTTTGATAAACTATGCCTTTGCTTAATTTCAATAAATCAATTTATGTGCTCGCAGTTTCTTGATATTTTAATGCATTTAATTTGCATCCATGGATTACGTACCTCTAGCCACCAACTTTTAAACTATGCCTTTGCTTAAATTTATTTAATCAATTTATGCATTCGCATTTTCCTAAATTTTTAAAATGAAAATGATTTATAAAGCTACTCGGATGAATAATAAAATAGATAAATGCTAATTTTCCAATATATAAAATAGCTCTCCAAATTCAAACTATACAAAAAAAATAAGTAATATGTTAAATGGCAAAATGTGATTGGTCAATGATGCTGGTTAAATGCATTCTAGGTGAATGCATAATTATTTCTGCCTACTGGAAGGAACTAATAAAAGCATTTCAATTGAATGCATGAGTATTCTTGCCTTGACGCTAGGAGCCAATAAAATTGTCACTATACAAAACAGTTTATCCAAGTGAGTGCTACTAGGTTTGCTATCTTCAATTTCAAACTCCTTTGACGTTAATGCATTTTCTTTGGTGGTAGAATATGGAGATTCTTTTTTTAACTGAGATTCTGGAACAAGATGACATATACAAATAAATTTAAGCAAAGACATAGGTTAGAAAACTGACAACTTTTATCAATAGAAAGGGGACGTTTACAGTGATAGAGCAAAAGCTCTTGTGCTCATTGAATGAATACCAAGAGACAAGTTACTCAAGGCAAAAAATTGCTACTTTTATTTATTTTGCTTCATTTTATCCCAGAAATGCAAGCTGGGTTTCACAATGCATGAAAACACATTTGTGCAAACAACTATAAAAATTATAATTGCAATGGATGACAGTGATAGTGTAATGGATACTAATAGTCCAAACATTGAAATACACCAGCTATTTTATTTTTAGATTCAATGGAAACAAGTATCAATTGGAAACAAATTAACCTAGTAGTCTATTTATCATAGGTTCTTGAATTCCAAATGCACAAGTGCGAACATGGTTCTCTATAGGATTTTGCTATGCATTTTAACTATATTGTTGTTTTGCATCGAGCCTAAAGAACCACTGCAAGTATGGTTTCCAAACATATTTAGATCAATGAATGTAAGTCAAGAAAGGTTTCCAATTACACCTAATACTTGAACCATGAAGCATCATTGCTTCAAGCTATAGCAAAAGTGCAGACAGCGACACAAAAGCAAATTCAACAATGACACCATCAAACAAGGATTTGTTTGCTATTACTATGACTAACTATTGGACTCAACTGACTCATCAGTCAAACAACTTGATTGATCACTGACCTAACTTGTTTCAAAGCTATGTTGTTAAACTGATTAGTTAATTTCATTAATGAGTAAAAGATAGAATTGACTTAATTTGCATGAGCTAAGTGTAAGATTGACTTGTTCGTTAATTGACTTTGATTAATGGTTTAGAGACAGATGAGACAAATTAAATTGTCATGAGAAAAATGTGAGATGGACTTATTGGCTGCTATGCCACATATACCATGACATTTGAGCTTTCATGAAATAATAGCTCGAAAGCAATAGAATAAACAGATGGCGTCAACATAGACGAAGAGATAAAATTAATATGGGCAGCTATAGGCTGTTGAATATTTGTAGCATAAGAAACGAAAAGGAAGATGTTGGCAAAGATTTTGCAATTTTGGTTTATAGTTGCATTTGCTTCCTTGTCTATAAATCCTTTTCAAGAAATTCCTTTTTTTTGCATATGAATGGCCATGATTGGTTTAATTGATTTGGTGTACAAAGATGTTTTTTAATTAACTATAATTAACTATTCATCTAAGCTTCTACATATCCTTGTATGCAACTGCATATACATGTGTTGATGTATTTATGGATGTGCCACTCAAGCCTTGTACCAATTTACTATGTTATATGGGTATCGCATATAGTAACACTAATAAGCTCTTTCACTGCACATAGCAGCTATTTTCATAAATGCCAGATCGAGCTTATATGTATCAGGATACATATATACTTACACTAAAAACTACTGAATTATGATCTCTATTGTCCCATTTTCGTAGACATGTTACTATTGCATTCAAATGTGTAAAGCATTCATGTCCAAAGAAATTAGATACAGGAATGGCAATATGTTACACAACCTTGTCTTATGCCTTTATAGCAATTTTTTCATTACATTTTAAGAAAACCAGAAACTAGAATTTTATTCATATTATTTCATCTATGGCATTTACAACTTTTCCAATAATTAGCTATGACCAATCATGGAACACAATTAATTCATCAACCAATTAGCTTGATTGATCACTGAATTAACTTGTTTGAAAGCCATCATGTTAAGCCAACTAGCTAATATGCCACATACAGTATGACATTTGAGTTTCAAATAAGTCTTATGCACGCAAATTTGTTATCATGTTAAAGCCATGTAAACATAGATGTTCCAATTCCATGGGGTCATTTTATTTCCATTTGGCCAAGTTCATTTCATTCCATTATCAAGAACCAATAATTAAATGTTTAAACCAGGTACATGCAAACAAAAAATGCAAGTAGGGTTTCAACAAGCATCATCTAACAAGCATTTATTTGCTATTACTATGATTAATGATAGAATTGACTTAATTTACATGAGTCAAGTGTAAGATTTACTTGTTTGTTAATTAACTTTGATTAATGGTTCAGAGACAGATGAGACAAATTAAATTATCATCAACAAAATGTGAGATGGACTTATTAGCTGGTACGCCACATATACTATGACACTCGAGCTTTCATGAAATCACCCCACACTAGTTCCATCAAATCATGGAAGGGTTATTCAGTGGCATCACGTATGATTCCCCTGCCATTCCAATGAGGGAAAAAAAGTAAAGAAATAAAATGTAAAGAGTGAATCTGATTAGGATGTTGAAAGACTTGTTAAATGAGAAATGGAAACTAAAACATTGAATTTGAGTTTCCATTAGTCTTTTGAAACACTACAGTTGAATGAATTTATAATTTGTATTATTGTTTATTAGTGTTTATTACTATATATTTTGTCACTCTTTATTACTATCTATTTTTGTTTAATTCTTGACTACTGTTTTGTTAAATTGTAGATTGTAAAACACACGGTGTTGTAAAAACAACTCACTGATAGTTGTAACACACAGGGTGTTGTAAAGTATTTTGTATTACTCTTGATTAGTTTTTATTGGAATTATTTTGTATTACTATAATTACTTTATTACTTTCTATTAATGTATTTCACTATGGACATTTCAAGGTGAAGAACATGAGACATATGCAATGCAATATCACAGGTTTAATTAACAAGGTATGAATGAGCAAGAAATTTTTAGTAGATAAAGGTCATGAACGTTGAACTAATAGTATGACAGTCACCACAACATTTAAGTAAACCTATGCTCAACACTCTTTTTTCCATCATCAATTGTATTCCCAATTTCATCCATGAAGAATATCCTCAAAGATATAGAATTCATGGATGCACAGGTTGAAGAAGTTCTTCATGGATCAAAGATATGGAATTCATTGATGAAAGAAATGGAAATCATGGATCAAAGTGATGGCTAATAGCAGGATCTACAGGTTGACAAATTTCTTCATGGACGAAATTGGGAATAAAATTGATAATGGAGAAGAGAGTCTGCACCATAGGTTTACTTAAATGTTGTGTTGACTGTCCTACTATTGGTTCAATGTTCATGACCTTCATCTACTCAAAATTTCTTGCTTGTTTATCATGTAATATAAATTTTAGTGACTAGAGATAAATTGTGATTACTTTGAGCGTTCCATTTTTTGTTATTCTGCAGATCTGTGTAGTAAGAGGAGATGTTGTTGTTGCAGAGTCAAGACCTGGAACCGAGCTACTTGATACATGTATCCGTAGATACATGGATGTGGACATCTATCATGGTATCCATAGATGCGTAGATACATGTATCTATGGATAGATTTGCACATAGAAACATAGATACATATATGTGTGGATGCATCTATAGGTAGAAGAATACATAGAAACATAGTTGCATGGATAGATAGATAGATGCATAGCTGGATACATAAATGCTTAAATATACATGTATCGAAGTTGCATAGATACATATATCCATGGTTGCATGCATAGACACATATTAATATGGACAACTATAGCCTGTTGAATATTTGTAGCACAAGAAACAGAAAGGAAGATGTTGGCAAGGATTTTGCAATTTGGGTTTACACCTAGCAATTGCATTTGCTTCCTTGTCTATAAAGCGTTTTCAAGAAATTCCTTTTTTTGCGTATGAATGGCCATGATTGGTTTAATTGATTTGGTGTAAAAAGATGTTTATTAATTAACTATAATTAACTATTCAAGAAAATTGATCTATCAATGAACTAGTTTCATTGATTAGTCAAGTAACTTCATTCACAGTTAACTTGATCAGCTATTTAGTTGATTTGCTTGAATGTTTGCAAAAAGCCTTCTTTGACAAATATTTCTTTGCATAATTTTCAATCACTACACACCAAGAGCCAACATTTTTTCAAGGAATTCTGTCAAACAATTTAAATGTTTTTGCTTGTGCTTCTATATTTGGTATGCATATTCATGACAGCATTACAAACCATTATATCTGTCAGAAATCTATGTCTTATGATCCTTAGATGAATGTACATATCATGTTCTAAAGCTCTTTTTCCTATTAAAAACATGCAAAATGTTTAGAAAGATTGTGTATCAGTGAATGTGAATAAGCAACATTGATTTAACTGATTTGGAGGATAAAGATGACCAATAATTAGCTATGACTAACCATGGAACACAATTAATTCATTAGCCAATTAGCTTGATTGATCACTGAATTAACTTGTTTGAAAGCTATCATGTTAAGCCAACTAGCTAATATGCCACATACACTATGACATTTGAGATTCAAATAAGTCTCATGCACGCAAATCTGCTATCATGTTAAAGGCATGCAAACACTGATGTTCCAATTCCATGGGGTCATTCTATTTCCATTTGTCCAAGTTCATTTCATTCCATTATCAAGAACCAATTATTAAATGTTTAAACTAGCTACATGCAAATAGGAATGCAAGTAGGGTTTCATAGTGCTTTAAGACATTGTTATACTTTGATTATAAGCTACTTTTAGTATTATTTATTTGAGCTTCTTGTTGAAATGCAAAGGTTTCATCTGTGTTTGATAGGTATTATGTAGAAATCCTCTTGTCCATTTTACTTCATGCATGTGAGCCCTGTAAAGTCTATATATTATTGACTACTGCAAAGTGGTCCCATAAAGAGGGCTTTGGAACCAAAATTATGTAAGCACGTGTGATAATGAGAGCTTTTGAACTACGAGTGAATAGTGTGTTGCTTTGAGCTTTTCCGTTGTCATCAAAGCATAAAGGGTAGAGGGGTTCTATTAAAAGTTGTGGTTGTTGTCCTCATAGGCATAAACTAGTATTTTAAACTACTTTTTAGTATTATCTATTCGATTTTCTTGTTGAAATGTGAAGGTTTCATGTGCGTTTGATAGGTACTATGTAGAAATCCTCCTGTTCATTTTACTCCATGCATGTGAGCCCTGTAGAGTTTGTATTTTTTTTTATTGCTGCAAAGTGGTCCCATAAAGAGAGCTTTGGAACCAAAATTATAGTCAATCAATCATAGTCAATCAATTAATCTAATTCTACCTGTTTTCTAATAGTACTGGCATGTAATTTTCTTGACAAGTCTTCAATAAAAAATAGCATTAGCCACACACCAATAAGGATTATCATTTGTAACCTGCCTAATGAAATCATCTTTATACAATAAGATTTTGTGACATATATTAATTGGATGTATCTCATCATCTTTCTTATCAGGATGCTAACAACCTTGATTTGTATTTGTCCTTGAATGTATCTGGATGCTATGAACTATGAATTCTACTTGCATATCGCTTCACTGTACAAGTAATAGTATTCGCTACATAATGGTAGAAATCACAACTCATAGCATCCATATACACCCATGCACAAATACATGGTATTCAACACATTAACACGGACATGGTTTTCTAGGGCTAGTTTGTTAATTGCCTTTGATTAATAGTTCAAATGTACACAAGGCTAATTGCAATCATTTCTTTCTTTGAATTGCTATGTACTTAAAGGCTAACTAGCAATTGCCTAATTATTTAGATATGGGACAATACAAGGATGAATGAGGAAATATGAACTTGCCTAAATCATCATGAATGATAGAGCTAGTGGGTAAAATGCTACATATACTGTGACACTTAAGCTTCAAAGACTGCCAATGAACAACAAAAGCTTCAAAACTCTCAGTTAACATGTAAAGGGCTGAGAAAAATTGATCTGCTAACTGAATGGGGTCATTTTACTTCAATTATCTAGCACTAATTCTTAATTGTTTAATGCAATCACATGCAACCAAAATTTAGAACAATTAGCATCTATACACACCCATGCATAGATACATGCTCTCTAACATATTGATATGCATATGGTTTTCTATCAGCACAATCCTTGAACACTGTCTAGGTACGAGTGCTAGTCTATTAATTGACACTGATTACTGGATAAAATGTATTTACAGACACACAGCTGCACACATGCTTCAATGCACACATGCATAGATACATGCATGGATGTATACATATATACACAGACACATACATACATGATCACATGCTTACAACTATATATGCGTTCATGTATCCATGGATGCACATTTCCATGTATCAATAGATCCCTTAATATATGCACATATTGAAATGACTACATGGGCCTGGGGAATGAATATTTATGTAGCCTTTACATGATAGCAATGAATCCTATAAATATGCATATATGCATGAAAGTACATAGCCTTCAATGAAGCTATGCATTTGCATTTTCACAAGCACTTTAAAACAATCATGATTCAAAAAGCCACTCCCATGGGTTCCAAAAACAAATAAATGCCAATTTACCAATATGAAATATAACTCACGAAATTGAGTTCATATATCTTTAAAAGCAATATGTACAACAACCACAATATGACTAGATGGCTAGCTGGCGCCATCCAAAAAAAGCATTTAAAACAAATGCAACAGTAATCTATTATATACACACATACATACATGGCAACATATATACATGCATTCATATATACATAATTACATGCACACATATATACATGCAAACCTGTATGCATGGATGCATACAAAGACTATGTTTCATGGGATTATTGAAGAGTTAACTTGCTTTCTATATGCTTCCATATTTTGCATGTGTGCCTATGAGGACAATAACCACAATATTTGACAGTATTCCTCTATCCTTTATGATAGCTCATTGGTTCCAAAGCTCTCTTTATAGGCCAGTTGTACATTGCCTACAAGACTCAGATGAATCCTTCATATTTCAAAGCAAGATTTGAATCAATAACACTTAAAATGATCTAAACTATGATTTTACAATCAAAGTATCCAAATGCATTGCAACAATGCAAAACCCAAGTTCCATTTAAGATGTACAATGAGAGTAAACAGAAGGGAAAATGCATTTGCTTTAAAGTTTGTACAACAATTTGAACAGGTTGTCTAGCCATTGTCCAAAATATGGTTTTCTATCAGCATAATCCTTCAACCTTCTTTAGGTCTAACTGCTACTTTGTTAATTGACTTTGATTGAAAGGTAAAAATGTGAAATGTGGCCAAGGATAATTATAGACAGTTGTACGTGTTCGATAATGAGAGCTTTTCAACAATGAGTCGACAGTGTGTTGCTTTGAGCTTTTCCATTGTCATGAAAGCATAGAGGATAGAAGGATTCTGTTAAAAGTCATGGTTGTTGTCCTCGGAGGCATAAATGCAAACAATGGGAGCATAAATAATGCAGTAGAAACCTTTTTCCTGCTGGCAAGCATAAAAATTCTTTCAGATGTCATCGTTATTGTTTTTGTATCTTGGGGTTATAAAAAATTATGTCAAAAATGTTGTAGAATCCAAATTACAATGTTGCCATAGAGCAGTTAAGTAATATTGCTTTTCATTTTTTAGTCTGTTTGATACAAGAAATGCAAGTAGGGTTTCATAGTGCTTTAAGGAATTTGTATACTTTGATTATAAATTTGTATTTTAAACTACTTTTAGTATTGTTTATTCGAATTTCTTGTTCAAATGATCTAAACTATGATTTTACAATCAAAGTATCCAAATGCATTGCAACAATGCAAAACCCAACTTCCATTTAAGATGTACAATGAAAGCAAACAGAAGGAAAAATGCATTTGCTTCAAAGTTTCTAAAGCAATTTCAACAAATTGTCTAGCCATTGTCCAAAATCTATTTTTCTACCAGCATAGTCCTTGAACCTTCTGTAGGTCTAACTACTACTTTGTTAATTGACTTTGATAGAAAGGTCAAAATGTGAAATGTGGCAAGGATAATTATACTTATTTATCTCTTTTAATTGTTATATATTCAAAGACTAATTAGCAATCCAAACAACCTCGCCTCTAGTCAGATGCCATTAAATGCATTGATTTTGCATTAATGAATTATGCACCTTTAGCCAGTAGTTTTAATCAAAGTATGCATATGGATTCAGAATCAAACTCTCAAATTTTAAAAAGTTTCATTTTTTGAAACCCAACTGCTTAATTTTTATGAACCATATAGCATATGCCACTCACAATACCCATTTGCAAAGATTATCCTTGTAACAAAAAGCAACGATATGATTACAAGTACAATCAATATAGTGAGAATCTTGAATTAACCTTTTTCTCTGTCTACTATATGCAATTGTAAACAAAGGAGAAGGTTCATTCTAGAAACTCACCTTGGACTGCTTGCTTGAACAATTTGCCACAGCTGGGCCGCTACACGACCTCTTTTCTTCCAACCAAAAGCATTGCACCATGTAAAAAGCTTTGATTAGAAAACAAAAACCATGTCTTTGTTTTTTCTAAAAGAATAGCAATATATAGTACTCCTACTTCGATGGATACTAATAGCAAAAACCATTTAAACACTAGCAAGCATTTTTCTAGATTCAAGAGACACAAGTATAAATGCAGATAAGATTAACTACACAAACTAATTGCAATAGGTTCTTGGACCACAAATCTTCTAGCAATGGATTTGACTGCTCTTTTGCATGAAGCCTAAAACTATTCTATCAAGCAATATTACTTAACTGCTCTATGGCAACATTGTAATTTGGATTCTACAACATTTTTTACATAGTTTTTTATAACCCCAAGATACAAAAATAGTAACGATGACATCTGACAAAATTTTTATGCTTGCCAACAGGAAAAAGGTTTCTACTGCATTCTTTATGCTCCCATTATTTGCATTTATGCCTACGAGGACAACAACCACAACTTTTTAATAGAATCCCTCTATCCTTTATGCTTTCATGACAATGGAAAAGGTCAACGCAACACACTGTCGACTCATTGTTCAAAAGCTCTCATTATCGCACATGTTGACATAATTTTGGTTCCAAAGTGCTCTTTATGGGACCACTTTGCAGCAATCAAAAAAATGCAAACTCTACAGGGCTCACATGAGGATTTCTACATAATAACTATCAAACATAGATGAAAACTTCGCATTTCAACAAGAAATTCGAATAGATAATACTAAAAGTAGTTTAATATACGGATTTATGCCTACAAGGACAACAACCACGACTTTTAACAGAACCCCTGGGTGTTGTCACAATAGTGATTTACAATTCCTGAGAGGAATGAATTTTAGCTGAAATCACATATTTTTAGAAAATATAATGATTTAAGCCTTAAAAATTCCCATTTTAAGGATTCCAATTGAAGAGGGTTTGATCAAATCACCTTAGATCAAACCCCCTTGGATAGAACCTCGCTAGTTTTAAACCATACCTATAAATGAGTCTCCTTTACACCTATCAAAATGCTGATAAAAAATCACTTTTGATTTAGCTTTTGGGGGATCAAATGATTTCATTTAAAATTTATTTGAAATGATTATGGTATTCCTCAGAACAGTCTATCCAATGAATATAATTTTAATATGTTTTGTTTTGTTATGTATTTGTTTTTTAAGTTTTATTAAACATAGGTTTTTCATCGAAAATGAATTTCTTTGTTCTTCACATGTGGAAAAATAGAATATTATAAAAAAAAAATTGAAAAATATGAGTGCACCAGATATTGAAGTCCTTGATCCAACAAAAAAAATTAAATTAAATTTTGACATATACAAAAAAAGTTACGTGTTATACGGTCGCACTATGTCTGAATTATAATTTGTTTAACTTTGAAACTTGATTAAGGAAAAAATATTCAATAAAAGACTATCTAACCAAGTGGAAGCACTAGATATCAGAGTTACAAATATAAATTTGAAAGAATTATAATTTTATCCTTCATGGAAAAAAAGTTATGCATTATACGGTGTGTGCCACTTTTTAAAAATGTTGTTTTCTGAAAAAAATCAATTTTCATGGGAGATGGAAAAAGAAGTGCAATTTGATTCCAAAAAATTTGAAAAAAATATTTTTAGAATCTACAAACAAAATTTAATGAGACTCTAGTTTGCACCATCTCCAAATTCCTCATGGTTTAGCTGCTATAGGTGCCCGAATGTGAAGATTTAGTTAAAAATAATAATTTCAGTGTCCAGTTTGGCCAAAAATTGTAAACCACTATTATAGGATCACCCCCCTCTATCCTTTATGCTTTGATGATAATGGAAAAGCTCAAAGAGACACACTGTCGACTCACATGCATGAAGTAAAATGAATAAGAGGATTTCTACATAATTCCTATCAAACGCAGATGAAACCTTCACATTTCAACAAGAAATTTGAATAAACAATACTAAAAGTAGTTTAAAATACAAATTTATAATCAAAGTATACAAATGCCTTAAAGCACTATGAAACCCTACTTGGATTTCTTGTATCAAACAGACTAAAAAATGAAAAGCAATATTACTTAACTGCTCTATGGCAACATTGTAATTTTGATTCTACAACATTTTTGACATAGTTTTTTATAACCTGAAGATACAAAAATAGTAACGATGACATCTAACAGAATTTTTATGCTTACCAGCAGGGAAAAGGTTTCTACTACATTATTTATGCTCCCATTGTTTGCATTTATGCCTACGAGGACAACAACCATGACTTTTAACATAATCCCTCTATCCTTTATGCTTTCATGACAACGAAAAAGCTCAAAGCAACACACTGCCAACTCATTGTTGAAAATCTCTCATTATCGCACACGTTGACATAATTTTGGTTCCAAAGCCCTCTTTATGGGACCACTTTGCAGCAATCAAAAAAATACAAACTCTACAGGGCTCACATGCATGAAGTAAAATGAACAAGAGGATTTCTACATAATACCTAGTAAACGCAAATGAAACCTTCGCATTTCAACAAGAAATTCAAATAGATAATACTAAAAGTAGTTTAATATATGGATTTATGCCTACGAGGACAACAACCATGACTTTTAACAGAACCCCTCTATCATTTATGCTTTGATGACAATGAAAAAGCTCAAAGCAATACACTGTCGGCTCACATGCATGAAGTAAAATGAACAAGAGGATTTCTACATAATTCCTATCAAACGCAGATGAAACCTTCACATTTCAACAAGAAATTTGAATAAACAATACTAAAAGTAGTTTAAAATATGAATTTATAATCAAAGTATACGAATGCCTTAAAGCACTATGAAACCCTACTTGCATTTCTTGTATCAAATAAACTAAAAAATGAAAAGTTACCTCTTCTAACCTCAAGCAATTTGTCTCTCACTGTCCAGCGTTTTAATGTAATGAAACTTTGAAAATTACCAAATTATCACCTCAAATAACTCGTTTCTAGGTCTGGACTCTGCAACTATAACATATCCTGCTCAGTCACTAAAACTCTCCCTCAGAACACCGCTTATAGAAGACAAAAACAAATAACGCAAAGTAATAGAAATGCATAGCAAGTAACTTAACTCTATATTAAATGACCAAAGTACCTTGGCCATGCGTGGCCTCCAAGCCATTCCAGCGCCTTCACCTCGAGCCAGATGCCATTCAATGCATTTATTTTTTATTCATGCATTACGTATGTCTATCCGCTAGTTTGATAAACTATGCCTTTGCTTAATTTTAATTAATCAATTTATGCGCTCGCAGTTTCCTGATATTTTAATGCATTTAATCTGCATTCATGGATTACGTACCTCTAGCCGCCAACTTTTAAACTATTCCTTTTCTTAAATTTATTTAATCAATTTATGCATTCGCATTTTCCTGAATTTTTAAAACGAAAATGATTTATAAAGCTACGCAGACGAATAGAAAAATAGATAAATGCTAATTTTCCAATATATAAAATAGCTCTCCAAATTCGAACTATACCAAAAAAAAGTAATATGTTAAATGGCGAAATGTGATTGGTCAATGCTGCCAGTTAAATGCATTCCAGGCAAATGCATAAGTATTCCTGCCTACCGGCAGGAACTAATAATCGAAGAAATCCACTTACATTCCACTAATTTTCCTAGTGGAATATTTAATGAAGTTGGTAACTTTGAAAAGAATGAATAGTATTTATTAATTATTAATGAATTTATTAATTAGGTTTATAAAAAACTAATAAATAAATTAATTGTGCATTAGTTTTATTAATTGGTTGATATTTTTTAATAAATGTTAATAAAAGTGAATTAATAGTTCTTTCAATAATTTATTCATGAGATGGTTTAATCTTAGAAGAGAAATATTTTATGGGAATTGATCCTGTCATATAAGATAATAAAAAGGTAAGGATAAATTAAGGATAAATTAAAATTTACAATTAAGAATTAGAATTAGCAAGGGAATAACATTAGCATTACTCTCATTAGTGTTACTGGTCAATGCCACACTAATTTTAATACTAATATTAATACCAAGATTAACATTCATAGATATGATATTAGCATTACTGTGTTGATTTTCACATATTTAATATCAATATCTAATTTGAGCTAATAGGTAAATTTGATAAGAGAATCAATGTCAAATCAACATCAAGATTAATGTTTAATATTAATAATAATTTTTATGAGTTAAAAGTTAATATTAATGCAAATTTCATAATAGCAACGTAAACTTAGGTGTTTCATGAGAAGGGAAGATTCTAAATGGTAAGTGAAAGATAAGAAAAAGAAATATTAAAAAAAGAAAAAGTATTACACTTTTTCCACTTATTATTTCTAGTTAGGAATTTAATAAAAAAAGGTACTTTCCACTTTATGGGGATGTTAAATAGTCTAGTTCTAAAATAAAGGATTTAAATATTATCTTTTATGCCTTTTTTTCAATATAAGAGTAACATTTTTTATTTTCTTCTATATAATTTGAATATTTTATTTGGTTAGTTTCTTTTATTCATTTAAATGTAATATAAGTACTATATTTAATTATCTTATTTTATTTATTTAAAATATAGATGATATTATTATTGTGATCTATGTATAAGTTAGTAAATGAAGATTAAAGAATTTATTTACTCGATAGTTAGGATTTTTTTAAATGATAGCATTAACAAGTTCATTTTGGAATTAGGAATTTTAATACTATGGAATAGTTATTGATTCTCTTCTTTAAAATGGACAAAAGTAAAATTAAAAAAAAATCAAGACAGATAAACATGTTGAGACAAATGCTATTTATTTATTTATCAAGAGCCTAGATTATTTCAAACAATACGTTTTGTCATTTTATTCTCTAATAAAAAGTTAGTTCATTGAAGATGGGAGTTAAGAGCTTAAAATGATCCCTATTGATTAATTGAATTTTGAGAGATCTAATTTGGAATGAATTAAGTTGGATTCATTAAACTAGATCCTCACCGAGTTACACAAATATGAAAAATGGGGTAGTAACACTAACGTTCTTTGCAAGGAGGGTAATGTTGTTCCCTTTGCACACACGCCCCGTTTGAAATGGGGACCCTCTTTCTCTTTAAGCTTGCCGGTTTATTTTTGTCGCCACCTCATTTTGCATGCCCCTGTTTTGGTGTCCAATATGGTCAACATGCCTCCAAATTCTCATCTTAACTTGGCTGTGTTTCATCCCCTCCAATTTTGCTAAGTCTTGGTTCCTTGCGGAGTTTCCTTGGCAGTTTGCTTCTGCTAGCGGCCTCGGGGCCTGGCTAGCCTGACCCGCCGAGTTTCCATTGTGTGTTCGCTGTCCTAAACAGATGAAGACCTTTGTCCACTCACACCCCAAGACATGGCTTCTTGATTTTCGTCCCTTACAATTTGTGTTGAAAATGGACTACCTTTGTCCCCGCTAGGCCCGATCTTTTGGACTTCTCTGCCTGGAGTTCTGTGTTGACTTCGCTATTTCTAATGGCCAAACAACGACGACATCCCACCCTCCGGACCCCAGAATCCTCTTTGCGGCTAGTTTCCAAACAAATTTCAAATGGACGTCTGGTCACATTTGTCTGGCGCCCGGTTCCCAGCCTTCCCACTACCTTCTATGAATTTAAACTCACCAACCATTTCATCCTTCATACAAGCATTAATGGGCGTATTAAATGATGATTAGGGGTATAAATATTTGGTTCAACCTATTATTTTCAAATGTTAGGTTAGCCAGAAGAATTCAGAACAAGTCTACGAGAGTCTAGTGCCTTCGTTGCTCGCTGCCTTCACGCCCACTGCCATAGTTTGCTAATCCTTCACGGATTTCACTTTTCTCACCGAGATTTTGAGGTAAGTTCATCGTCCACCTTTTTGTGGGGTTTTTTGTGATTTTACACTTAAATGATAAACAAACATGGGCTAAAAATTACTTCAATTTGGTAAAATAAGACAACACCTAAAAAACCCATGTGATGGAATTGCAAGAAAACCTCTCAGGCATCCTCTGAGACAAATCTGAGACTTTACTTTATCGGTGTTGTTCTTCGTGGAGGGAATTCATGCCTTTCGGGCCCGAGCCTTCTCCTCGCCATCAAAAAAATTAGAAAACAAACATCAAATGACCAAATGGCGGGATGCCCTCTCAGACCCGCGACCTCAGACCTCCTTCGGTGGATCACCATTGGACTTAAACTAAAACAAACTTGGCCTCCCTCTACGTTTCTTGGGCTCGCTCTTGCGATATTTCATCCCCGTGATGCCATGTCACTTTTTCCTTTTCAAATGGTGTGATGGTCCTATCCACCTGAGCCCCGGAGCCCACCTCACCTATTTTTGTTTGGGTTAAACTAGCAAAATTAATTGTTTCATCATGTCCCCAAGCCCCAGTTTGCGAAGTTCTACCCACGGACTTCCTTAGCAATTTCTCTATTTCCAAATGGACATCAGGCAACGTCTTCTTGTCTCTCAGGCCAAGAGACTCTATTGGGTGCAGTGATTAATAAACATTAAACTCAAGTGCCTTCACCTATCCCAGGCCTGTGTCATCGAACTTCCGCCCATGGAATTTCATCTCGTCTCAGCTGTCCAAAGGGAAAAATTGAGCCCGTCCTTCCGTCCTCTGGGACCCATTGTCCTAATCGCCCAAGACATAATGGAGAAATATAAACAGCCAAACTTGATGTCGGGTCTAGTCCATCAGGTTGCTCCTGTCAAACTTTCGTTCAATGCTCATCATTCCAAACGATAATTCATCGATGACCTCCTACCCCTTGAGGCCTGAGCACTTAAAAGCTAAGAAGAAATGCTAGCCGCCCTTTAGGCTCCTAGGTCCCCGACATCGAGACTCTGACCTTAGAATGTTGTTTCACTTTGGTTGTTCCAAATGGTAGAGCCCTAACAACTTTCCTGCCTTGCACCTCTAGACACTCGAATTGAGATCCAAATGACCTTCAATTCAGAAACAATCTTGATCCATGTGCCTAAATTCAGCCCTCTACTACATGAGCCTTTCAAACCATCAAAATATTAGGCTGGGAGAAACCACCCAGATTTCCCTATCCTTTTCACCCTTTAGACGACATTCCTACCAAGGAAGTCTGGCCCCCTATGCCCGAGTTATAAAAAAAAATTGCTCCAGTAAATTGCTAATGGCATCTTGAAGTAAAAGTTTGATTTTATGAATGATGTATCATCTAATTAGACTTCGTCTGTGGGATTTTTGACTCACGTCCATGTTTTAATGATTAGTTATTCTTATCTTTCCTTTGTTTGTACGATATATGGAACAAGGTGCAGGACCCTCAGGGGTAGCTACAAAGAAAGGCAAAGAGAGGAGTCAGGCAAAGTTCCTCGTGGGAAAGAGGACAAAGACTAGATGAAGTACTAGTTGTAGGGAGAGCTTTTGTACTCAAAAATTATTACGAACTATAAGGAAATTATAGATACCAATATCGACCACACTAATATTGAGGAATTCAAATGAAGGGTCAGGATCCACCCTAAGACTGACAATGCAAGACTGATCAGAGGCTGTGGAATTTCTAAGGTTTTGGGTTTTCCAGCATCCCTTGTTGCTCCTGAGTTGGAAATGGCTTGTAGATAGGCATATCAACCCGAAACATGAACCATAGTTGAAAGAGACATCCTTGTTGATATGCCAGGTGAAGTAATAACAAACACTTTCCGCATTCCTACCTTCAAAACAATGGAGCTTCCAACCATTGCAGAATGTAAAGCAATGTGGGACGAAGACCTGGGTGGTTGTAATAAACTTATAAAATAGTACTGGCTCAAGGAGAAGAGGGGTAGCGCTGCAAAGGTTCCCTAGGAGATCTTCCACAACAACTTTCATGAGGACTACCATGACCTGGTCACCATGTTGAGTAGAGTAATGAGCCTCCCCACTATGATATACTTTCAAGAGTCGATGGTGTACTTCATAGAGTAGATTCTTCATGGGTAGGAGGATGTTACTATAAAGGCCCCATTCTAATAGGGAGGCATAATAAGTGATTGCTTCCATGAGAATTTCATGAATGTAAAGAAGACCTCCAAATTCTACATGACCTCCTATCTTGTATACTCATTGGCCGAACGAAGACATTACACTGGGTTGTTCGAGGCACTTGATGAGGAATCAGGTCGAGCATTGAATGTCTATGATAGATACCCCCAACTCTAGTTCATAAACTTTAAGAATTAGTATTGCAAAGTGAATGACGCCTTCGTGGGTCACATTATCAGAATACTTGGCAGAGATTTTGAAAGGAGGGTCTCTCATAGTGCTAAGGCATTCTTGAAATAGTACGCTTTCTTGTTCATCCATTACCCCAAGTTCACCTACATTTAGGCCCAAGGTTACACAGAGAGGCCGAATAAACTGCCCTCGTACCCCAACGACCGGATTATACTATTAGAGCTCTCCTGACAGCTACAACATGTGCATTCGATCCTCAGCAGTAGGCATTTGGTAGGGATCCCTTATCCCTTAACTTTCGGCCAGGGTATGTACAAATTACAAACCTCCCAGTGTGTTGGGAATTCTGAGAAGGAACTAGCAAAATATCATTTTCACCTACACACTACCCATCCCTGAATGGAACCATATGGGAATGTAAGGAAGGTACTTGGACTAGGGTACGCCAATTTGCATCATGAAGAAGATTTCTAGGAAAATTGGCTACGATGATAAGGAGGTGCCTGTAAGACATTATATGCATATGACTGCATACTTTTTAAGAAGGGTGAGTTTGATTCTCATACCTGACCAGATTGAAGAAGATGAAAGTAATGTAGTGTACCCCAAGTATAGTGCAGTCACAAACTTGCCAATAACGGTGATAGATTGGGATGAGTAAAAGGTCGATGACCTAAAAATTCTAACCAACCCCATAGAGGCTCACACCAAGGAATGGATCAATGGACAAGTAGCCCAATTAAAGCAAGAATGGGTTGTCCTAACATATGAAGGGCTCAAGAGTGAACCCAATGCCACAAATGATGTTGGTACTACAACCTCAATAGGAGAAACATCCAAGTCTCTTTTTCTTACAAGATCAAGGAAATGGAAAGAAATAGGGGAACAACAACTCGATCTGAATGTGTACTCAAGGAAAGATTCGAAAGGTTTTCCCTCAAAGTAACATTAAAGGATGGGAAGCGCCATAGGAATTCCTACAATTTAGGAGGACCCCCTTCATAAGGGTCAAGAAAGGGAGATAGATCAGCCAAAATCTCCACCTACGGCCCCTGATTTTGCCACCCTTCCAACCATTTCCCAAGCCATGATTGCCACATCCCCACCTGCAGTGGACATCTTGGTTCACCTCGCCTCTTCTCTGCCTATTGGGTAGGTTGTGGTGATCAACTCCACCTCTACTGCAACTTCCCCACTTTCCTTTTCCTCCATGTCCCTCACCACATTGCTTCCACTCGTTGCATCAACAATACCAATGCTAGAGCTCACACTGCCAAAGGAATTCTCACAACACATGTAGAATGTCTCCTCCCAGATTTCCCAAATATTTTTGGATCCTACCATCCAAGCTGCCTTAACGCAGTTCCTCGGCAGTTCTCTTCCATTGAAACCTCCAATGGGACCATTAGCAATGGAATCCACAATTTAAATATCTGAAGAGTTGGAATGGCAGGAAAGGGAAACTTCAAAGGCATTGCAGGAAGTAGCGGATGAGTACCATGAACATCTAGAATATGAGCACCAAAAAATTCACAGGGTGGTTTATGAGGAGGAAGAAACATGATCTTCTTAAAGCCATGATGAAAGAGATCACAATATTGATATTATACAAATATTTGATGGTGATTTTGAGGAAGAGCTAGCAAAGCAACTAAGAGATGTCTGGGAATAAATTGAAAGGTCACCTCCTCAAGAAGAGGGGCAGGAAGGTGATAAAATAGAAGAAAATGTTAAACTTCATGCAAGGGAACAACTAGAAGATGTGTCACCTCCTCAGAGGAAGGAAGAGAACATTGAAGAGGGCAGGCCTAAAGGTGAAGGTCAAGATGACAAAGGCCTCGAAACTTAACCGTCCAAGGAGCACGAACATGAGAATGAGCTGGGTAGCAAAAGAGAAGAGGACGCTGAGAAGGAAGAAAGTCACAAAGAGTGCCTACCCACCAAATCCCCAATTAAACGTATAACGTTCATCTAGGATTTTGATGAAGATGAAGAAGATGCAAGGGTAGAGGAAGAAGCTCCTAAGGAAAAGGAAATTTAAATTAGAATGAATGAAGAAGAAGCACCTGGGGAAAAGGATTAGATGCATGAATGGCTCGAGAAGCAACTTAAGGAGAAGGTTCCCACCTCGAGCAATCTGAGAATGAGATTAGAAGCTATCTTATCTAGGGCACAAATCACTACCAAAAGGGAGAAAAGGCCCAAAGTTAGATCAAAAGTAACAATGGATGTTTCTAGATCTAGAATTGTCTAGGTGGCAACACCGGTAGTAGAAGAGGAAGGAATAAGCTATAATGTCTCTACCATTAATTTGGGAATAGCTACTAGGGAGAAAAAGGTAGATCACCTCTAGGAATCTATTGCCATAGTAGTACAACTGATACAATAAGACAAAGTTTCAAAGGAGGCACTAAAGGCACAAGTGGCTGACTTGATGGTGTAAATCCAACAATGGTCCTTGACAGAAGAAGCACCTACCACATCTGTGGCTCCACCACAATTGTTGTCCAAGGAGCAAATTGATAATCCAGAAAAGAGAAAGAGTTTGGAAAAAACTACAGAAAGTTGGTTCCAGTAGGTTCTGTACATTGGAAACATTGGCATTGGCTACGCTATCCAAATAGAAAACAAGTTCTTAGAATTACAACAATCTCTTGAGAGTACCAGGAAACATTGCAATGATTTTCCTACGAGATATGAGTCCACCTACCCAAAGATCGAGGCTATGCTCAAACTACCAAGGGCAACATGGGAAAAGGAGTTTGCATTCAAGGAGAATGATCACTACCTCATGGATGTATGGAGGCAATACTTTGAGAACAAAAAAAGAAGGTTGGACCAATTACCTGACAAAGTGGATCTAGACATTGAATGGGTCAAGGAAGTTTAAGAAGATTGTGCCTAATATTTGAGGTTGATGACATGATATGACATGCCTGCAATACAAATAGATCTTGAGAAAATAAAGCCCCACTTTCATAAAAGGATGGAGGACAGGATGTCAGCTCAGATAACCACAAATTTCATGAGTTTTTCTGCCTGCACCTTCACCCAGTTAGAACTATTCAAGGACCACATTTCCAAGTATGACGAAGACTGGGAAAGGCTTGCAGAAAACTCCAAGGAGTGGAGTTATCAATTGCTATGATCCAATATTTTGGAGGTTGACAAGCTCTAGCCAGTAGTTCTGAAGTTCATGCAATATGCAACTTTAAATAAGCAAGAAGGAAACCCTATTATTAATGAAGAATTCTTGACAGAGTAGCTACAACTAAAGAGAAATCAACAAAAGATAAAACTACTACTATGTTGTCACTAGAGGACAAAATAGGGAGAAGGACAAAGTTGTATTTTAAATTGTAATATATTGTGGGGTAGGTAGAACCCTAGGTTGTAGTGAATCTTGGCCACACAATGAGATTAAATCTTGGCCATTCGTTCTACTTTTGGGACACTATAAATAGGGGGTCTCCTCTCATTTTCAAGAGAGAGTTGAGTTGTTGTAATGACATGCTACAAAAATTTCTAATGAAAATACATTGACTTGGTGCATTTTCTGAGTTTCTATACATGTTTCATGATTCAATCTCCCATAGTTAGATACTTTAGTTAAATTTACATTGTTGTTTTAATTGGTTTTATATTTCTTAGATAGGTTTAGTGATGTTGTTATGTGATTATACAAATTTTTCTTGTGTTGATGCCTTCGAGTCCATACTTTTTGTTGTTTGCTACTAGTAAATGCTCTTGTAAAGTTAGTCTAGGCTGAAATATGAAGCTGCTCTAAATTTTTACCTTTATTCATGCATGTATGTGGTGTATGAATGGTGAAATATCAACAAACCTTAGAAGATAGCACAAATTTCATGAGACTATGATTATTTCTGGTGAAGTGGAACTTTGTTTAAATGAAGTTGTCCATAGAAGGAACTCCATTATTGCTATTCATAGTTAGTTGTAGATCTAGGAAAATCTTCTTCCCCCTGCTCTTTTTCCCCTTTTTAAGAAGTAACCTAAGCTAAGGTTCATTACACATTGTAAAGTCAAAAATTAAAGAAAACACTGGAGTTTTAGATCATTGTTTGAACCTACAACAAAGTGCACCTTAACTTACATCTTAGAAACTTCAGACTCTAAGATCCACTTCACATCCAACTACATAAGTCTACCTTGTGATTACCAGCAAAATCACATCAAATATCAACTAAGGAATTCCATGAAAGTCATGACCTAACACCTGAGAGACCTTGGGGTGATTCTCAACAACTTGTTGGAAGTGTCCTTTCAAGAGAGGTAGTGCATTCATGTACTGCCTATGTTGAGAAAGTGTGCAAAAACACCCATCAACAGAACTGACGCTAGAATGAGGGTGGCATGAAGCTGGATTGAATCAAATTATTCTCCCCAAAAAGATTTATGAGAATTCTAAGGTCAACATCGAACAAAGGGGAACTTCAAGAGCTATAGCCTCCCACTAGGGAAAAATGAACGAAGGGAGGAGATGCTGCTTCATCTTCTTCTTTTGTCCCATTCACTTCCCTTCCACCTTCACCTCTATTCACTTCTTGTCCATCCTTTTCCCAGCCATATCAAAGTACTTTTCCTCCTTTTATCTCTAGCAGCCAAGGAGTTGTCACTCTCCCTACCCTTCAAGTTCAAGGAACAGCCCAAAAAGCCGCAGCCCAGGCTATTGTCTTACAACAAGTACCAGGCTATTGTCTTACAACAAGTACCACTTCCACCTCTTGCCATGGCTTGGTTGGCACAAAATCCATCACCATTTCACTTCAATGATTATCATGATATACCCAAGAATCCATATGGCTTTTGCTTGAATTTTAGTCCTCGCGACCTGCAAAGGATGGAGGAAGAGCACATCGTGATCTTTGAAACAACAATTATAGATATGTAGATCGGTCATGAAGACGTTGCATGCCACCTCTTTCCATATTCATTGGGGGAGGAGGCTTTTTACTAGTACATCAATTTTCTGATAGGGTCTATTACTTCATGGAACCTTATAAAGAATGCTTTCCTACAAAAGTATAAGATTTTGATTAGCCCTTTAGAGCTATACTGACAGTTTATGTCCATCCAAAGAGAGATTAATGAACCTATTGGCTCTTTAAATGATCACTTTCATTGTGCCTTCATGATACTTCAAGATCCATACGTACACAACAATGTTGTGGCCCTGTTTGTCTACTACACAACATTGGATAATCTAACATCAACGTTGGTGAAAAGGATGTATCCATTGCTTACCATGCTAGTGACTACTTATGCAAAAGCTGTTGTCCCCAGTACTGACTTAGGGAAAATATTTTTGGTCTATTGCCCTCTCTAGGTCTAATAGCCCATCCAATGTAGGTTGAGGGGCTCAACCAAGCATTCGGTCATCAAACACCTCTCATGAACCAAGTGTCGCAACTACCCATCATCCGACACCCTAGACAACTAATGAATTATGCACCTCCCGTGCCTTCTTACTTGTAGCCTCAACAACAACATACCTATTCTCAGGCTCCCAAACAATAGAAAATGTACTCTTAGTAGCCACAAGCACCATTATATTTTTTGGAACCGAAATTCCCTCCAACACATCAAAACCAGCTAGCAGCCTCACCTGTCTTCCTCCAAAATCAAGTGCCATAGCCGAGCAATACTGAGAAAGACAAATTGGAAGAACTAACAGAAATAATAAAGAAAATTTCTACTAAGATGACACACTTCAAAAATTAGAACAATCAGCTACATGCCTCCCAATGCAGCCTCTAGGCTAACCTTAATCAAGATAGTAGAGACAACGGGGATACTAGGGATAACCATGAAACTAGAACTTCTTCCATACAAAATTATGATAGAGGGTAGAATTCAAGTGAGAACTTCAGAAGGAGACCTTCTCAAAGGAAAAATTGCACATGAAATACAAGACCTAATAATGAGGTTGTTCCTACTCCTCTGGATCAACCTATCAGAAATGAAAAGACAACTAGTGGTGTGTATCTCACCAAGGCCGCTCTATTTGGATGTTGCCAGATTCACAAGACAACCAAACACGCCGAGTTTGATTGTCCTTAATTCCAAAAAACCACTAAAAATTTCCAAGTGGAGGTCCAAAATACGATTGAAAGTTTCGGTTGTAGGGACATCAACCCATATGATCCTTATGACTCTTCTTTCCTCAAGGTCAACCAAGCTCTCTTCCTATGGAGTGATTGCAACGAGCCTGAGAAGGAGGTTGTACTTGTCTAGGATGGAGAAGTACAAGAGGTAATTAATGAAGTAACCTTATCAAATATTTTTGATTCAATAGAAAATGGTCTAGAAGATGAGGAAGAAGAATGTGTAGACAAATTTCATATGTTTCACCAAAGGTCAACTCCCTACTTCCTTAGGAATACGTAGGCTGGTGGACCCTTTACTACTTCTACCCTGCCAAATAACTTAAGTACTCTGCTTGTTTTGAATGCTAGCAATAATCCTGGGCTTCCCCATGTGCCCACCCAATATTTTAACAAGGATAGGTCACAAAATTAGCACCAAAAATAGTCCCAAAATTAAGCTCAAGGCCAATCCCTAAACCAGTCAAGCAAAATGAAAACCCAACCTACTAGCTCTGCCATCGCTGAGCCTTTGATTTTGAGATTGAAAAAATGGGTGAATATGCAGTAGAAGACTTCAAGAAGGTAAAAATTAGTGTATCTGTTATCGAACTACTTAAGGTCCCTATCATAAGGCATGCCTTCTTTAGGATACTTAAACGACCCCCATCATCGGAAGCAACACCGAAAACATCAGCAAAAGTTGGTCACCTTCGAAGAACCTACGCAAGAACCTATGATCCAAGACAACATTGGGAAAAAGAAGGATACTCCCTCCAATCAGCCTACGGGTGAGCAAACCACCAAAGAATTAGATTAGAACCATAGGAAAACCCCTAGGGATTTTCCCTCTGAGCAATTTAAGGATAGGGCTCTTGACAAAAACAATGCTCAAGTAGCCCAAGTAGATATTCCCATGGGCTTCTTCCAAGGGAAATTAGAAATGTCGCCCTTTCTCACCACCATCCAGATATTTGGGAAAATTCTAAATAATTGTTTGATTGACTATGGAGCATTGGTCAACATCATGCCCTTGGCCATATGCAAAGCCATTGGGATTACCCCTATGCCTTCAAGGAAAAAGGTGACTCAATTGGACAAAAATGAGATAAAAATTATGGGAGAAATGAATCAGATCCCAATGCAGATTTCCATGGACTTGAGGGTGCAACAGGTCATTGACATCCAAGTTGCAGATGTCCCCAATGCATATGAAATCATCTTGGGATGGGACTTCACCCGTGCCTTGAACAGATATGCCACCAAATTTTTTTTGCATATGTGGCTGCCACGGAAAGGACTACCCAATCAGATCTACATCGAGTGAGAGCCAAGCATGAAGTTCATGATCACTAAATATAACAAACTGAATGAGGTGTTATTTGTTGAAACTGAGTTGGGAAATTATTGTCCCTTTGTTTATCAAGCACATATAGAGACTCATGAAGAAGGGATCGTAGCCAAAGTCCTACTAGTGCAATGCAGCCCTCTAATTGATTTAAGTCATTCACCTCAGAGCATGGAGATGCTGGTAGAAGCCGATGATGAGGGAACCCCTGAGGATAAAACTTTGGGATTGTTGGATGGATTTCAAGATTTTATGGAAAAGTGCATACAAAGCCAACTCAGCCTGGGCGCAAGAATGAATTTCAAGAGCTCCTACTACCCAGTTGGTGTAGGGTGCATGATGCAGCTCACTCCGAATTTGAATGTTTCCTATTCCAAACATCAGTAGAACATGTCAAGAAGTTAGCTATTCCTAAGAAGGGGATGCCATCAGGGCAGACAACTCTCTGCCATTAAAGCTAGTATCTACCTCATAAGCCATGAATGAAAACTCGTAGCCTAAAGGAAATGATTGCCTTAGTGGTCCCAGTGTCAAAGAGGCTTCCAAATTTTGGACATTATGCTTTGATGGATCCAAGTCCTAGCAAGGAGTCGGCGTCAGATTAAAACTAGTCAACCCTATGGGTAAGTCTTATTTCATTTCCCATAGACTTCAATTATATTGCACCAATAATGTAGCGGAGTATGAAACCTTAGTCCATGGTATTCTAATGGCCTTAAAGAAAAATGTTAAGATGTTGCAAGTTTTCGGTGATTCCAAGCTAGTGGTCAAACAAGTCAGAAAATTGTAATCCTCTCATGAAAGAAGATTGGTAAACTATACGCATAGGGTTTGGGATCTTTTAGAAGGGTTGGAAACATTTAATATACAATTGATCCCTCATGCTCAAAAATACATAGCTGATGCTTTGGCTCAAGCAGCCAACACATTGCAACCCCTATCCTTGTTAAGTCTCAATAAATTCACTATTGAGATTAATTTCACGCCATCTGTCCTAGATAACATCACTCACTTTCAAGTCTTCAATGATGATAAGCACATCCTCGAGTTCATCACAAGCTCTGATGTATTTTCCACCCAAATAATTGATCAAGCTGATCCAGAAGAAGCTTAATTGGACATAGAAGGGGTAATTAACCTCAAAACCAACATGATTCCCTGAGGGATGGTTCAGATGGAGCACATCTTCAATTTAGATCATATCAGAGATCAAGATCGATAAACAGAGAAGGAAGCCATAAGAAACTAGTGCGATGCTAACAACCTCAGAATTTCCAAAGAGATCAAGAATGTTTTTATTGGAAAAGTATGTACTACAAAAGAAAAGAAAGAGATTGTGGATGCTTTACAGAAGTATCATGATGTGGTGGCATGGAGCTATGATGATCTTAAGACTTACGACACTTCTATCATCATGCACACCATCCCTCTCAAGATAGAAGTGCGACCATTCTGCCAACAAAAATGCCCTATCAATGCCTTGTTGGAACCAATCATATACAAAGAGGTGCAAAAATTTCTTTCAACAAGAATTATCTTCCTAGTCAGGCATTCTACCTAGGTGGCCAACTTGGTCCCGGTCAGAAAAAAGAATGGAGAAATCAAATTGTGTGTAGAATTCCACAATTTGAGTAGAGCTTCAGAGATGGACAACTACCCAATGCCTTCATTGGATGAGGTACTACAGATCGTCAACGACTCCCAAATGATGTCCTTCCTTGATGGGTACTCTGGATAGAACCAAGTTATGGTGTAATATAAGCATCACCATAAGACAACATTCACCACCAAGTGGGGGACCTTTGCTAATAGAAGAATTCCTTTTGGGCTCATCAATGCTGGCACCAATTTCCAATGTGCCATGGATATTTCCCTCAAGGATCTGATTAGGAAGTGCATAATCATCTATATCAATGATTTAACTATGTTCTCTAAGAAATAGAGTGATCATGTCTTTGATCTATGTAAGGTGTTTCAAAGATGCAAGGAGTTCAAAGTATCCCTTAATCCGAAGAAGTGCATCTTCAGAGTAATTGAGGGTAGATTGCTTGGATATATCATTTCAGAGAAGGGAATCTCGATAGATCTTGAACATATCCAATCTTTGTTGAAATTTTGTTTCTGCTGGGCAGTAAAAAGGAGCTGAAATCTTTCTTCGAGAAGATCAACTTCATTAGAAAATTCATCACAAGGTTTGCTGAAACTATTAATCTACTTAACGCCATGCTAAAGCAAGATGCCAAGATTGAGTGGACCCCCGAAGCAAAGTAGGATTTTAAAGAAATTAAGCAATAAATTGTTGAAGCACCCATACTAGTCAACCCAGATTATCTAAATCCATTCAACATCTATTTGTTCACTTAAGAGCATTCATGTTGCATAATTCTGACTTAGAAAGACAAAGAGGGAAACGAGCATCTGATCACCTTCATGAGTGATCCTTTGAAAGATGTTGAGTTACGCTACCACAACATAGAAAAAAAAGCATACGCCCTCATTAGGGGAGTGAATAAATTTAGAAATTACATCCTACATAATAAAGTATTTACCATTGTCCTTGACCCAGCCGTGAAGACACTGTTGATGCAAAATGAATTTTGCAAGCAAAGAGCCAAATGGGTCACGTTACTATAGGAGTATGATATGGAAATCCAACTAATGAGAATGGTGAGAGGACAAGTACTTACCCAAAAAACTATTGAAACAACAACATAAGTAGGGCCAAAACTCACTGTGTAGTAATACCAGCTAGAAGATGTTTCTCTAGGAGAGTGGTACGAGGATGTTGTTTATTATTTGCTAAATCGCAAGTTCCTACCTCACCTAAAGGGAGTTCAGAAACGTGCTCTTAGACTGAAAAGTAGTAGTTTCATGTTGGAAGGATCCATAATATACAAGAAGAATCATGAAGGTATCTACTTGAGGTGCCTTGGTAAGGAAGAAGTAGATCGAGTCCTGAAGGAGTTCCATGACATGTTTGGAACTGGTCACAAATCTAGACCTTCTATAGCACATCAGATACTAAGGATTGGGTATTACTAGTCGATTGTCTTTAAGGATTCTCATGGCCATGTCCGCTCTTGCCAAACATGCTAGACTATTGCCACCAAAGTAAAGAATGTTGTTGTCCCACTGCAACCTGTTCTGGAGATGAGGAAATTCGTGCAATGGGGTTTCGATTTCATTGGTCCGATAAGCCCTCCATCATCTACGGGACATAGTTACATTCTTACCACTATTGATTATTGCACTAGATGGAAAAAAAACAATTATATGTAGGCAATGCACAATGGAGGTAGTTACAATTTTTTTAGAAATTTTCATTCTAAATCACTTTGGTTGTACTTATGCATTGCTATGTGATAATGGACTTGCATTTGCTTCATTAAAATTTGCTAGCTGGGCTTTTGATTACGAGATCGCCCTTAAATTTTCATCCAATTAGTACCCTCAAGGCAACGGCCTTGTTGAGTACATAAACAAGAAACTGATCACGGTGATTAAAAACTACTCGATAGGAATCCCAAGGATTGGCATACCTAGCTCCAATTCACCCTTTAAGCAGACCACACTTGCCATAAGGTTGCCCTTGGTGATTCCCCATTTCACCTCATCTATAATTTAGAGCCTGTTTATCCTATCCACCTAAAGATCCCCACCCTTGAGTTTATCATCAAATTTTACGAAGGGGGTGACTGTAGAGAAGTGCGGTTAGCTGAGCTATTGCATTTAGAAGTACGAGACCGCACCATAGAAAGTTTCGCTAAACACCAAGGGGTAGTAAAACGTTGGTTTGATCATCGAGCCAAGATTAAGGCCTATAGAATTGTAGATTTAGTCCTGTACTGGGACAAGGCCCATGAGAAGAAAGAGGGACATTATAAAATTGACAATCTTTGGCTTGGCCCCTTTTAGATAGCTAAAATTCTAGGAGACAATGCTTTCTGCTTGAAGACCTTAACTGGTGACGATGTCCCATTGCCAGTCAACAGGAAACTCGTGAAGCATTAGTTCCAAGCTTGAGCTCTGTCGGGCTCTCCTCTATAAATATTTGTACATAGGTTAGGTTAGGTTTCTTTTTGGTTTACATGTGTTTTGTTGTTTCTCATCACCCTATTTTGCTTGTCTCCCAGCTATTTTGTTTTGAAGAGGGTGTCCTCTGTTCTGCTACAGTGGTCATGCTTGTTTGAGAAATAGTTCACTTTGTTGGTCATCCTTAGTGTTCTTTGGGTAAACACTCATTCTTGATTGTTGGTCTCTGAAGGTTTCCTAGGAATAGTTTCCTCATTTGAACTTTGTCTTAGAACTTGACCCTTGGTTGGATCCTTTTACGCACCTCTCAGATCTTGCACAAAACACATGTTAATTATTTCTAAAGACTTGTACAATCTCTACTATGATATCCTGGTAAGTGAAAAATATTAAGTACACTCTAGTAGCCATTATGGTTCCCAAACCCATCATAGGCTTCAGTGCATACATGGTTGAGGAAAATATAAGAAAATAAAATATTGGAAGAAATATCAAAACAAAAGCAGAGAAATAAAATTTTGAAATCAAGCAACCATATGGGTGTGCAGGTAACTCTACCAGGGCTATGGATGCCCAACTGGCAGTAGAGAATATCCATGGGGGACATCAACAACTCTACCAAGGATATGGATGCCTGACTAGTAGTGGGGAAATGTCCAAGTTACTTTTGGTGTTGGATAGTTTATGTAGATTGCTAAGTTGGATTAGCAGCTGCTTGTCATGGTTTCATAGAAATGAATGAATTCACTACACACACACTTCTCAGATGTCTTCTAGATTGATCCAACTAAGGACCCTACTCTCCTAGTTCATGTTCGGATATCAGCCCCTAGTCTGCGAAACCAAATATTCTGGGTTTAGAATGAATGCTTACCCTCAGAACTCTCGGGTGCATTCCCTAGTGAGTCACCATTTGTTGTGCCCTTAGCACACACTCCCTATTTAGAATGGGGACCCTCTTTTTCTTTCGGCTTGTCAGGTCATTTTTGTCACTGCCTCATTTTGCATGCCCCCATTTTGATGTCCTATATGGTCAATATACCTCCAAAGTCTCATCTTAAGTTGACCATGTTTCATGCCCTCCAAAATTTCTAAGTCCTAGTTCCTTGCAGAGTTTCCTTGGTAGTTTGCTTCTACTAGCGACCTTGGGGCCTGAAGGACGTGGCCTTTTGGGTTTCCTTTGTCGAGTTTCCATTGTATGTTTGCTATCTTGAATGACCGAATACCTTCATCCACCTGCACAACAGGAACCATCTTCCTAATTTTTGTCCCTTATGAATTGTGTTGAAAATGGATTGCATTTGTTGCCACCAGGCCTGATCTTTTGGACCTCACTTCCCAGAGTTGCGCATTGACTTTACCATTTCTAATAGCCAAACTATGACAACATCCTAAAAGTTTTGGACCTTGAACTCCCCTTTGCCACTAGTTTTCAAAAAAAAATTCAAACAGCCATCTGGTCGCGTTCGTCCAATGCCCTAGTCCTGGCCTTCTCGCCGCCGTCCATGAATTTAAACTCACCAACCATTTCATCCTTTGTACATGAATTAATGGGCCTATTAAATTATGATTAGGGGTATAAATATTTGGTTTAACCTATCATTTTCAAATGTCAGGTTAGCTAGAACAAGTCAGAACAAGTCCAATGCCTTCATTGTTCACCGCCTTTGTGCCCGTTGCCATAGTGTGTCGATCCTTCGCAGATTTGACAACTTCTCTCATCAGGATTTTGAGGTAAGTTCATCATCCACCTTTTCATGGGGTTTTTATGTGATTTTACGCTTAAATGATAAACAAACATGGGCTAAAAAGCACTTCAATTTGGTAAAATAAGGCAACACCTAAAAAACCCATGTGATGGAATTACAAGAAAACCTCTAAGGCATCCTCTAAGACAAATCTGAGAATTTACCTTGTCGGCGTTGTTCTTCGTACATGGAATTCATTCCTTCTAGGCCCGAGCCTTCTCCTCATCTCTGAAAAACTTGCAAAACAAACATCAAATGACCAAATGGCGGGATGCCCTCTCAGACCCGCGACCTCAGAACTCCTTTGGTGGATCACCAACAAACTTAAACTAAAAAAAACTTAGCCTCCCTCTGTGTTTCCCAAGCTCACTCCTACGAGATTTCATCCTTGGGACCATGCGTCACTTTTTCCTTTTCAAACAGTTTGATGGCCCCATCCACCCGAGCCCTAGAGCCCGCCTTGCCTGTTGCCATTCGGGTTAAACCAACAAAATTCATTGTTTTGTCATGTCCTCGGGCCCTTGTTCGCGGAGTTCCATCCACGAACTTCGTTAGCAGTTTCTCTATTTTCAAATGGCCATCAAGCAATGTCCTCCCATCTCTCAGGCCCTGAGATTCTGTTGGCATAGTGATTGATAAACATTAAACTCAAGTTCCTTTTCCTATCCCGAGCCTGCGCCGTCAAACTTCTACCCACAAAATTCTATCGCGTCTCAGCCATCCAAAGAGGAAAATTGAGCTTGTCCTTCCATCCTTCGGGACCCACCATCCTAATCACCCAAGAATGAAAGAAGAAATCTAAATGGCGATACTCGATGCCGAGTCCGGTCCACCGGGTCGCTCCTGTCAGACTTTCATTCAACACTCGTCATTACAAATGACAATTCACCGATGGCTTCCTACCCCTTGATGCCTGTGCACTTAAAAGTTAAGAAGAAATGTTGGTCGCCCTTTAGCCTCCCACATCTCAGACCCCAATATTCTGACCTCAGAATGTCATCGCACTTTGGTTTTTCTAAATGACAGAGCCCTAACAACTTTTCTACCTTGCACCTCTGGATGCTCGAATCGAGATCTAAATGACCTTCAATTTAGAAACCAATCTTGACCCATGTGCCTAAATTCGGCCCTCTGCTGCATGATCCTTTCAAACCATAAAAATTTACGGTTGGGAGAAATGACCTAGATTGCCCTATCTTGTTCGCCCTTTAGATGGCATTCTTCCCAAGGAAGTCTGGCCCCTTGGGCCCGGGTTATAGAAAAAAATCCCTCCAGTAAATTACTAATGGCATCTTGAAGTAAAAGTTTGATTTTATGAATGATGTATCATCTAATTAGACTTCGTCTATTGGATTTTTGATTAATGTCCATGTTTTCATGATTGGTTATTCTCATCTTGCCTTTCTCAGTAAGATATATGAAACGAGGTGCAGGACCCTTGGGGGCAGCTGCAGAGAAAGGTAAAGGGAAGAAGTCAGGAAAAGTTCCTTGTGGGAAAGAGGAAAAAGACCAGATGAAGTACCCGTTTTAGGGAGAGCCTTTGCACTCAAAAATCATTACGGACTGGAAGGAAATTATAGATACCAATATCAACCAGGTCGATATTGCAGAATTTAAATGATGAGTCAAGATCCACCCTAAGATTGACAATGCAAGACTAATCAGAGGCAGTGGAATTGCTAAGGTTGAGGGCTTTCCACCATCCCTTGTTGCTTCTGAGTTGGTCATGGCTTGTAGATAGGCACATCAGCCCAAAACATGAACCATAGTTGAAAGAGATGGAAACATCCTTGCTGATATGTCGAGTGAAGCAATAAAAAACACTTTCCACATCACTACCTTCAAAACAATGGAGCTTCCAACTATTGCAGAATGTAAAGCAATGTGGGACAAGGACCCAAGTGGTTGTAAGAAACTTATAAACTAGTACTAGCCCAAGGAGAAGAGGGGGAGCACCACGAAGGTTTCCTAGGAGCTCCTCCGCAGAGACTTTCATGAGGACTACCATGACCTGGTCACCATGCTAAGTAGAGTAGTGGGCCTCCCCACTGCAGCATACTTTCAAGAGTGGATGGTCTCCTTCATAGAGCAGATTCTCTACAAGCAGGAGGATGTTACTACAAAGGCCTCATTCTACTGGGGGCATAATAAGCGACTACTTCCACGAGCAGTTCATGAATGTAAAGAAGACCTCCATATTCTACATGACCTCCTATCTTGTTTACTCACTATCCAAATGAAGACAATCCACTAGGTTGTTCAGGGCATCCGATGAGGAACAAGGTTGAGCATTGAAGGTCTATGATAGATACCCCCAACTCCAGTTCAAAAACTTTAAGTATGAGTATTGTAGAGTGAAGGATTAATTTTTGGGTCACATTATAAGATTACTTGGGGGAGATTTTGAAAGGAGGGTCTCTCAGAACACTTGGTCATTCTCAAAATAGTATTCTTTCTTGTTCATCCAGTACCCCAAGTTCACCTACATTTGGGCCCAAGGTTACACAGAGAGGCTAAATATGTTACCCCTATGACCCAAAAAACTAGATGATAATGTTAGAGCTCTCCCAACAGCTGCACCATGTGCATTCGATGCTTAGAGGTAGGAATTTGGCATGGATCCCTTATCCCTTAACATTCGGCCAAGGTATGTACAAATTGCAAACCTCCCAGTGTGCTATGAATTTTGAGAAGGAACTACCAAAATATCATTTTCTCCTACACACTCCCCACCCGCGAATGGACCCGTATGGGCACATAAGGAAGGAACTTGGACCAAGGTATGCCCATTTGTATCATGAAGAATATTTTTGGGAAAATTACTAGGATGATAAGGAGGTTTGCGCAAGGCATTATATGCGTATGAATTCATACTTTGTAAGAAGGGTGAATTTGTTTCCCATACGTAACCAGGTTGATGAAGATGAAAGTTTGTGCAAGGCATTATATGCGTATGAATTCATACTTTGTAAGAAGGGTGAATTTGTTTCCCATACCTGACTAGGTTGATGATGGACCCTAGGTGTAGTGCAGTAACCAACTTTCCAATACCGGTGATAGATTGGGATGAGCAAGAGGTTGATGACCTTGACATTCTAACCAAGCTCGTTGAGGCTCGTACTAAGGAATGGATCAATGCACGAATTTCCCAATTAAAGCAACAAGGGGTTGTCCTAATGTATGATGGGATCAAGAGTGAACCCAGTCCCACAAATGATGTTGTTGCTACAACCTTAATAGGAGAAACATTCCAATCTGAAGGTGTACTCAAGGAAAGATTCATAAGGTTCGCCCTTAAATAATCATAAAAGGATGGGAAGCGCCATGGGACTGCCTACGATACAGAAGGACCCCCTTCGTAAGGGTGAAGAAAAGGAGATAGATTAGCTAAAATCTCCACCTATGGCCCTTGATTCTACCACTCTTCCTTCCATCTCTCAATACATGATTTCCACATCCCCACCTATGGTGGACATCTTAGTTTGCCTCACCTCTTCTCCGCCTATTGGGCAAGTTATTTTGATCAACTCCTCCTCTGTCGCAACTTCCCCACTTTCCTCCACCTCCATGTCCCCCACCACATCGTATCCACTAGCTGCATCAACAATACCAGTGCTAGTGCTCACGCTTCCAGAGGCATTCTCACGACACATACAAAATGTCCCCTCTAATATTTCCCAAATATTTTTGGATCCCACCATCCAAGATGCCTTAGCATAGGTCCTTGCCAATGCTCTACCAAAAAAACCTCCAATGGGACCACCAGCAATGGAAGCCACAATGAAAATATCTGAAGAGTTGGAATGATAGGAAAGGGAAACTTCAAAGACATTGGACGAAGAAGCAGATGAGTGCCATGAACATCCAGAATATGAGCACTGAAAAATTGAGAGGGTGTTTTATGAGGAGGAAGAAACAAGATCTACTGAAAGTAGTGATGAAAGAGATCAAGATATTGATATTATAAAAATATTTGATGGTGATTTCAAGGAAGAGCTAGCCAAGAAACTGAGAGATGTCGGGGAAGAAGTTGAAAGGTCACCTCCTCAAGAAGAGGGGTAGGAAGGTAACAAAACAAAAGAAAATGTGAAACTTCCTACAAGGGAACAACCAAAAGATGTGTCACCTCCTCGTAGAGAGGAAGAGAATGTTGAAGAGGGTAGACCTAAAGGTGAAGGTCAAGATGACAAAGGGCTCAAAACTAAACTTCCCAAGGAGAATGGGAATGAGAATGAGCCAGGTAACAAAAGAGAAGAGTAGGTTGAGAAGGAAGAAAGTCCTAAAGAGCACCTACCCACCAAATCCCCAATCAAACACATAACATTCTTCTGGGATTCTGATGAAGATGAAGAAGTTGCAAAGTCAGAGGAATAAGCTCCTAATGAAAAGGATATTGAAATTAGAAAGGATAAAGAAGAAGCACTTGGGGAAAAGGCTTAGATGCCCAAATGGCTAGAGAAGCAACTTAAGGAGAAGGCTTCCGCCCAGAGCAATTAGAGAATGAGATTAGATGCTATCTTAGCTAGGAAACAAATCACTACCAAAAGGGAGAAAATATCCAAATTAACAATGGATGTTTCTAGATCTAGGACGGTCCAAGTGGCAACACGAGTAGTGGGAGTGGAAGGAATAAGCTATAATGTCTCTACCATTGATTTGGGAACATCTAATAGGGAGAAAAAGGTAGATCACCTCTAGGAATATGTTGCCACAATAGTACACCTAATAGAGAAAGACAAAGTTTCAAAGGAGGAACTAAAGGCACAAGTGGATGACTTGATGGAATACATCCAACAATGGTCCTTGACAGAAGAAGCGCCTACCACATCCACTGCTCCACTGCAACTGTTGTCCATGGAGAAAATTACTAAGTTAGAAAAGAGAAAGAGTTTGTACATAACTACATAAAGTTGGTTCTGACAGGTTCTATACATTGGAAACATGGGCATAGGTTGTGTTGTCCGAACAACAAACAAGTTCTTGGACTTACAATAGTCTCTTGAGAGTACCAGGAAATATTGCATTGATTTTCCTATGAAATATGAGTCCACCTACCCAAAGATCGAGGCTATGCTCAAACTACCAAGTGCAACATGGGAAAAGGAGCTTGCATTCAAGGAGGACAATCACTAGCTCATGGATGTATGGAGGTAGTACTTTCATAATAGAAAAGAAAGGTTGGATAAGTTGCTTAACAAAGTGGATCTATACATTGAATGGGTCAAGGAAGTTAGAGTAGATTGCACCCGATATTTAAGGCTGATGACAAGATATGACATGCCTGCAATACAAATAGATCTCGAGAAAATAAAGCCCCACTTTCATAAAAGGATGGAGGATGGTATGTTAGCTGAGATAACCATGGATTTCATTAGTTTTGCTACCCATGCCTTCACCCAGCCAAAACTATTCAATGACCACACTGCCAAGTATGATGAAGATTGGGAAAGGCTTGCAGAAAACTCCAAGGAGTGGAGTTATCAATTGTTACAATCCGAGATTTTGGAGTTTGATAAGCTCCATCTGGTAGTTCTGAATTTCATGGAATATGTAGCTTTAAATAAGCAAGAAGGAAACCCTATTATTAATGAAGAATTCCTGACATAGTAGCTATAGTAAAAGAGAAATCAACAAAAGAAAAAACTGCTACAATGCTATCACTAGAGGACAAAATAGGGATAAGGACAAAGTAGTATTTTAAATTGTAATATATTGTGGGGTAGGTAGAACCGTAGGTTGTAGTGAATCTTGGCCACAAAATGAGATTAAATATTGGCCATTCGTTCTACTTTTGGTCACTATAAATATGGAGTATCCTCTCATTTTTAAGAGAGAGTTGAGTTGTTGTAATGACATGCTACAAAAATTTCTCATGAAAATACATTGACTTGGTGCATTTTCTGTGTTTCTATACATGTTTCATGATTCAATCCCCCATAGTTAGATGCTTTAGTTAAATTCACATTTATTTTTTAATTGGTTTTAGATTGCTTAGATAGATTTAGTGATGTTGTTTTGTGATTATAGAAATTTTTGCTATGTTGATGCCTTCCAGTCCATACTTTTTTTTGTTTTTTGCTGGTAAATGGTCTTGTAAAGTTAGTCTAAGCTGAAATTTGAAGCTGCAATAAATTTTTACCTTTATTCATGCATGTATGTGGTGGATGAATGGTGAAATATTTGTAGACCTTAGAAGATAGCACAAATTGTATGAGACTGTGACTATTTCTGTTTAAGTGGAATTTTGTTTAAAGGAAGTTGTCCATAGCAGGAACTCCATGATTACTATTCATAGTTAGTTATAGATCTAGGAAACTCTTCTTCCCCTTGCTCTTTTTCCTTTTTTTAGAAGTAACCTAAGCTAAGGTTCATTGGACATTGTAAAGTCAAAACTTAAAGAAAACACTAGAGTTTCATATCGATGTTTGAACCTACAACAAAGTGCAGCTTGACTTCCATCTCAAAAACTTCAGAGTCTAAGATCCACTTCGTATCTAGCTATGTAAGTCTACCCTATGATTACTAGCAAAATCACGTCAAATATGAACTGAGGAATTCCATGCAATTCATGACCTGACACCTGAGAGACCTTGGGATGATTTTCAGCAACTTGTTGTTGGAAGTCTCCTTTCAAGAGAGGTAGTACATTCATGTACTTCCTGTGTTGAGAAAGTGTGCAAAAACACCCATCAAATGGTAATATTAAAGAAGATCAATAAAGGATGATATTAATGATAGGGTTCAACCAACAATGTTAATAAATTCCTTAACCAATGTGAAAATTAAACAATTAGGATAGTAGGAGAGTCAACCTAATGGAATTTCCTACTCTCCCTTAACCTTGGACAATGTGTTAGTATTGTTGTTGCATATTCCACTTCAGTAGGTGGATTTAAAAGCCTGACTTTGACCTTGGAAAATAAATAAAAAACAAACAAAAAAATCATGTTCATGTAGTAAAAGCTAGGGGTGTGACACCACTACAGATGAGGTTTCTGGATATGAGGAGAATGAGAAGGAAAGGTATGATATTTTTCAGTGCTCTATCTAAAACTGAGCGAACTAATGTTCTTTCTTTGGCTACTACTCATGAAGTTTGGAAAAAGTTGGAAGATATTTATGAAGGAAATGGTAGAGTGAAATTGACAAAGAAGTTGATGGGAAAGTGCAAATATGAGAATTTGAAAATGGAAAAAGGTGAAGATTTTGCAGGCTATTTCTAGAGGGTTGAACTTCCAGCAAATGATGTTAGGAATCAAGGGGGTAAACTGACTGATGAAGATATAATTGATAAGATCCTAATAACCCTACCAAAGTGTTATAGTGATAAGATCTCTATTATTAAAGAGATGTATGATCCAAAGAAATACACTAAAGAAGAGATATTTGGCACCTTGATAGCATTTGAGATGAGAAAGTTTGGAAAGAAAGAGGAAAATACAAAAACACCATTTAAAGAAACAAATACTGAGGATGATTAGGATAGTGATGGTTCTAATGAGTTGGAAGCAAATTCTAGCAGGAAGTTGAAGAAAGGTACTAGTAAGTATAAAGGTATGTTTCCCTTTAAATGTTATAGTTGTGGTAACATTGGTGATTATGCTTCAAGATGTCCAAATAGAGTTGTAAATAAGAAGAACAAGGATCATAATGATAAGGATAGATAGGATAAGAAATATAAGAAGTTTTATTATGTTAAAGAAGAAGCCAAATCTTTGATGATGAATCTGATTATGAGGGTGATGATAGTGAGTGCTTGTTTTTAGCTTTGTAGAATAAATCTATGTTTGCAAACCCTAGAAAATATGCAAGAAAGAATGTTCCAGAGAGCAATAAGAATGAGATAGAAGGTACTCTGGCCACCGCCTTTCATGTTGGATAGGATGAAGACTACTGGGTGATTGAAAGTGGATGCTCTAATCACATGACCAAAGATAAAGTAAGTTTACTAAACTTGAAAAGTATGATGGTGGTTTCATCATGTTTGGTGATGATTCAGGAGTGAAGATTGTTATGACAGGTACAATTAGTTTTGATGGAATACAAAACATTGATAATGTATATTATGTAAATGGTTCAAGGCATAACCTTTTGAGTGTTGGATAGATGTGTAGCAATGGTTTTAAACTTGTGTTTTTGAATAATACCTATGAAATCATAAAAATATCTATAGATATGGTTGTTGCAGGAAGGAGAACACATGGAAACATCTATCAACTTGAGGGTGTTGATGGTCAGTTCCTTGTATCTCAAGTCAATGAAAGTTGGTTGTGGCACTAGAGAATGGGACATGTAAACTTTGATAGTATGGTTAGGATTAGTTCAAGGGATTTTTTTCGAGTTCTTTCTAGATTCACAAAGCCTACTAATACCATTTACAGAAGTTGTCATCTAGGGAAACATACAAGATGTCGTTTTAAGGGAAAAGATCAATCTACTATCAGAATGTTGGAATTAATTCATATTGACCTATGTAGTCTGACTAGAATAGTAAGCCTGAATGGTGATAGGTATTCCATGTTCCTTATTGATGATTATACTCAAATGACATGGGTTTCTTTTCTTAGAGAGAAGAATTAGGCTCTATATAGGTTTAAATTGTTCAAAGCAAGCCTTGTATGCAAGGGATACTCACAAGTTGAAAGCATAGAATTTGAAGAAAAATTTTCCCCATGGCTAGAATGGAAGCTATTAGGATGGTTTTGGTATTTTTTTCCCACAAGGACTTCAAAGTATATTAGATGGATGTCAAGTTAGCATTTCTAAATGGTGAGTTGGAGGAAGAAGTGTACATGGAAAAACTTGAAGGATTTCAGTTATCAGAAAAATTGGATATGGTTTCTAACTTGAAGAAGGAATTGTATGGATTGAAGCAAGCTCCCAGAGCTTGGTATGCAATATTGGATAGATACCTAACAAAGAAAGGATTCAAAAAAGCCTCTGTTGACATTAATCTTTACTTTAAAGTGCAAGGTAACAAAATGTTGATAGTGGTGGTGTATATTGATGATATCATTTTTGGTGGAAATGAAGGCATGTGTAAAAGATTTGAAAAAGAAATGCAAAAATAATTTGAAATGTCCATTATTGGTGAGTTAAATTTCTTTCTTAGTCTTCAAGTAATTCAAAATGATATGGGGATATTCATCTCACAATCTAATTATGTGAAAGATTTATTAAATAAGTCTGGAATGGATGACTCCAAGTTAGTACTCCTATGGTAACCAAATGCAAGCTAAGTAAAGATGATGTATCTTCTAAAGTTGATAAGAGAAAATATAGATATACTATTGGTGGGATGTTGTATCTTACTGCTAACAAACCGGATATTATGCATGCAGTATATTTAGTTGCAATATTTCAAGTAGATCCTAAAGAGGCACATGTTACAACTAGAAAGAGGATATTCATATATCTCAAAGGTACACCAAATTATAGCTTATGGTCTCCTAATGATGTTGATTTTACCTTGAGTTCTTATACCGATGCAAATTGAGCTGGTTGTGTGGATGACCAAAAGAGTACCAGTGGAGGTGCTTTCTTTCTTTGTGGAAGATTGGTTTCTTGGTTGAGTAAGAAACATGATCCAGTGTCTTTATCCACTGCAGAGGTAGAATATACTGCTATAGCATCCTGTTGCACACAGGTTTGATGGATGACGAAAACTTGAAAGACAATGGAGTGATATGTGATGAGCCTATTCCTATTTTTTGTGACAACATAAGTACTATTAACATTTCAAAGAATCTAGTGATGAATTCAAGAAAAAAAAACATATCTATCACATATCATTTCCTAAGAGTGAAAGTATTGGAGAATGAAGTCATAGTAGATTATGTAACAACAAAGGAAAAAATTGTAGATATATTTACTAAGGAACTTCCAAAGGATACTTTTGAGTATCTTAGGGAGAGGTTGGGGTCATTAGCCCTCCAAAATAGGTGCACATGGAGGTGCATCAATCTAGTGAATTCATAGATTCTTCATTTATCAGGACTGATGAATGGGTCTACTCTGTAGAGGGAGTACAAAAGTTTTTCATTGTTGCAGTATGAGTTGAATAGGTGTAATCCTAAGGGGGAGAAATCATAGCTTTTGATCTTTTCCATTGATGTCAAAGGGGGAGAGAAAGTGATGTGAAAAATAGTAACAAAAGGAATAAAAGGTTCTCTCCTAGAATGTTGTGTAGGTTGTTTTCTTTGATGGTTTTTCACAGCATGTGTTGCCATCAATGAAAAAGGGGAAGATCATTGTAAGTATGAGAAAATTTGGCGGTGTTGTAATTAATGTTATCAATGATGTCAACATAGTTCAATATGTTGTAGATTGTAAATGTATAGTTGAGTTGTTGTTGAGATGTTATGAGTACATGGAGTTATCTTTATGGTGTTGTAGATGTGCTAAAATGATGGGTTTCCAAGTGATTTTGAGAAAATTAATAAAGAGTGAAGTCAGAGTTATGTAAGTGTTTAGAATATGATCTGGTATGTGTTATGAATTTTTCCTATGTTGATTCTATGATTATGTAGATCTGAAGGGTTGTTGTTGGTGATCTGATGGTGATATCTACTATTTTATATCTTCTAGTTTGATGGAGTGTGAATGTTTTGTTCACCAGTGTGTGAACTGTTCTAGTGGAGTTGGCTTTCTATGGACTGTGATAAATATTTTTGCTTTGTAGTCTTCTATTGTTTTTTTTTAGGTCTTTCAAATCTAGAATATGTCTTGTAATGGTGTTCTCTAGGTTCTAGCAAAGATTTGTGTGGTTTGGTGATCTAGAAGTTGAGTTTCAAAGTTGTTGTATGTGTTTACATAGTCTAAATGGACTAATGGAAGGTGTTTTTTGTTTGAAAGTTGTTAGACTTGCTACAGATGTATTTGGAAGTATCTAAAATGTGTTATCATGCATAATGAAGCATATTAGATTGTTTGTGTGTTATATTCTTATTGGAAAGCATGTACTTCAATGTTCATTTGTGTTTTCATTAGGTTTGGCCAACCTAGTGTTTTCACTTCATATGAAAAATTAAAA
>VDFB02049217.1:65957296-65976830 GCA_007258455.2 Sequoia sempervirens
TTGCTAGGGTGCTCTTCACTCTCTCATAGTGCTCATACCTTGACATATTTTGAATTACTTGTCTCAAGTTAGAACTTGCTGAGATCATAGCTATCATATGACTTCATCTACTAAGAGAATCAACCACTTTGTTCTCTTTCCCTTTTATATATTCAATTCCAAAGTCATACTCATTAAGGAATTCCAACCACCTTTTTCATGCATTAAGGTTTGGTTGGGTAAATATGTATCTCAACCCCAAGTGGTATGTCTTGAGTTTAAATGGATTTCCCAAAAGATAATGCATCCACATCTATAAGGCATGAACTATGGCTGCCAATTCTAAATCATGAGGCGCATAGTTAACTTTGTGTTTCTTGATATTCCTTGATTCATATGCTACCACTTGTTTGTCTTGCATTAATACTTCTACAAATTCCTCTCCTAAGGAATTTTTTATTACAATGAATCTCCCATTAGAATTAGTGATAGTTAGCACTAGTGTTGTTGTGAGCCTCTCCTTAAGGATTTGGAATGCCTTCTCACATTTTTTGGTCCATTCAAACCATGTTCCCTTCCTTTGGAGTGAGGTAATAGGAGATGTTATTTGGGAGAACCCTTGCTCAAATTTCCTATAGTACCCTACGAGGCCCATGAAGCTATGGACTTTGGACACATTCTAAGGAACTCACCATTCCACAATCACCTTGATCTTATTTGGGTCTATGGAGACTCCTTACATTGAAATCATATTTCCCAAGTAGTAAACTTCGTCTTAATAGAAAACACACTTGGAAATCTTTCCAAAGAGTTTCACATCTCTTGTGGAAAACTATTGCCAAATATCTATCATGCTCTTTGATGGTCTTTGAGTAGACTAGAATGATATCAATAAAGATCAAAACAAAGTCATCCAAGCAGTCTCTAAATACACTATTCATAAGGTTCATAAAGGTTGTTGGTGCATTAGTTAAATTGAAAGGTACAACTATGAACTCATAATGTCCAGACCGAGTTATAAATTAAGCCTTTAGAATATCTTCTTCCTTAGTTCTCAATTGATGGTACCTTGACTAGAGATCAATTTTGGAGAACATCATCACTCTCTTCATTTGATCAAATAGTTCACCAATCCTCAAAAGTGGATACTAGTTCTTAATGGTAACCTTGTTCAACATTTGATAATCTATACATAGACACAAATTTCCATCCTTCTTTTCCACAAAAATAACTGGCACTCCCCAAGGATAGACACTGTGTCTTATGAGTCCCTTATCCAACAATTCCATTAGTTGGGCATTTAACTAATAGAGATCTGTGGTGATCATCTTGTAGACACTTAAAAATGACCTAGGCCTACAAGCTCTATTTTTCACCTTCTTCTTCCTAACATAATTAAAACACTTTAATTATGGCCTTGGTCCACTTTCATCTATTAATTAAATAATTCATAATTATTTAATTAATTAATGTCTTTTTATTATTCATGATTATTAAATAGATAAATTTTATTTATGTATTCAATATGTCACTAATTGCCTAAAGTCTTCCTATAATTAAATAAATTTCTTAATTTATTTAATTATCTTTATTCCTTATGTCTTCCTGATTATTAAATAAATAAATTTTGTTTATTTATTTAATACGCCACTAATTCTTAAGTCTTCTTATACTTAAATACATTCTTTAATTTATTTAATTATTGGTCACCTCCTCAAATTAAATAATCATCTTTACTTATCTATTTTGGCATTTCCCTCTTTTTAGTAAATAATTCAAAACAATTATTTATTGTCATGTAGTCCCACCTTTCGAATTAAAGTAATTTTTAATTCAAAATAGTCTTTTCCTCAAAAATCAAATAATTTCCATTTATTATTTGATTTTCCAGCCACAGGTTTTTCTATGCTAATCTTATCTCTTGTCACTTGGATTGTCAACCCTTGATTTGACTTTCTAAAAATCAATCATGTCCATTCATTTTGAATTTGACCTAATTTTGTCCTAACCCTCATTGTGGGTTGTCAAATTGAATCTTGTCCATTGATTCTAGGGAATTTGTCAATTTTTTTATCTTGGCATTTCACTCAAAATTACATTTTATATAAAATGGAAATTTTGGTCTTATTTCAGTCATCTCATGCAATCTTGTTTTGGTCATCTCATTTCATCTTGCTAGCTTGTCATTTCATACAATCTTGTCATTTTGTCATAGGCATAATTAGACATAGTTTAGATGCTTACTAGTTGCATTGTAGCTTAGTATTGCATATTGTCATCTCAAATCCTTCAACATTTACTTAGGGCTTGTCATTGTCATTAGATTGCTCATCATAAATATGAGGTAAATATCATATTTGTAGCAAGTTGAGAAGGTATAATGGAGGTCAGCCATGGAGAATGAAGACATTTTGGTTAGATCTTTTCATTTGTTTTCATGCTTTTCCTTTGAACTTCATTATTACTTTGGGTTTTTGTGTTAATGCTTTAATTTTCTAACCCTAGGAAAATCCCCTTAGTTACATTGGTGAACCTGACACCAAAATCACACATTTTTTTTTTTTTGTATGACATTTTTCTATTTTGCAGCTATAGGTACGGCCACGACGCATTTTCTCTTCCAAATGATGTATATGTTATTTCACAACACATTCACTGCCTAGAAAGCCACATTCACTCTGTTATGATGCATATGCTTTGCATAGAGACACATTTGATCGACCACAAAGCATTCAACTAGCATATCACCGAATTTGTCTGTCAGATTCTAGAACACAGAGTCGAGCCGCATTTGTCTAACAAATTCCAGAATGTAGAACTGTGACACATCTGTTGTACGGAATGAGCCAATCACTCTGCTGTGATGCATTCATCTGGTAAACTTTTTCTCTCGTGTTTTTCCATATTTTACTTCATTTCATTTTGTATCCTACTTTTTCTTTTTGCAATCTATAGGTTAGAGATTTTTTGTTTTCTACTGAGTTGTTACAGAATGTGGCTTTGAGTCTTTTGTGGGTCTAAGACATCTTCTTTGAAACTACTAAATTATGGCTTTGTAGGTTTGACTGTCCAAGGCTATCTTTTTGAAACATTGTGTTTGTTTATTTCTAGATTAGAAAACACTTCAATTGGTGCACTTAAAAGAGCATTTCTTTTCTTTTGTTTGATTGTGTTTGGGGTGGTAGGTGATTATGGTCTCACCTTGTGCAAACTAGGTGATAAAAAAACTAGACCCATCCATTTTTTTGCAACCCTTACGATTCAATAATCAAAGTATCCTCTCCAATTGTGCACTTGTGTGACCATGGGTGTAAGAAAAATGGTTATTGACTCTAGAAATTGGGACTTCCTTGGTGGGAAAAAGTACTCACCCCAAGGTGACTCAGACTGGCAACAGAGCTCTTTGGTCAGGCTAACCCCAACTAGTATATAAATGTGAATCCTAATAGAAAGCCTAGGATTACAAGTGTGGATGTGTCATACAAACCAAGTAGTACTCCCCAAAACCCTATTGAGCATAACCTCTTCAGGCCGAAGTTCCTCCTAAATGGAGCTTAATCTTGTGCCCCATGTATGGCCACTCAAACGAGGGTCTTGAACTAAACACCTTTGTGTAGTACACAAAATCCTTCTATTTGATCGCGCAACAACGATCATTGTGAAGGCATCCACATCTTCCCAGTTCTTAGTAGAGGTGATCAATCTTCCATGGAAGTTTCATGGGGGTTGGAAGCTTGGTTGGCCTGAGAAGTGAGTGCAATGTAAGGGGGAGCCCGTGCGACCAAGCTTTTGATTCACATGCTAAGAATATGCGGCTAGGGGGACCCACGTGGAATCTAGCGAATACTTTCTTGGCCTAACCTAGGATTGTGCTTGATTCAAAGACAAAATACTATGTTTTCTAAGTATTTTCATACATTCAAACAAAAGAAAACATCACTTTCAAGTTTGGAAACAAATAGTCAACCTCAAACAACTCAAAATTTTGACAAAAATTTCAAACAAATAAGAGCTTTTTTCTTTTTGCACCACATTTTCCTTTCAAAACACCACATTCACTCTGTCAAAATGCATTCACCTTATAGAACATTGCATTTTCCTATTTCGTGCCACATTTTCTTGTCAAAAAGATGCATTCGCAATACTGAGCCACATTTGTTGTTTGTAACATAGTATTCAATGAAACCAAGCCGCATCTGCTATACTATGATACATCTATGAGATGAAACGATGCATTCTCCTAAAAAAACCAAGACTCTATCACAAACCAAAAAATGAAGTCAAACTTGTCCAAATTGCCCATAAACATCTTTTTCTAGAAGAATTCTTTCAAAACTAGATCAAAAAATACTCAAAATTTCTCATTTCTCGCACACTCTAGCTTGCATCTTACCATAGGATCATCTTTACAAATTTTAGTCTCATCATTAGGCTTCACCATTTTTATTTTCAGTCATAAAGCAACACCTAGGTCCTCATTTCACTTGCATATTTTGGATTAGGACAACCTTACCATACTTTGCAAATTATGAACTTTCAAAAGTAGGTTATCATTAGACTTAGTCATCATTATCTTCTTTAGTCATTGTCATTTTGTGAGACCTTTCCAACTCAAAATTCTAGTTAGGAAACCTCACTTGTCATTTTTTCCTTATCATTTAGTCCTTTAAACAAGTCCTTTGATATTCTAAAATTGATACATAGATCAAGCTTAGGGTGGATATGCAACCTTCTTCCAAATCATTTACACCATTGCATTTGTAAACTTTAGTCCTCACCTTGCATATATTATCTTTAAAAATCCAAAAACATTGTCATAACTTTCATCATAGTCTTCATTTGGCATCTAGACTTGGAATTGGTCATTTCCTTAGTCAACATTTTTCATATTAGTCCTCATTGTCACCTTGGCATTTGGCATCCTTTCTTGACAATTTTATCACCTTGCTTTAGTCATTTACCTTAGGAAAATGTCATTATCACCTTGCATTGACATACTTTATTCTAAAAATATAAAAAAAAAATAGTGTCATAAATTGTCATCCTAGTCTTCATTTGGCATTAGTCATTTTATTTAGACAACATTGTTGCATTGCATCATTTATCAAAAATCCAAAAAACATATTCTTGCATTGCCATCCATTATTATCAAAATAATCCAAAAACATAGGATTGCATTGTCATCCTTTATCAAAAAGAAAAAACATAGGCTAGTTTCATCCTTGCATTTAGTTGTCATTCTCATCATCCTCATTTGAGAAATTCCCTTTTATGGTGGAAACTAGGCTTCAAAGAAAGAAAAGACAAATGGAAAACTTTGGAAAAGATTCCAATCCCAACATCAACAATAACACTTATGACGCAAACCAAAATTGGACTTTTTCTGACCCATTTAACAGTATGAACATAAAATATTCCATGAACATTCCATCTTCATCACGAAATCCTTTAAACCATTCATGCAAAGAGACCAACATAGATGAGTATACACAAAAGACTTAGAAGTTGCAGCGCAAAATCCTAAAGTAGCCTCCTTTGTGGAAGACTTGGTCTTAAAGGACCCTTAAATATAGCTTGCCATGCTCTTAGACCAAGGGGTCATGTTACCACATGGATTTGACATTAACAGTTTGAGACCAACATCACCTGACCACAATGTCAACAATACAAACAAGATACCCAACACTAGTCAACCTCAAAATGATACAAGCAATACTTCCAGCGGTGTTACCTCACAAATTTCCACAAGTACCATTAATTCCACCTCCCATGACACAACCAATTAAAAAAATTCCAATTCAATCAATGCAACATCCTTTGGAGGGACAGCAACTATGTCACATTCCATGATACAATCAATGCCAACAATGTCCACAATATCGTCACAATCAGTTGGTGCCACCTTTTGATCCTCATCAATGGGGGCAAGCTCTTCAAATCATCTATTTGGAGCTTCATTTTGTGCCATGGGTGCCTCGTCATCAAATCCTCTCATTGGTACCTCATCCAATCCCTTTAGAGGAGGTAAATGATGTGTCTTTATTCGAGCACCACAACCAAACATGCCATCACAATTTAATACCAATACTTCCCAAGGGAAAAACATGAACATTCCCCATGGAAAATTCCAACAATTTGGACAAGGCAACCCGAATATGTAGCACATGGCATCATTTGGACATCAAAATATTCATGGTCAACATATTCCCCAAATTTTGACTCAAATGGTTGGAGGGCATATTTCGACATATTCATCACATATTCACACTCACTACCAAGTTCCCAATCCAAACTTTCAATACCAACAACATATGAACCAAAATGCATCATACATCTCTCAAGAACACATCCCTCAACAAAATACCAACGTATTTTTACAACAAATAATCCCATAATTGATGCCTTGAAAACTAAAGTGGATCACTTACAAACAACCGTAGAAAACATGCGAGCATCTGACAAGAAGTCACACATGTCATATGACTATTGCTTATACCCTTTTGACACAAATTGTTACATGCCACAATTCCCTCCTAGATATGTGGCACCACACTTTACCAAATACAAGGGAAAGAAAAATCCTATTGAACATATTCAAGAATTCATGACCAACTGTATGGAAATTGCCTATGAACAGACTTACTTATTGAGAATTTTCTCTAAGAGTCTTATAGGACCTACACTTGAATGTTTCTCCACTCTAAAAGGGATAGAAACATGGGACAAACTTAAAGAAAAACTTGTGAAAAATGATGCATATAACATTGACATGGATACCTCCATCACTAGCTTATGCAATATTGCAAAAGAAGATGTTGGCGAAATGTTTATCCCATTCTTCTACAGATGGAGAATTCTAGCAAGTCTTTGTCACTATTAGCTCTCAAAAATGTAGGTAAAATACCTCAAGAGGTTTACAATCTCTTGATACGTTTTAGGGTAACACACAAGGCCAAATGGGTTAGACCTACTTCTCTTCAGGTGTTGCTAGACCTAGGCGGGTATACCTATATGAATGAGGCAGACTTGACTTATGCTTATTTCTTTTAAAGTATTTTACCCACAATGGAAAATGGAAGTGGATAAAGAAAATTTGATTTGGTATAGATTGTATAGTAATATCAAAGCTAAAACCTAATATATTCAATTTAACATATATGAATAATGAGTGAAGCTAAAATAATGAGAATGTGGAGACTAGTGCCTTATTGGGTATGCAGAGTCAAAAAGAAATCTAAAATGACTAACTTCTTTCTAGCAAGTACTCTAATTGTTTGACATATATTTGAGTTTATAACTTGTATAAACATGCAAGAATATGATTACCAAGTTCTTCTTAATGATCGAAATGAGATTCCCTAATTAATATGATCAACTAAAAGGATTTAATCTTTTCTTGAAAGAACCAATTAATCAACCATATAGATATAACAAGTGTGCACCAATAAACTGAATATAAGCTTGTTATATCAATTTAAATAACCAGAAAAAATAAACCTTGGAGACAACTTAAGTAGTACTTTCAATTAACACAACAAACAACGGACACCATAAATAAGCCACCACATCAAATTATTATCATTGATATCTCCATAGTTTTAAACATGCATCATAGTCTCATATTTGCAAAACATTATAATCTATTGTATTTTTCTTCTAGATCCTCTCATGTTTTGCTACCAAAATAGATATTTATACATCAACTACTTGAAAGGACGTGTCCTTTAAGAAATGTCATATGTTAAAACAACAATAGATTAAAAGATAATTAAGCTCTATTAAGCCAGAAATTAATCTTTGATAAGTGGTCCAAGTAATCCTAGTGCTCATGTGTATCTGCATATCCTAATATGTTCCGGATCATGATATCCATTCTTACCATTTTTTCATTTTGTTTGCACGCCTCATCCAATGTTGTATCTTTCGTGGTATTAATCTTCAGAATTTCTTGGAGTATTGATTCACTTTCACTTTTCCACCTAGTCATTTCTTCTAATCCTCCTTTATCATCAAAGAATGCAGTCAATCCTTTTCTAGAGGCATTTATTAATCCCTATGCATCCCCTCGCAATTCTTCAAATAAATCTTGGTGTTTATTCACAAAATGATTTGCAACCTCAATTGCTACATTATCATAAACATCCCTCTAGTTTATTTCTTGAAACTTCTCCAAAAATCCTACCATCCAGTCTTTTGTGCTCTTGCAATGTAGCAAAGTTATGTGAGTGTGTTCCCCATAGCTTATTTAACCAAGTTGTTAGACTATCTTGTCTTTTCGTAATCATTGCCACAAGTGTATCATATTTCCCTTGAGAGTAAGCACTTGATCCTTCCCAATGATCTTTTGCTTGTGGACTTTCACCATAAGTGAGTAGCTTGGTTGATTTCATTGTGATCCCTAACAAATCTTTTAGGCAGTCATTTTCTCTCAACATCCTCTCATTATTCATTTTGTACATTTCCCTCTCCTTGATTAACATCTGAATTTCAGCTTTGTTTAATTTTGTTACAGTGATTCCAATTTCTGCACTTGCGATAGGATGAACCTCTCCAACCTTTAAATTCATAACGTGCCCAAATGCTTTCTCAATATCAATGAAAATTGATTTCCTGTGAGGTGGATATAAAGGCCAAATCATTAATGACCCTTCATCTAGATTGCATTTCAATCCTACATATACTTTTGTCACCTTTTCTGGGTTGAGCTTGTGTGTAGCATTACTATCTTTCGAAAAACTATCAAAAACTAATGCAAAATTGAGATCCAACCCTAGAAAAATCATAACACCAAAACTTTACAACATTTTCCTTCCCTTTTCAGGGGTCATACCTACCATCTCCCTATCCACACACATTTTTAGGTCATTCAATAATTGTTAGATTCATTACCTAGTGTGATATTGTCAACCTTTTCTCTTATTTCTTTTCCTTTTTGTTTGTATAGGAATGCTTTAAACTCTGGGGTGTTCACAACTTCATCATCTTCTACAAATTATTTGTACTCTACATGACATGCATCCACATCTACATTCTCTTCAGCACTCAATTCCCTGGCAGGGAAAGTGTAATGTTGAGTTCTCAATCTTGATATCTTATTTGGTTGGCCCATGGCACATTATCCTCTAATGCCTCCTCCCCAAAAGATAACAGCTCTGTATCTTGCAACCCTTGATTATATTTTTTGACCACTATCTCTGCTTCTTCAGCTTCCAGGTTCTAGATCATATCATCAAATTGATAGGGCACATGTTGATATCCTCCAAGGTTTATCTTTAGTTTAGCAAAATTGATGTACCCTTCTAGATCAAAATTCTTTCTAGGTGGTCCTCTTTTCATATTGTTTTGCAATAACTTATCAAGGATCAAATTGTACCCTTCCTTTGCTAATACAGTAAAATCATTGAAGCACATTGTACTAGCCATAAAAGCCTGCTTTCAAAAGGAGCTCAAATTCATAACACTGGAAAAGTCAATCTGTTTAACAATTTCCAAATATGCAATTCTTTCCAGGATTGTTTTTGGAAAAATGAATGGGGCATCTTCAAATCCATAAACCCTAATCAGGGTAGCATCCTCCAAGCAATACCAAACCCCCCTAGTTGTGACTAATTGGCCCATTGAAGTTTTTAGGCCTAAGAAACCTCTTTATCTCTTCAGATAAAGAATAGTCATATGGATGATTATATAATTTGTACAATGTCTTCACAAAAAACTCCTCAAAGTGTACAAAAATAGAGTTGGAAAACCTATTGTCCCAGAAAGCTATCCATAATTGAATAGGTAATGTCGTGCCTTCCTTGTCAAACTGGGAAATTCTCATATCCTGAGGCAACAACCCTAATTCTTGTCCAAAATACAACACTATGCGCATCAACAATGAATAATGCCTAATATCTAAGATAGAGGCACTGCCCTTTATTTCCATCAACCCAAAATCAAGCCCCTTAAAAATGTATGAGGCATAATCAAATGGTCTAGAATTGTGATACTGAATATCTGCTAAAATTATAGTAGGCACGATTGACATATATTCAGGGACTTCCATTCCCAATACTTCGCTTACTGAGAAATAAGTATACTTTAGATAGGGTTCAAAAAGATCAACATGGAAATGGGGTCCATCGCTATCCTCTAGAGGAACTAATTTTCCACCTTGTCTAATTCTATGGATTGGCAACCTCCAACCCTTATAAATTGTGTCCATCCTCCCGAATTCCTTTTCTAATTGTTCACATATGATTTTCTCATTACAAACCCCTTCCAAATTTAAAACCTCACCTATTCCATCTTTTGATATGTGTATTAGTGGTTTCTCGGATGGGTCACATATAGCTTTTAGTTTCAAATTATAGTGGGCAGCCAACAATCTTACCAATTCTGCATTGACAAATACATTAGGGAAAACTAGCTTTCCCATATTAAGCTTCCATGGGTGACATATTGGTTCAAAACGATTTTTTTGATAGTAATGAAAGCTAAAAAATTCATAACCTATTATTGAAGTCCAAATATCTCCTATGAGTTTACACTTGTCATCCAATTTATCTATTTATGCCCTAAGTTGTGCAGATCGTCTGGCTTTAGGTCTAGAGCTAGGTAATTAGTCAATGAGATCTTGATTTAGCTTCCGTTCAGTGCCCTCAGGCTCTATTTCAATTTTTTGTTTCTTCCCTTTAGGCTGACTACTTTCACCATATTTTCTACCTTTTCATTTTCCTTAGCTAGAGGATTCCATTCCTCAAAAGTTACAGAAGTCAAAAATTACAAGAACTAAGGTGCAAAGAACTTACTATATTTCGCTCGAGACCTTTGGACTGAAAGAATGCCATGTTTCTTCGGTCGCCCTTCTACTTCTTCCGCTATCAATTCCACACTAATGTTTCAAATTGAAGTTTCCTTAATTCATGTATGTATTTATGCTCCATCGCACCATTAATTTTTTAGCTAAAACACGAGTGTAGTAGGTCTTTTTTCAAAACTATCACTGTCACATCATGTAATATGGTTGGTGAAACATTTTCAAATCTTGGGCGACCTCTATATTATGGATTTTACACACATTCATTAAAACATCCACCAAGACATCTTATAGTTTCTTGGAAACTTCAAGTCTCCCTAATAGTTATCCCTTCAATCTCAAGTATATCACTATAACTCCCATCGATGAAAACATGTCGTTGTGACTTTTGCAAGTTGGGCATATGTTCCTCTGCTTATTTCATATCTCACCAAGATATATCCTTTGGTCTTTTTTCTAGTCATCGAGACATAATTAGTTTCTCGCCGATGGAACAACAGTCGGTGCGACTCTCATATCTTTCTCTGATGAAACTAGTCTTGCCAACAATCAATACCTACCACCAAGTCCTTTACTAACACAATCTTGTCGGTGTGACATATGGGTCGGCAAGACTCCCTAACATCATCCTAATAATCATCGATAGACTCCCCTTCCATTTTTTTGACATGACCAGATGAATGCTATAGGACTTCATTCTAATGGTTCTAGTGTGGCTGATATATCTCCTTGTGCACTGATCGGTAGGACACATATAAGTTCGATATGACTTATTTTGATGATGGTTTCTTTTCTGATAGGATCCTTCTATTGCTGAGACTGCGATCTGCATTATGCCGATAAGAATTCTCTGATAAAATGATATTGGTAAGACATTCATGACCTCTTGCTGATGCACTGAAAAATATGTGTTAGCATAAAATAACTTATGGGTCTAGAAGAATTATACTATCTCATGACAAAATGACTTTATATATTCAAATGCTTGACATCAAGTGAATTTTATGGGACTAAATGGTAAATATTAATTGGAACATGGGTGACAAATAAAATCACATCAATTTTATTCATGACATGGGCTTCTTTGGGTAACTTTTATGAGTATGGAAAACTATGAAAATTTAAAAATTTCATAGTTCCAACAGTGGCTCCGTCTGGGGATGAATGATTGTGAGATCATTGCAAGGATTCAGATCTTTGGATGAGTAGACCAAACTTTCAAAGTTATGGACCAATGAGAAGGATGGAATGAAAAAGAAAGGAGATGAAAATGATCCTATACTACTGTACATGGAGAGAGTTTATTTTAAATGAAGGAACCTCAAGATTGTCCATGTACTAGAAATTCCTGTTTCTTTTCTCCCCTAAACTACTGTGCATGGAAAACAAAATTTCTGAGAGGATTATCAAGAATTTTCCATGCACTGGCAACCCTTAATCGTCTGTATTCTTCAAGAGAAGAAATGTTTTAAAAATTGCCTGTGTACAAGAAACTCCTATTCTTCACCAGTCATGTTTTGTAAATAATAAGAATTTTCACCTCCTTTACCAACAACAAGAAAGGGTCCCAGCCACAAGGCTTCAAATTTACCATGCTCACCCTTCTCCTTACACCTTGCATTCCACATCAATACTAGATCATTCTCTTCGAATTTTCTATCTTTTTATTTTCTATCAAATAAATGCTTCATCTGTGCCTGCAACTTCATATTTTGGTTTTGAGCTACTCTTCTTATCTCATCGAGTTCAACCAGCTGCTCCATTCTCTCCTCCATAGGTTTTGGAATATCTATATCTTCTTGAAGGATAAACTTGTAAACTGGTAACATATTTTGTAGAGGCATCCTAGCTTGTGTTCCATATACTAGTTCAAATGGGGATTTTCCAACTTCCCTTTTTATAGTGATCCTATCAGCCCACATAACCATTTTCAATTTTGAATCCCAAGCCTTCTTATTCTAACCTAGCATTCTCCTTATGATTTTAAGAAGAATTTTGTTGATGGACTCTACTTGACCATTAGCTTGTAGATGGTAGGGAGCTACATAAGAAATAGTAATGCCATATGTGCTGCAAAAATCTTTGAATTCATTAGATCTGAAACACATCCCATTATTTGTAATCAAACTTAGTGGTGTGCCAAACTTGGTAATGATGTTATCCATTAAAAAATTGGTCACAACTTTACTTATAGCTTACTTGGTTGGGACTGCTTCTACCCATTTGGTGAAATAATTAGTAGCTACCAGTATCCACTTATGTCCTCCACTTGATTTCTCTTGTATCTCCACAATAAAATCAATCCCCCACTAATGAAAAGTGGCTTCAGCCTGCAAAGGTCTAAGTGGTAAAGCTCCCTGACAATTCATTTTCCCAGAGAATTTCTGGCATGCTTCACATCTTCTTACGTATGAAAAAGAGTCATTAAAAACTTTTGGCCAGTAATAACCTACCCTGAGAATTTTATGTGCAGTTGTCTTTCCAAAATAGTGGCCTCCATAGACCCCTTCATGCATTTCTCTTAAGACATGCTTAGCTTGTGACTCATTTGGACATAACAACAATATCCCATCCCTATTTTTCCAAAACAAATCGCCTTTCATGAACACATACATAGATGCTTGCAACTTTAAAGTTCTTATCTGACTATCACTTAATCCTTCTAGACACTTCATGTGTCTGAGGTAATGCATGATGTATGCATACCACAGAGTATGCTCAATACTTGCAATTGCATTCTCTTCCTCTTCTATATTACAAATTTGATTTTCTTTGATATTTTCTTCTGCCATTAGCCTAGCCAAACCCTGACCTCTCACCAATTTAGTGATTTGTATTTCCATATCAAAATCTTGGATTTTATTAATCCGCCTGCATCTCTTTCATGTTACCTCCAACTACATCAAGATATCTTTAACAACTACATGAGGGACATAAGCAATCACCTTAGCTCCAACAAGATACTACCTGAAAGCCTTTGTGGCTTTTACCAATGCAAATGCTTATTTTTCCATTCTATCATATTTCACTTCTGACCCCTACAATGACTTATTCAAAAAAGACACAGGTTGTTCATGACGTTCCTCATTTTTCTGTAACATAACAGTAGCTATAATATGCAACGAAGCAAATGAAAATATTTGAAATGGTTTTGAAAAATATGGAGACTTAAGGACAGGGGATTCCTTGATGGCCTTTTTGATTGATATAAAAAGCTTCTAATGCTTCTGCATTCCAATCTATTTTTTGTCCTTTCCTTAACATTTTTGATATGGGCTTAATGATTTTAGCAAAATTAGAAACAAATCTCCTAACAAAGTTGATATGTCCAAAAAATGGTTGGATGGCCTTGACATTTTTAGGATAGGAACTTTATCTATGGCCCCAACCCTCTCAGGATCTATTCTAATTCCATCCTTTGACACAATATGTCCTAAAAGTTTTCCCTCTATGACTGCAAAATGGAATTTTTTAGGGTTTAGGCTAATACCATATTCTAAAGCTTTAATAAATATTTTTTCTAGATGTTTTACATGATCTTCAGCCTTTTTTGAATAAGCAGTAAGGTCATCTTGATATACCACCATTATAGCATTAATCAATTCTACAAATACTACATCCATGGCTCTTTGGAAGGTTGCTCCTACATTTGTGAGACCAAAAAAATTCTCACATAAACATATGTCCCCCATGGGGTTGTAAAAGTTGTCTTATACTATTCAGATTCTTTAACTTTGACCTGGTTATAACCTAAAAACCCATCCATCATAGATAACATCTCGCACCCTGTCACCTTATGTAGCATAGCTTCCATATTAGGTAAAGGGTAATTATCCTTGAGGGATGCCACATTGAGATTTATGAGATCCACACATAATCTGATATCTTCATTTTTCTTCCTCACAGGAACCAAGTTTGAGACCCATGTTGAGTGCCTGATTGGTTTGATGATACCCCTGTCTCTAAGCTTTTCCAATTCTTCCTGCATTTTTGGTTCCAATGTTGGGTTAATGGGTCTTTGTTTCTGTCTAAATAGCTTTGCATCTAGTTTCAATGAGATTTCATGTTGAAAAAAATCCTCCCTATATGCTTTAAGATATTCATAGGACCATGCAAACACATGTTTATATTTTCTCTGTAATGCTATCAACATTCTTTGAATTGTCGGGCTTATTTTCTTCCCTATGTATACCTTCTTGGTGCCAGCTCAGTCCCTAAGTTGATCTCTTCAATATCCTCCCTCTTGACTGGTGTCTACTTCATGAAGGACTGATCACTTCCATCATATACTCTCTCCAATGCCACTAGACCTTTGGGAAGCTTATTAGTTTTAAGTTGTAAGACCTCCTTCCCAAATATTGTCTTCTTCCCATCTACCTCTTCTACAAAGGCATTGAAATCAATTTCCTGAGCTTCATATTGATCTATATAGTGAAGGAATTTTAGGAGATCAGTATCAACATTAAAAACCTACCAACTGTATATATTATCAGGCACATCAAGTCTTGTTTTGAACTCAATTTGTGACACTCCAGCCAATGTAATGTCATCTCTTCTTAGAGCTACATTTTCTAAAAAGTATGCCATTATGTTTTTTGACCAATCTATCCATTAAATGGAGAAAGCATCAAGCAGGTCAATTTTGTCCCATACAACATTCCTATATTGCTTCAGTCTCTTATTTTTTGCTTCATATTTTCATTTAACTTGTGAAACAACTAGCTCAGAATCCCCTAGAATAGCTAACAACTCGATTTTATGTTTTACAACTATATTCAAACCTATTAATAAAGCTTAGTACTCTTCCACATTGTTTGTACATTCAACTGCCAACAAAAATGAATATTTAAATGTAACTCCTTCAAGTGAAAAAAATACTAAAATTCCTACTCCATTACCTTCTAGGCTACACGCTCCATTAAAGTACATTTTCCACACACCATTGCAGATTTGTGCTACATGCTTTTCAATTGGATCAACATTGACTAATTCTGGTTGGGTTGGTTCTATCTTAAAATTTCCAAGATCCACATCACAAAAAAATTTGACTTGATCTTGAGGTACACAATCAACAACTTGGTTCTCTTCCTTTGTTCTCTTCCTTTTCTCTTTTACTCAATTGATCAGCCTTTTGCATTTCTTTGTGTAACTCTTTAACTTCCTCCTTTTGGAAAAGCTTCTGTTCATTTTTATCATGTTATTTATCTTTTGTTTTCTTCAAAATTCCTTGTGTCACCTTTTGATCTTTTATAAATATTCCCCTGGGGACACCTTCTTTTTCATTCATTGTCCTATTTCTTAACCAATACTTGCTCTTTGCTTCTTCAACTACAACAATGGTTAACCTCTTTATCTCCTCTTCATTGAGTTTCCTCATATTGCACTAAGTAGGTACCTCAACAAAGTGTGGTTCTGCAATGCTGAGTCAGCCATGTGGACGTGCACTTTGAAGCGTGCCCGTTTTGAAGATGGTGGTGAGGTGTTTGAGGTCCGGCCAGTGGTGTTGCTTTGGGCTGGCAAGGGGTATTGGTGGTTGAAAGGTTTATGGTACAGGAATGTCATGTGACCTGGGCCTCTCGTTTTTGTGTGTGTTCTCTTGTGGGTGATGGTGTTGACACGTTTGAGGAACCCTAGGGTTGTCTCTCTTACTGATTATCCCAGTAGATTTCTTATTGTTTTCAATAGTTAATGCTATCTTTTGGGCTTCAGCTAAATATCTTGGGAACCTATTTCTTAGTTCATACCCTATTTTTGGATTAAACACATTCAAATAAATACTCAATGCTATAGAGTCTGGAAACTTTGATCCAAGTGGTATCTTATTATGCAATTTGTTGAAACTCCGGTTAAAATCATAAATTGAGTCATTCTGAATTTTCTAAATCCGTACTAATTCATAAAGAGCAGCATTTGGTGCACTTAGATTCCCATATTGCTTGAGAAATTGATCCTAAAATTCTTGGACATAATTAATAGAGATTGTTGGTAGGCTATTGAACCAATCCCTAGCTTCTTCAGTGGACATCATGAATAGCCTCATATGTAAATGCTCATAAGGCATATCCAAATCTTGGATGAAAGAATTGAAACTCCTTAAATGATATTCGACATTAATTTCACTAATCCTTGTAAACTTAGGAACAAGACTTCTCCAACTACCATCCATAGGGTAAGGGTATAATTGAAACCCTGTTAAGTTGAATTGTCTTATCATTGTCGTGTATTGATGAGGGGGACGGTTAGGTGGGTGTTGATACTGGTACAACAGATTGTTGTATTGTGCATGAGCATGTGGAACATAATGTTGACCATGAGGTGGTTGTGTATTTGTATACTGTGAGGAAATATGCAGTGGATGGTTTGACTATTTGTATTTATATCAATTTAAATAACCAAAAAAAATCAACCTTGGAGACAACTTCAGTAGTACTTTCAATTAACACAACAAACAACTGACACCAAAAATATGCCACCACATCAAATGATTTTCATTTATATCTACATAGTTTTAAACATGCATCATAGTCTCATATTTGTAAAACATTGTAATCTACTGTATTTTTCTTCTATATCCTCTAATGTTTTGCTACCAAAACGAATATTTATACATCAACTACTTGAAAGGACACGTCCTTTTAGAAATCTCATATGTTAAAACAACAATAGATTAAAAGATAATTAAGCTCTGTTAAGCCATAAATGAATCTTTGATAAGTGGTCCAAGTAATCCCAGTGCTCATGTGTATTTACATCTCCTAATGGGTATGTGCAGGATCATGGTGGGCCAAAAAGTGGTAATATGATGGGTATGTGGTTGACAACTTTTTTTTATCCAAAATTGATGAAACGAAAAAGGGTTTTTAAAGGAGATTCTCAGCTTTCCACCAATATAAATTATTCTTTACTTTGAATTTAATAAGTAATTATTATTCATTTTCTATTCAAATTACAACTAAAGTCCTAATTGATAGACTAATTGAAAAAAAATCTATAGATTTCAAACAGCATCACATTTTTTGAATCCAAAACATGTGTCACATTCTATGCTTCGCATACTATAGGATTAAAAAAATAAAAAATGAATTTCATGAAGTTTCGACCAAGTTAAGGTGGTACGAGTTTTTTATATTTTTTAAAAGTTGTAATAAAAAATCATAATTAATTATTTAAATAGAAAAAAATTATAAAAAAATATGCATCACATTGGGACATGATTCCTCTACTTATATCTAAAATCTTATAAAAAAATATTATCATTTTATTGTGGTTAGGGTGGTCAGACACACACCTACTTATTTTTCCTCTAAAATTTAAGTACTAATGCATTGAAATTTCAAATTTTCACCAAATAGATTTCATTTTTTTCTAAACAAACCTAGTAGTTTAGAAACTACATTCAATTTGCTACAAATTCTATTCTTACATATTTTTGAAATAATATAGATAACTTATTCAAATTTTTACGTCAAGTTACATAACTCTGATTTTTTTTATTTTTTTGCCACTTAAGGGCCTATTTTTTCCATGATGATCCTGCACATACCCTAATACATTCTAGATCGTGATCTCCATTCTTACCATATTTTCATTTTGTTTGCATGCCTCATCCAATGTTGTATCTTTCACGATAGCAATCTTCAGAATTTCTTGCATTATTGATTCATTTTCACTTTTCCACTTATTCATTTCTTTTAATCCTCCTTTATCATCTTGCATTATTGATTCATTTTCACTTTTCCACTTATTCATTTCTTTTAATCCTCCTTTATCATCAAAGAATGCAGTCAATCCTTTTCTGGAGGAATTTATTAATCCCTATGCATCCCCTCACAATTCTTGAAAGAAGTCTCGTTGTTTATTCACAAAATGATTTGCAACCTCAATTGCTACATTATCAGAAACATCCCTCTGGTTTATTTCTTGAAACTTCTCCAAAATCTTACCATCCACTCTTTCGTGCTCTTGCAATGCAAAAAATTTATGTGAGTGTGTTCTCCAGAGCTTATTTAACCAAGTTGTTCAAATGGCTTGTTGTTTCTTAATCATTGCCACAAGTGTATCATATTTTCCTTGAGACTAAGCACTTGATCCTTCCCAATGATCTTTTTCTTGTGAACTTTCACCATAAGTGAGTAGCTTGGTTGATTTCATTATGATCCCTAACAAATCTTTCAGGCGGTAATTTTCTCTCAACATCCTCTTGTTATTCATTTTGTACATTTCCCTCTCCTTGATTAACATCTGACTTTGAGCTTTGTTTAATTTTGCTACATTGATTCCAATTTTTGTAGTTGCCACAGGATCAGCCTCTCCAACCTTTAAATTCATAACATGCCCAAATGCTCTCTCAGTATCAATGACAACTGATTTCCTGTGAGGTGGATATAAAGCCCAAATCATTATTGACCCTTCATTTGGATTGTATTTCGACCTTGCATATACTTTTGTCACCTTTTATGGGTTGAGCTTGTGTGTAGCATTACTATCTTTCAAAAAACTATCAAAAACTAATGCAGAATTAAGATCCAACCTTGGAAAAATCATAACACCGACACTTTCCAACATTTTCCTTACCTTTCTAGGGATCATACCTGCCATCTCCCTATCCACACACATCTTTAGGTCATTCAATAATTGTTCTGCATTACCTAGTGTGATATTGTCAACCTTTTCTCTTATTTCTTTTCCTTTTTGTTTGTATAGGAATGCTTTAAACTCTAGGAAGTTCACAAATTCATCATCTTCTACAAATGATTT